>JAVXUP010000534.1:0-428854 GCA_033070095.1 Escallonia herrerae | reverse complement strand
CTGATTTCATTGTGCTAGATAAAGGGCTTGAATTTCTTTTTATAGATGGATGGATTGGCTTATATTGCTAGGTTGTCATATGTGTTCATCAGCTAATCTCTTCCTTGAGTTCTGTTTACTTGAAATATAGTTTTTGGAAATTTCAACCAGACTTGACATGCCTTTATCAAGTCTGTACACAGTTCAAAGCCAACCACTTATATGCTAATGTGATAATTTGCCTTAGACAGAAACATGTTTATGACTTGAGAGACCAGAAAATTGGTTAATATGTGGTTATCCCACATCGGTTATTCAAAATAGGTCACGACTGGGCCCTAAGTATATAAGTCGTCTTGTCTTACGTTGGTTATTTAGAAAAGGTCACTACTTATCTCTAAGTATATATAAGTTTTCTTGTATTGTGTTTTAGGGTCAAGAGAGAGGAGCCATTTTTGAGAAAGTTTGTTAACAGAGACAAAGATATGTAATCTTCATTACCAAACATAATGAAATAGCTGTTACCACTGTGGAGTAGGCTTTCACCGAACCATGCAAATCTTATGCCTTGTGTGCCTTTATTTTTCGTTATTGTTTATGATTCTTTTCTTTATTACTTGGTGTGAAATCTATTATATATTTTTCAGAAGTGGTATCAAGAGCTAAGGTGTACGTTAGATTGAAACCACCTTACAATGGGCCAAATACTTCGACGGATTATGATTTAGAGAAGTTTAATGGATCGAATGATTTCAGTCTATGGAGGATGAAGATGCGTGCTATTCCGATTCAACAAGGATTGTTGAAAGCATTATAAGTGAATCAATGGCTTCCTTAGAGGATGCCTGCTGATAAAAAAGAAGACATGTTAGAGAGAGTCGTAGTGCTCTTTTGCTATGTTTAGCCAACAACGTATTGCGTAAGGTTTCTCAGAAAATGACAGTGCTGGATTAGGGATGAACTTGAAGAGCTTGTACATGACGAAGTCTATGACAAATTGCCTATATTTAAAGAAGCTGTTGTATACTCCTTCGATGAAAGAAGTTACATCGATTAGTGTTCAGCTTGATGAATATAATAAGGTGATATTAGATCTGTAAAATATTGATATCAAGATAGAAGATGAGGACCAAGCGCTATTGCTATGTTATTTACCTCCGTCATATGAACACCTTGTTGGTTGCAAATGAGTCTATAAGAAGAAGGAAGGAATTCATTGAACAGAAGATGCAAGTTTAAAAGCAGGCTTGGTAGCTAAGGGATTTACTTAGAGAGAAGGTATTGATTATTATGAAATATTTTTTTTCCTGAAGTGAAACATACTTCGATAAGAGTGCTGCTTGCTATGGCTACTCTATATGACTTGGAGTTAGAACAGTTAGATGTCAAGACAACTTTTCTAGAAGGTGAGTTGAAAGATCAGATATTCATGCGTCAGACAGAAGGGTTCGTGATCCAGGATAAGGAAGATCATGTTTGCTTATTGAAGAAATCCTTGTATTGATTAAAGCAATCTCCAAGGCAATAGTATAAGTGGTTCGACAATTTCATGGCAGATAGAGGTTACACCAAGAGTGCCTATGACAGTTATGTGTATCACCAGAGGCTCGCGAATGATTTTCATATATACTTGTCGCTGTATGTTGATGATATGTTGATTGCTGCAAAAAAGATGTCAGATATCAATGGTTTGAAAGAGCTGTTGAAAAGAGAATTTGAGATGAAAGACTTAGGCACAACAAAGAGAATATTAGGGATGGAGATTCTGAGGGATCGAAAAGCAGGAATTTTGTACTTGCCCCAGAAAAAGTATATTGAGGGAGTACTGGCAGTGCTTTGGTATAGAAAACTCCAAACTTGTGACTACTCATTTAGCGACACATTTCAAGCTTTCAGCAGTTGATTTCCCACAGACAGAGAAGAAGGTGAAACACATGGCTTGTGTTTCATATGCTAGTCCGGTGGGCAGTCTCATGTATACTATGGTTTGTATGAGACCCGATATTTTTCATGTCGTCAATGTGGTTAGCATGTGCATGAGTAATCCTGGGAAAGCTCATTGGCAAGGAGTGAAGTGGATACTGGTTTTGGTCTACCATCGGGGCAGTGATGTGAATGGCAGAGTTTTTGGATATGTGGATTCAAACTAAGCTGGAATGTGGATTCAGACTACGCTGGAGATTTGTATAGGAGGAAATCTTTGACAGATTATATCTTCACTTTTTTCAGGTTGTCTGATTTGTTGGAAAGCTACTCTACAGACTATTTTTGCCTGTTCACTATGTAAGCTAATTACATAATGGTGACCGAAGCAGTGAAGGAAGCCATTTGATTGAAGGGCTTGGTTGGTAATTTGGGGTTGAAGAAAAAGTCTAGCATTATTTACTGCGAAGCCAAAGTGCCATACATATGACAAAAATCAGATGTTCCATGAGCGGACCAAGCACATTGATGTCAGATTTTATTTTATTCGAAATGTGATTTCTCAGGGTACTGTTATGGTAGAAAAGATATCCGCAGTGGAAAATCTAGCAGACATGATAACAAAGCATATTCCAGAGATCAAGTTTAAGCATTGCTTAGATTTGATCGGTATCAGTAGTATTTGAGGTACAGTCCTAGGGGAAAGGTGTGGTAGCTCAGGTGTATATAAGTTGTCTTGTATTGCATTTTAGGATCAAGAGAGGAGCCAATCTTTGAAAAGGTTTGTTGAGCGAGACAAAAATCAGTAATTTCCATTGCTAGACATAGTAAAATCGCTGCTACAACGGTGAACTAGGCTTTCGCAAAACCACGTAAATCTTGTGTCTTGTATACCTTTATTTTCTGTTATTGTTTTCGATTCTTTTCTTTATTGCTTGGTGTGAAATCTAGTATATATTTTTCACAACTATTGTTATTGTTACAAGTCAAATTGGTAATTGTCTCACTATTTTTTGTCTCTTATGATGAGATAAAAAAAAAAAACAAGATGTTATTGCAACGCCAATGGATGGGCCCAATATGCTAGCTATTAGTCGCAATGATGACCATGGTAGAGTTCGTTGCATGAGCCTTGAGGGCCAATATTGCTAACACCTTTGGCACAAGTCGAAGGTTTACTGATGAGCCTTGTTAGGCGTAATGGAAGAGGTCGTCGTGCTGAGGAGAAAAGTGGCTGAAGTTGATGCAGTGAAGTCTCTACTAAACGAACTGAACACGATACAGTCTCAATTAGAATAATTTAAGTGAATGAGCGCTCAACTAGAAGAACTCAGCAATATGAAGTCTATGATGGCGAGTTCAAGGCGAATTTCATCACCAGTGTGTCCCTCCCCCAATTGCGGAGCATGTGATCCCTATGCAATCCCAGAACCTCGAAAGTCCAAACCTATAAATAGAGGGACCTATGAAAAAAGTGTCTAAATGCATGAAAAAAATGAACAATCAGAAAGGAGCTAAAAGAGCATAAACATAACTCTCAAATGTCGAAGTACCCCATGAAGCTCGAGGACTCTTCCCCAGACACCGAGCCCATAGAATGATAGAGATACGCCAAGGTGGGAGTACCCCAGTCGTACTCCTCTCTTTCTCCATCCTCCTTCAAAGCCCGCAGACACCACAACTGTACCGAGTCATCCCTACTGCTGAACAATGTATCCCCCAAGACATACAGTAAAAATCCCGGACGTACTAATCGATAATCGTCCCGTCAGCGCGCTCAAGAGTCATACCCTCGTAGTGTGAACAATGGGTATTGAGCAAGATGGAATCGCCCTTTTTGTAGAACGGCTCGAATACGGGTAACCTAATCACAAGGTCCCGATTCTTGTCGAGATCATAGGCGCAAGGAATAGGCCTCCCTCAAACTCAAATATCGGTGATATTCGCAAAATTGTATGGCGTAAGAATAGCCTCCCCGAATGGCATGTGGAACGTGTTGGTGGAACCCCCACCAACACCGGGCCAAGCACAAGAGATGCTTTTTGCTATGGGTAAAAGCATGTAACCGTATAGAAAAAGTCCAAAGCCAATCCCGACTATCCTATTCTCTACGGACACCGGCACCTTCCTCCACTATTCCCTTACCAGATGAGAAGATCCCCTACAACGTATAATCCAGGGAAGAGCTGCATAAAATCAAGAAAGGAGGAGAAAATTTCAAGAGCCGTTCGACTTATGAATGGAGTGCATAAAAAATAAATAATAGACCCTACTTTGCTTAGGGATGGGTTGTGTGTGAAAAAGTATGAATTAGTGTGTGTGTGTGTGTGTGTGTGTGATTGAAAAGAAATCATTGGGAAACATACCTCGTCCACACAAAAAAAGTGTCGGCTAAGATGTACTCCTTCATCGGGAGTCAGTAAGAGTGATCATTCGTCTGAGTCTTCGGCTGGAATCGCGAGACACTGCCAATTTGAGGACAACCCTCATGCCCTCTTCTAGTTCGTATGAACTCCATGATTTTTTGGAAATTAGGGAAGAATTGAAGCAGATTCTAGGGTTTTTTAGCCTAGAAGCATAATTGGGGTAAGATTTGACAAGAAAAAGTCCTTTTGGAAGAGGAATTTGAGAGTGAGAGAGATTGCATTGTGTTTGAAATGGGTGAAAAAACCCTAAATATTTCGTCAAATCTGAATGAAAAAACTAGCCGATTTTTGATTTAAATTAGTTAAACCTGCTAACTAACCGGCTGGTTTTCGGCACTTTAATTTGCAAAAACTTAAACCTACTGACTGACCGGCCGGTTTTTGACTTAATATTTGACTCTTCATATCTTCTTACAAACTGACCTGTTTTTGACCTATTAAAAACAAATAAAACTCCATACCCTTGTCAGTTTGTGTACCTATGTGTGAGTGCTTGCGTGCCTTGGGTACTTGCATGGCCGTCCTTTGTCCAAAATGTGCATGATCTACCTGCTTGTGCATTTTGCATGATACCTATCTTATTTCCCTTAAGGCGAGCTTTATCTAATATGTGTATGCCTGAATGCTTGAATGTGCATGTTTGTTATCTTATCTTCGAATTCTTTTTCGATCTGATTACTTGAATCTATTGCTCAGTTCAATGATTCTTGTACAATGTAAGGCCAAGGACAGAGCAAGATCCCGCATTAGTTTCTAGAAATAACATTTATCTCATATCAAGTAAATTGATATGTTCGGCACTCAACGACCAGCTGCCTTCGTGGCATTGTTGGCTCTGGCATTGAGTGATATTTCTAAAATTTTCATACGTCCAAGCGACCAGTCATTTGCACTCACTATTGGCTTCAGCTCTTGGACATATGTTGGTGTTCCTAATCGACCAACCATTTTGTACATGTTTTTGGCTCAGGCTCTTATGATCGTCTCTTTCTCGTATCTAAGCGACAAATCATTTATACACGTTTTTAGCTCTGGCTCTCAGGCTCACCTTTTCAAATATATCCAAGCGCATTTGTACACGTTGTTGGCTCTGACTCTTATACATTACCTTTCAGGATCCTTAGACGACCAACCATTTGTACATGTTGTTGACTTTGGCTTCTAGGGTATGCCCCCCCCCCTTCCCTGACACCAACTATTTGTACACGTTGGTGTCGCAGACTCCAAACAAGGTTCCATATCATATTCCCTTTGTAATATTGTTCGACGACCAACCATTGTTACTGTTGGCTTCGGCTTCGAACAATATCTGTATCTTAACAAACTACGTTTCTCTGATTCCATTCCAGAGGATATGTAGGAAGCCTTGTAAAGGTCCGACCTCATATCTATGCCCTCGTCCACAAGTTTTTTTTTTTTTGAGTTTTGTGGTCTTTCCGTGTTCACTACAAAAATGTGTTGTTTTTCAGTGATGTTTGCCCGTGCTCAAGCTTCCTCACTGAAAGGCTCTATAGGCACTCCATTTTTATAGTTATTATTAGTTAAATAAACATTGGCCTTCATTATTCATTAAAATTTGTTATCAAGCTTACACCTACTAATCTATACATAATTAATTAATTTGGTTCAATCCAGTCTAGAAGTCTAGTCGAGCAGTCCAATCTAGTCCAATTCTCTAGTTCAGTCTACAAGTCTAGTAGTTGAGTCCAAATGTCTAGTTTTTTATTTTGTCTAAATAATTTAGAGAATTATCCCTAATGCAAAGGATTAAATCAATTATTTATATAACTTGGGAAGATAAATCTCGAATTACGTACATCCCATCTATAAAATAAGAGATAATTACCGAATTAGGGCTACATAATGCCTCAAAATTTAGGAAACATTATTATAAAAGTACGGGATGAACCAGTTGGTTTTCGATAAATCTACAGGGTTAATTGACTTTCAAAATTTTTAATTTTTTTAATCAAATATTCTAACTTATCCCCAAATTGTAAATTGGATAGCCATCTCTATCTGTTCTGGCGCACGAGAACCTACAAATATGCCCTTCGGCCTTCATTTTCAGGGTCTTAATTTTAATTCAGCTTTTTCTCCCTAGAGTTTTTATACAATTTCTTTGTGAAGTGGTATATCACCTCTCCTGAGAAATTAGGCCCTCATACTCACTTCAAAAGTTGTTTAATCTCTTGCATCGTGGAGTAGAGTTGTCTCCCATTTCCCGCGATCGCATTTTAATTTCAAAAATCATAAAGAATTTTTTCATTTCTTAGTTTAAGTCTAAGACCGAAATGTAGATTACCTCACGCAGGACCAAAGTCGAACTACGATAGTTTTGATTTTGATTTGTGCCATCGAATACGTAGGCCATCCAACTCTCGATGTGGAATTCAAGCCAATAATATTAAAATAAACTTAGGTTAGTTTTATTGCATATTTACATATTATGGGAGCTAAAAAGGTCAAAGATCAATAGAAATGAATTAGAAACCAAGAGGGTATGACGGGTGCCTAACACCTTCCTGTCGTATAACCACTACAAGAAAAACTATTTTTTACGACGGACTTTTAGCGACGGAGGATAATCCATCGCTAAAATACCTTTCAGCGACCGAAAACACCGTCTGTAAAAGTCCGTCGGCAAAAAATATCTACCAACGGAATATACCGTCAGTAATAGTTTTTGCCGACGGACTTTTACCGACAGAATATTAGGGACGGTGTAATCGTCGCTAGAATTTTTTATAAAATATATAATAATTTAGCGACGGAAAAACACCGTCGCTAACATATCCGTCGGTGAAAGTTTTTAAAATAGGACTTTCTGCGACGGACTTTTAGCGATGATATTTTTCCGTCGCTAAAAGTCCTTACATAATTTTCCGTCTTTCTCTCTCTCCCTCCCCGTTTCTCTCTGTCTCTCACTCTCACCTACTCACCGACGATTTTTTTACCGGCGGTCTCCCTCTCTGGCCAGCCACCTCCGGCGACATCACCCCCTCCCCCCTCCCCCACGTCGTGCCCCTCCATTTCTACCGTGCCACCAACGCCGCCGTCGCCGCACCACCTCTCTGTATGTCTATTTGCCCTAATTTGCTTTAATGCATGTTTAAGCGCCATTTTTCCTAATATTTAGATGCTCTAATTTATGTCCTAATTTGCCCTAATTTGTTTCTGGAATGTCGATATGTTTCTTATAATTTCAATTATTTTTAATTGCTGATGGAATTGATGAAATTGATTTTGTAACTGATTGATTAGTTTGTTTAATTGCTGATGGAATTGATGCCTACATTTGTATATTGCAAAATATGGAGAATTGAGACATTAGATATGATAGGGAGCATTTGAGAATTAAGAATGTTGAAGGAGGAGGGACTCAATTGGATTGAATGTGTGATTTTTATTAATTTTTATTACACTGAGCATTTGAGAATTGAGATTGTTGACGGAGGATGGGACCCAATTGGATTGTTGCCCAGAGGTGTTGGACACGTGTCTGGATGTGTCGATGAGGTGTCGAGGTGTTGGTAAGTCACGGACACCGCGTCCGATCTACACCGACACCGAAAAATGTCACATTTTGACTTTATACTTGTGGACACCTCTTGAATCGAACCCTAAATTAAACTAATTGAACCCTAAATTGAATGCCCTAATCCAATCGAACCCTAAATTGAACTAATTGAACCCCCTAATTGATATAAGAAATTGAATGTCCCAATTCAACCGAACCCTAAATTGAACTAATAGAATCCAATCAAACCCTAAATTGAAGTAATTGAACCCTACATTGAATGCCTTAATCGAATCGAACCCTAAATTAAACTAATTGAACCCTAAATTGAATGCCCAAATCCAACCAAACCCTAAATTGAACTTATTGAACTCCCTAATTGAATACCTCAATTCAACCGACCACTAAATTGAATTACTATTGTTAATCGTGCATTGAGCATTTGAGATATTGAGATTGTTGACGGAGGATGCGACCCAATTGGATTGAGATACCTGTTAGTTAGTGCAGACACAGACACCACGTCTGATCGACGGTGTCCGACATTTAAAAAATAAATCAACGTATGCCGATGTGTCCAGAGGCGTCAGACACGTGTCGGTATGTGTCGGTAGATGTCGGACACGTGTCCGTAGGTGTAGGACACGTGTCCGGAGGACTCGGACACGTGTCCGGAGGTGTCAGACACGTATCGGACACCATATCGACACCCTATATGAGGTGTCAGAATTGAGATTGTTGACTGTGCATTCAATTTAGGTTAATTAGGTTAACGCGACGTTTTTAGCATGCACCCCCTAGAATCTCATCGTGGTTCCAGCACTGGCTATAATTAGCTGTAATTAGTCCTGATTAATAATATTTTAATAAATCAATTAATCCTAATTAGCTCTAACGAGCCTACTTAGTTTTAATTAACCCTAAGAAACCAATGAAAATCAAATTAGTTGTAATTACCCCAAATTAGCCCAAATGAACCCAATTACGCGCATATTGATTATAGTTAGCCTAGTTAGTCGTAATTAGCGCTAACATAACCTAATTAAGCCTAATTAGGACTAATCAACACTACTTGGCACAATTAAACCCTAATTATGACTAAATAACCCTAATTAGTCCTAATCAACCCTCATTAGCTGTAATTATCCGAAACAACTCCTCATTAACAATAATTAGCCCTAACATAACCCAATTAAGCCTAATTAGCCCAAATTAGGACTAATCAACACTGCTCGGCACAATTAAACCCTAATTAGGACTAAATAACCCTAATTAGCTATAATATCCGAAACAACTCCTCATTAACAATAATTAGCCCTAACATAACCTAATTAAGCCTAATTAGGACTAATCAACACTACTCGGCACAATTAAACCCTAATGAGGACTAAATAACCCTAATTAGTCCTAATCAATCCTAATTAGCTATAATTATCCGAAACTACTCCTCATTAACAATAATTAGCCCTAACTTAACCCAATTAAGCCTAATAGAGGCACTAATTAGGACTAATCAGCACTACTCGGCACAATTAAACCCTAATTAGGACTAAATAACCCTAATTAGTTCTAATCAACCCTAATTTGCTATAATTAGCCCAAGGTTCTCCTCATTAACATTAATTAGCCCTAACATATCTTGATAAATCCTAATTAGATTAATTTTTCCCCATAACACTAAACCCTAAACTTTGATACTCGTAATTAACCTTAATAACCCAGTTAGCCCTAATTAGCCCTTATACATCCCATAATCACTCCATATTGCCCAGAGATGGTTCAATTACTCGTTGTTTACAAACCCTGCCTTCTTTATATTAGTTGTTGTTTTGAGAAGTCCATTGGCAACGAGATGGTTCAACTCGTTGCCAACGAATTCTATTTAAAGTGGAATTGGTAACATATGCAACGATCTTTTTGCAATTTTGATATTATGAAAAGATTCTTGCATATGTTATCAATTTCTGAACGCATGCATGCATAAAAACCCTTAGTTCTCGTTCAAAGGTACTCATTACAAAGTAATGCTTTGTAATAAGCCTTTGGATGTCCAGTTTGGACAATTTGGAAAAGCTATGTGTTTATAAAACAGTGTTTCGACTCATGCTCTGTGTTCTATGTCGTGGATATTTGGTACATGTTCTCATGTGTTTCTCAGGGTGTATACAGATCTGGTATTCTAACATCCGTCAAACCTTGCACGACAAGGTTAGATGACTGTTAGAACACCTAATCGATGTCGTGTACTTGGAGAAATGCGGGGAAGTGCTGCCGAATTTTCCGGAGACATAGGACTAAGCATGAGTTATTCACTGTTTTATAAACATGTGCTTTTCTGAATGGGATAGGACCACTACCTATTAGAGAATGGAGGAAAAATCTATAGACATGTTGTCACATTCATGCATTCATATTTAGATCGACCCTGCCTAATGACTGGTCCTAATTGAAGGTGGTATAAAAAGTACGATAATTCAGTCGTCATGTCGGTCGATCGAATTTGGATGAAAAGGAAGAACGCTGATGATTTTGAGTGTCGTGTTGATGAATTTCTCGACTTCGCTTACGTGCATCCTGCACATGTTGACCTTGATAAGATAAGGTGTCCGTGCGGTAGATGTGAGTTGTTGCATTGGAGAAAAAGAATTGAAGTAAAATGGCATCTTCGTCGATATGGTTTTATGGGTGGATACACAAGGTGGACGCAGCACGGAAAAACGATAGTATTGTCCTCCAACCCGGCTAGTCAAACTGAAATTAGGGAGGAGGCACGGTATGATTACCGAGATATGATTATGGATGCTGGGTATGCCAATGTTGACTGGAGTAACAACAGTGGTGACGACGGTCCCCAACCACCAAACGAGGGGGCTCATCAATTTTATGAGTTGTTAAGAGCTACGAAAGAGCCGCTATGGGATGGAGCTCCAAAACACACACGGTTGTCTGCGGTTAGTAGGTTATTACAGTTAAAATCAGACCACGGGCTGAGTGATAAAGGTTTTAATGAGTTTGTTACCTTAATCAAAGAAATTCTGCCCGGAAGTGAAAAGCTACCGCCGTCGTACTATGACGCGAAGAAGATGATGAGGAAACTTGGGTTGAGCTATGAGCGGATAGATGCGTGCAATAACGATTGTGTATTGTTCTAGAAGGAGAATAAGGATTTGTCACGATGTCCAGTATGTGATCATTCGAGGTACAAACCGGACAAAGGGAAGAAGAAAAACATTGCATGGAAGATATTACGATATTTTCTGGTCACACTGCGGCTTTAGAGAATGTACTACTCCTCCAATACGGCTGAACATATAAGGGCTCACCGTGAGACTCGTAGCAACGATGTCGATGTGCTGACACACCCAGCTGATGGAGAGGCGTGGAAGGAGTTTGACCGCAGGCATCCACTCTTTGCTCAGGAAGTTCGGAATGTTAGACTTGGTCTGGCAATCGATGGGTTCAACCCTTTCGGTCAATCTACCACGCCTTACTCTTGTTGGCCAGTTATTATTGTCCCGTACAACCTTCCACTAGGCATGTGCCTGAAGAAGCCGTACATGTTCTTGTCGTTGCTTATTCCGGGGCCGAAGAGTCTCGGCAAGGACATAGATGTGTATTTAAGGCCGTTGATTGATGAGTTAAAATAGTTATGGAATCATGGAGTCGAAACATATGATGTATCCCTTAAACAGAATTTTCAAATGAGGGCTGCTTTGATGTGGACTATACATGATTTTCCCGCATTGGGAATGACGTGTGGCTGGAGCACACATGGGAAGCTAGCATGCCCTGCTTGTATGGGCGTGAACCCCGGTCACACGTTAAAGCACGGCGGAAAGCCCTCGTGGTTCGGATGTCACCATAAGCTTTTGCCACCGGGCCATCAGTTTCATAGATAGAAGGATAAATTTGATGGGACAGTCGAGCGTGAGGTTGTCACACTGGACTACCCATCTGGTGAAGAAGTGCTCTCACACCTAGAGGACTTGATACTGACATACCACACGGAAAGGGTGTGCCAGATTAGAAGATTCCAGGGTATGGGAAAGAGCACAATTGGAGAAAATTTTGTATCTGGGAGTTAGCCTATTGGAGGACGCTCGTTATCCAAAACAACATGGATGTGATGCATATTGAGAAGAACATTTTTGATAATGTGTTCAACACAGTGATGAATGTCAAAGGCAAATCGAAAGATCACCTTAAAGCGAGAAGAGATCTACAACAGTTGGGTGTACGTCGTGAATTGCATCCTCGGACAGTCAGCGGGAGGACGATACTTCTGGAAGCACCTTACTGTCTAGACAAGAAACAAGTGGAAAAGGTCTGTCAGTGGGTTAAGAATTTGAAGCTTACGGATGGGTTTGCGGCCAACATATCTCGTTGTTGCAATGTATCAGAATGCAAGTTCCAAGGGATGAAGAGTCACGACTACCACGTATTCATGGAGAGATTCATTCCTATTGTCTTTCGGGGACTGTTGCCACGGGTTGTTTGCGAGACTTTGACTGAATTATCACATTTCTTTCGAGATATATGTTCTTCTACGATCCGGGTGAGTAACATGGAAGTGCTTGAGAAGAACATTGTGGTGACAATTTGCAAGCTGGAGAAAATCTTCCCACCTTCGTTCTTCGATTCAATGGAGCATCTGCCTGTTCACTTGGCATATGAAGCTAAGATGGGTGGACCTGTGCAATATCGGTGGATGTATCCCTTCGAGAGGTAATCTTTAAATTATTACAGTTGTTCGTTTGCATTAATGCAACACCTGTTATCATTGATATTCCACCTAACTCGATTCGCTAAACTTCTAGGTTCATGTTCCATTTAAAGAAAAAAGTCCGTAATAAGGCTTGGGTTTAGGGCTCAATTGCAGAGGCTTACGTAATGGAAGAACTTGTAAAATTTTGTAGTCAATATTTCGGGCCTGATGTTGATACAAGGTTAAATCAACTCGGCCGAAATGAGCCCGAATTGAGCACAAATTTAGAAGGGTAATTGTCAATATTCAAGCAGTCTGGTAGTCCGTTCGGCCGAACGTATACTCGATGGCTAATGAATGAAGAGTACAGTGCTGCAACAATATATGCCCTTCTAAATTGCGATGAAGTTTCGGCATTCATTGAGTAAGTTAATGTCTTAATTCACTTACATTGATGTACATAATTGAAAGTGTGTGATAAGCGAGTCAACTATATTGGTTTGCAATGAGTTCGATGCGGAATCTTTAATCACTAATCCCGCTGTATCCGAATCTCATCGAAAATCACAATTTGTACAGTGGTTCAAAAGGCGTGTAAGTCCTTAACAAAATTATATTATGTGTTATATACAGTTCTATGGCCAATTAGTATATTGATTTATCCTTAATTTTTACCGTCATCTACAATAGGTTCAGTCAATGGATAGACCAGTGGCCTCCTGCTTGAAATTACTAGCTGAAGGCCCTAACAAACAAGCATCCTGTCATGGAGGTTATATCATCAACGGGTTTAGGTTTAACGTAAAAGATGATGACCGAACAAAACAAACCCAAAACAGTGGAGTCTTGGTCAATGACGACTGTTATGCTGAGAATTGCATGGACTTTTACGGAGAGCTAGATGAGATTGTTGAGCTAACATATCTGGGTTCCCAAAACCGCCTGGTAATGTTCAAGTGTACGTGGTTCGATGTCACATGCAGTAGAGGAATCCGTGTTAGCTCTCAAGGGATTGTAGATGTCAATGTCAAGTCAAGACTTGCATCAGACGAGCCCTTTGTGTTTGCTAGTCAAGCTGCACAAGTCTTTTACGCAGAGGACGTCGCCAATCCTAAATCTCATTGGTATACAGTTATCAAGTCTAAGAGATTGCCCGTGACATATGACAGTGAGGTAGACTCCTTTCAAGCCGACCAACTGCCTGTCTCATTACCTGTTGAGGTCAACAACGAGGAGGACGATCTTCCTCTTCCAACAACACTTCATGTAGGAGAAGAAGTCGTTGATGATGATGCGGAAGACGTAGAAAGTGTTGAAGATGATGTGACTGAGTCTACTGATGAAGAGGATGAATTAGAAGATGAAGAGGACGACGAGTCTAGTGAGGAAGATGATGATAATTCCCAAACTGAAAATGACTGACTTGTAATGTTGTAACATCACGGAAAAAATGTAGTAACATTTTAGAACTTGGTTCATATTGATGTGTTTTTGCACCTCCGTTCATATATATAGTGCGATGATGATTTCTGCCAAATTATTATTTTTAATGTGTTAATGTCTTTGCAATTTATCTATACGAAGTCAGATATGGATAGGATACGAGCTATTCGTGGCCGGGCTGGACGCCGAGCTGCTTCCACCCCGGTGGGTCCCACCTCATCATTGCTCACTAATGACGAGGCACAGAGTGATCACGTACAGCCTCTGCCCCAGCCCCAGCCATCGCCCCAACCCCATCCATCGACTTCACCCCCAGCCCCAGCCGTCGCCTCAGCCCGACGCAGATTCATCCCACCCATGCGTTGATTCTCCTTCTTCCGTGGGTTCTACCACCGGTATAGTTGATAATGGTATTTAGTACATTTTTGCTAATTTATATTTGAAGTATATTTGAACTGTATTAATGTCTGTGTTTTGTAGGATCTCGACGAGGACGTGGCCCGACACGCGGGGTACGCATTGACCCCCAGCGTAAACAGAGAGTTACGCTCATCCAGGAGGGCCTGTAAGTAAAATAAAATCACATCATGCCTTATTTTGTACATTTGGGATGTTAATTTATATTTGAACTGTATTAATATATTTATTTACTTCTTTGGCAGGATCTTGGAGAATCAGGCGAGGACAAAGATCGGCGTTCTTGTGAAGGGCCGATTCACCGAGCCACGCCTGTACTAGATGGACTGGGATGCCGTTACGAGGGAGTCCCTATGGGAGGAGTGACTGGTACGTTGAAGTATTTTTTCCTGCGATAGTATTTGTTTAATTAGAGTTTGTTTTCTAAATTAATGTGTTATTGAATGCCTTGCATGAGGGGTTCATATTTGACTCGGCTGATCAGCAGGCACTGGGGCGGCAGGCCTTCTTTTCTTACATCGCCAAGAATTTCTGCCTATGGCTCCATGACGCAGGGACCGAGCGAAGAAGATGTTGCCCGATGGTGCCGATGTCGGAGATGAAGACATATCCCCCACATTGGATATCTCCAACTTTATGGGGGGATATGATAGATCGGTGGCTGCGGATCCAGGCTAGGACGCCAAGAGTAAGAAGGGGGCCGAGAACAGACAGAACAGAGATCCGACACACACACGGGGGGGTCGGTGCCACACGACATCATCCGACACATGAATGCGGTTCAGAACTCGGATCTAGAAGAGGATGAGGTATTAGCTCTGATGTATAACCAGACACATTGCCTGACGGATCGATGAAGTCGATGTGTTTAATTAAGTTGTTAATTTTTTCTTACTATCCTCAATGTCTGTTGCGTTAATTAATGCCCTAACATATCTTTAAATCACTGTTTTTGTAGGCCTCATATGAACAGCTTAGGGAGTCCAGACAGCCATCAGTGTCCACTAGTACGGGTGCGAGTACTGGGGCGTTGAAGCGATGGCTGGATACGCCGGAGGTCGTCAATCGGTCGAAAGGCCGCATATGCGGCCTGCCTAGCACGACTGCTCGCGCCGTGATAGGAGCGTCCTCACCCCCCGCTGCCCCTGCACAGACACCGGCTCCTCGGCATCCGTTGGACGAGGAGGAGATCCAGCGCATTGCTACGGTGGTGTTGAGGCTGATCAAGGAGCAGGATCAGCAGGGTACTGCTGCCGGACATGCCGAGCCGGCCCCGGATCAGCAGGATCCAGATCCAGGACTCGGCAATCCCTGATGAGCCCCTTCTCGTGCCCGGTCCCAGCTTGTCCCCCCTCTCCCCATCCGGTCGCAGCTTGTCCCCCCTCCCCCTGCCCGGTCCCAGCTTGTCACCCCCTCCCCCGACCGGTCCCAGCGTGTCCCCCCTCCCCCCGCCCAGCTTATACATCATGACTATTTTTTATAATTGATTGTATATATTTCTTTGTCTATTGATTATTGTGCGTTGTTCAGAATAGAAATTTTCATTACAGGTCTGGGTAATAGAAAAATTAAAAAAAAATTGACTTTTGGCGACGGATTAATTACGTCGCCAAAAGTCTTATTTAGCGACGGAACATTCCGTAGCGAAAACATTATTCCGTCGCTAAATTCACAAAACAGAAAATAAATTAAAATACGTAAAATATAATTAGCGACGGATATTATGTCGCTAATTAATAAATAAATCCGTCACAAAAAAGTGCAATATTAGACGACGGATTTGAAAATTCTGTCGCAAAACTTTTAGTAACTTTATACGAGTAGCGACGGGGTTTTTATACGAGACGGATTTTTAGCGACGGTATATCCGTCGCTAAAACTTTTAGCGACGGATTTTCTAGTCGTTAAAAGCCTTTTTCTTGTAGTGAACCTAGTTCCCGAATCTATTGCTCTGCTTTCAATTGATTAGTTATTCTTTGGGCAATTTAGAGTAGTTTCTGTATTTTTTATTTTTTATTTTAATTAAATAATATGGCGACTCCTTAAATCTTCCTTTCAGGAGATTTTTTCGAGGCATGATATTATATAAATTTTACTTGAGTTCAAAGTAGCTTAAACAATTTGAAAAGTTTTGGTGGAGATAATCAAAAGTAATATCAACCTAATGACTATGTGAATACTCTGTTTATTTGGGCTACTTATTAGCTACCTATGTCGTTAAGTAAAAGAAATTTCAAGAGGATGAAACCCATGTTCATGCTTAACTTATCGTACTTGTATATGTGCAAAGAAACAAAAACAAATCCAAATAATTTGTTCATATGAATTTCCAATTGATGTTGTATTCGAATCTGTGAAATTTGATGAAGGAAGAGTTAATTGAAAAATTATATCAAATCACAGAACAAATGATTGTGTGGTCACACGGTATCAAGAAAGGCAGCTTAAGTATTTCAAGATACCATACACAAATCTAGACTTTTTTTTGTATACACTTGAAATAGAATAGACCTTTTTTTTATTATTCCTTCCATATGAGTGTGAGACATCTTTGATTTCCACTTTACGATGCATGACGTAAATATTTGATTAATTAGTATAATGTATATTAACGATCTATCACAGTCCTTTGCGTTGAAATATAAAAATTCTAGAAGAAGGTAAAGAAAAGCACAAACTTTTTACTTAAGTAAATCATAGTGCGGGGTATATATATATATATATATATATATATATATATATATATATATATATATATATATAGGAGCCGATCCCTGTCTATCGGTGGGAAAAAACTTATTTCTCCATCAAACCGTTACTCTTTGTAGCGGTTGCAATTATTCTTCACAAAAACCCAACCGCAACAAAGTGTTGCGGTTGGAATAATTGAGAGGAAAAGCCCAACCGCAACTTAGAGTTGCGGTTGGCATCATTTGTTTCAAAAGCCAACCGCAACTCTTTGTTGCGGTTGCGCCCCCGTCCCACTCCCCCCCTTTCCCCCTTCCCCATGGCCCCCCTTCCCCCCGTCCCCCCTTCCCCCTTCCCCCATGGCCCCCTTCCCCCCGTCCTCCCCCCCATGCCCAACCGCAACAAAGAGTTGCGGTTGGTCCCCCTTCCCCCGCCACGTGGCCTTTCCCCCTTCCCCCATGGCCCCCATTCCCCCCGTCCTCCCCTCCCCCCATGGCCCCCCCATGCCCAACCGCAACAAAGAGTTGCAGTTGACCCCTTCCCCGGCGTGTGTCCCCCTTCCCCCGCCACATGGCCCTGTCCCCCCTTCCCTACCACGTGCCCCGTCCCCCTCCTCCCTCCATGCCCAATCGCAACACTTTGTTGCGGTTGGCATACCACCAGCAACAAAGAGTTGCGGTCCCCCGTGATGGCCCCCCTCCCCCCCCCCCCCCACGTGGTGTCCCCCCGTGATGGCCCCCCTTCCCCCCGTGATGCCACGTGGTGTCCTTCCCCCTCACTCACGAATTATTTTTCTGTCTTCTTTCTTCTCTCTCCTTCACTTTTTTCTCTTTATAATCCCTCCTCCCCGAACTCTTTCTTCCACTCTCCATACCAACTGTCTTCATACTCCATATCTCACCTACATAGTCTCCACAACAATACAAACAAAAAAAATTTACGCTAGAAGATCGGTGGATAACCGCTAGAAGATCGGTGGATTTTTCTTTAAATATATCAAGTCAAAACAAGTAAGTATTTTGAATTTTCTTATAATTCAATGTTAATTTCAAAGTTCAAAAATAGTCATTGTAGACTCAAATCGAAGATAACAAAAATACAAATTGAAGGAAACAAAAATCAGATCAATCGGAGATCGGATGAGCGGTATTACATTTATAGATTCCAAAATAGCGATTTTTTAGGGCGTCAAAATTAGGATTTTTCACGAATTTATAAAAAATAGCTAGAGCTAGATTTTGCCAAAGTACGAAAAAGAGACCCTAGTTATTTTTAAAAGATCTATATCAGGAAAAAAAAAGATTTTTCCAAAGACTGGAAAGGGGTTAACTGATACGGGGAACCTTGTAACTTTGCAGTGTAATTTAAAATATCAAGCCAGCGCGATTTCGCGCGAAACTTTTATGAGAACCCTAGGATGTTGGGAAGTTCCATCCCCCAGGAATTCGGGCCATTCCGAAGTCGTTAGCTATTTTTTTGGCCGAACGGACTTTTAAGCGCTCGATCCGGACACCGGTTCGGGATTTTTGGGCGAAAAGTCCGTAGAATACTTTTTAGATCAAGAATGAATTCGGGAAGCTTAAAATAGCATTTCAAAGCACTTTTGAGATTGTTCTGATGCCAGGGGCATTTTGGTAATTTGCCACCCCGAGAGGGGTATTTTGGTAATTTTACGGTGTTAAGTTTTTCAAAGGACTTTTTAGTCCAGAAATGTAAGTAAAACACCTAAAAGGTTGTTTTGAAGCTGGTTTGGGGCGTTAGGGTGATAATGAACCCCCGGGGGCATTTCGGTAATTTATCGCTCATCGGGGGTATTTTGGTAATTGAACATTGTAACACAACTGGAGGAAATAATTTTTAACACTATGTGTGTTCCTAGGGTGTAACACTATGTGTGTTTAATGTGAATACGAAACGTAATTGTCGCTAAAGGTAAAAACTTAATTAGACAGTTTTTCACAAATTTATAAAAAATAGCTAGAGCTAGATTTTGCCAAAGTGCAAAAAAGAGACCCTAGTTATTTTTAAAAGATCTATATCAGGAAAAAATTTCAGATTTTTCCAAAGACTGGAAAGGGGTTAACTGATACGGGGAACCTTGTAACTTTGTAGTGTAATTTAAAATATCAAGCCAGCGCGATTTCGCAAAACTTTTATGAGAACCCTAGGATGTTGGGAAGTTCCATCCCCAGGAATTCGGGCCATTCCGAAGTCGTTAGCTATTTTTTTGGCCGAACGGGCTTTTAAGCGCTCGATCCGGACACCGGTTCGGGATTTTTGGGCGAAAAGTCTGTAGAATACTTTTTAGATCAAGAATGAATTCGGGAAGCTTAAAATAACATTTCAAAGCACTTTTGAGATTGTTCTGATGCCAGGGGCATTTTGGTAATTTGCCACCCCGAGAGGGGTATTTTGGTAATTTTACGGTGTTAAGTTTTTCAAAGGACTTTTTAGTCCAGAAATGTAAGTAAAACACCTGAAAGGTTGTTTTGAAGCTGGTTTGGGGCG
Organism: Escallonia herrerae; assembly: GCA_033070095.1. Taxonomy (NCBI): domain Eukaryota; kingdom Viridiplantae; phylum Streptophyta; class Magnoliopsida; order Escalloniales; family Escalloniaceae; genus Escallonia; species Escallonia herrerae. The sequence goes on along the minus strand of JAVXUP010000534.1, from coordinate 409,245 downwards.
TTAGGGTGATAATGAACCCCCGGGGGCATTTCGGTAATTTGCCGCTCATCGGGGGTATTTTGGTAATTGAACATTGTAAAATTTTGAGCAACTGGAGGAAAGAGTCTTTATTTTTATTTTATTTAATTCTATGACTTGTTGAGAATGATATAATTTTTATTTTTTAGATTTCAGTATAAATATGGATGCAACTGGAGGAAATACTTTTTGTGAAGATTCTGATCCACCTTACTTGGGTCAAGTTTTTCAAACACTGGACGAAGTTGAAGCATACTATAGAGCATATTCGAAAACGATAGGTTTCGGTATTAGAACTAAGACTACTAGAAAACGGGCGAATACAGATCAAATTTGTGGAAGACTATTTGAGTGTCATAGAGGAGCACCGTATGTACCCCCGGTTGTTCGGATCAGTGACGAAGGGCCATCAAGACAAAGAAAACGCGACACATTTCTGGGTACTGGCTGCAAGGCCCATGTGTATGCAGTACACCGAAAAAATGAAAACCATTGGGTTGTGACGGGAGTGGAGTTGAGCCATAATCATCAGTTGATGACCCCTAGTAAGATTGGTCAAATTCATCAACACCGAGAAATAAGCGCGGCACACAGACAACTGATATTTACAATGGCCGAGGCTAAAATTCCACCTTCTAGAATGATGGGGGTTTTCTCAAGCCAGGCTGGGGGGATTGACAAGTTGAGTTTCAACGAAGTAGACCTTCGAAATGAACTTCGTGCTCAGAGGAGAGAGTCTTTCGGTAAGAGTGATTCTCAAGCTACACTTGATATCTTCAGGCACCTTCAGAGTGAGAATTCTGGCTTTTTCTATAGTCTCCAACTGGATGATGAGAACCGCATTAGTACTATATTTTGGGCGGATGCCCGTTCTAGAGCTGCTTACCAAAATTTTGGGGATGTTGTGACGTTTGACACCACATACCGCACAAATAAGTACTCTATGCCTTTTGCTCCGTTCACCGGGGTGAACCACCACTATCAGTCAATCTTGTTTGGCTTTGCCCTGCTTAGGGATGAGACGGAGGAGTCATTTACGTGGTTATTTGAAACGTGGCTTAAAGCAATGTATCATATTCCTCCAAAGACCATCATCACCGACCAAGATCTGGCAATGAAAAATGCAATCGCTAAGGTCCTTCCAGATACTCACCATGGCCTGTGCACATGGCACATAAGCAACAAATATCCCGAACGGCTTCACAATGTATATGCAAACCATCATTCAAGACTGACTTTAATACATGTGTGAAGAAATCGTTGACGGTAGACGTGTTCGAGGAGAGGTGGGCCAAGTTAATGGATGACTACTATTTGCACAATCATGAATGGTTACAATCGTTGTATGAGATCAAGACACAGTGGGTCGGTGCCTACACCAAGAAGTTTTTTGCAGCCGGAATGACTACGACCTCGAGAAGCGAAGGTATGAATGTATTCTTTGATGGGTACGTAGGCCATTCTTCAAGTATAACAGAGTTCGTACTAGAGATGCAGAAAGCCCTTGACAAGCAATTTTTCCTTGAGAGAGAAGCCGACGCGGCTACAGTTTACAGAGAAAGAGCCATAGTAGTTTTTTCACCTTTGGAGGCTCATGCGGCTCAAGTCTATACCAAGGAAATGTTTAGACAGTTTCAAGAGGAACTACTAAAGTCGAATCAATATAGCATGACAAAGTTGCACGAGTATTCCACCAGAGTGATCAAGGTTTATGCTTTGACAAATGTGACGAATTTCGCCAATCCGTGCTCTTCGTCGGCTCCGAGGAGCAGAAGACATTTTACCGTAGCAGTTTGTATGGACACCGGGTTGGTTAATTGCAACTGTCAACTGTTTGAGCATAAAGGTATACTTTGTCGACACGCGTTGAGGGTTTTTAGCGCCAAGAATGCTCGTGAAATCCCTCCACAGTATATCTTGGAACGGTGGACGAAGGAAGCCAATAGAGTCCACGGTCACATTCCTTACGTGCCCAATGTTTCAGTTGATTTCGAGCAATCTGAGACGCTGCGATATAATCACCTTTGTAACATCATGCACGGTTTATCATTGGATGCAGCGTCAACATTTGATGGGTACAGGTATCAAGTTGAAGCAGCCGCACGGGATAAGGCTAACCTTGCACAGTTTAGGATGGCATTACCAGAAAGACGGGACACTCCGACTAGTCGGACGACTCCAGCCGGTAGATTCAATCGAGCTTCACAGCCAGTCATTGACGGCACTAGCCTACAAGGTGAGGAGGACGACATTTTTGATCCGATTATTTCTCAAACAAAAGGGCGAAAACGAGCAATACGCATGAAGAATCCGATTGAAGAAGCAACGGGTCAAAAAAAATTGCGAAAGTGTGCGTTGTGTAATAAGATGACTGATCATGACAAGAGAAACCATTATAAAGTGTTAGGTATCGAACCTGGCAGTATGGTCGAGGAGGACGATGATGATGATGAGTGTTAGGGTTAATGTTTCAGTTGTATAAATTGAACTTTTATAATGTTTAAATTTGTGATTTGGTTTGTGGAATCATAGCTTCTGAAAAATTACGTAATTTTTTTTGTCACTTTTTTTTCTCATTGCACCTTAGGCACGCTAGTTAGCCCATTTGTATCAATTTTGGAAAAAAAGAGACATTATTTTTTGGATTCTCCTATAAAGCGCCTGTTCGGGCACACTTTAGGGCCGAATTTATAATTTCCGAAAAATTACGTAATTTTTTTTGTCACTTTTTTTTCTCATTGCACCTTAGGCACGCTAGTTAGCCCATTTGTATCAATTTCGGGAAAAAACGAGACACATTATTTTTTGGGTTTTCCTAGGAAGGGCCTGTTCGGGCACACTTTAGGGCCCAATTCATAACTTCCGAAAAATTACGTAATTTTTTTTGTCACTTTTTTTTTCTCATTGCACCTTAGGCACGCTAGTTAGCCCATTTGTATCAATTTCGGGAAAAAACGAGACACATTATTTTTTGGGTTTTCCTATGAAGGGCCTGTTCGGGCACACTTTAGGCCCAATTCATAACTTCCGAAAAATTACGTAATTTTTTTTGTCACTTTTTTTTTCTCATTGCACCTTAGGCACGCTAGTTAGCCCATTTGTATCAATTTTGGGAAAAAACGAGACACATTATTTTTTGAGTTCTCTTATGAAGGGCCTGTTCGGGCACACTTTAGGCCCCAATTCATAACTTTCGAAAAATTACGTAATTTTTTTGTCACTTTTTTTTTCTCATTTCACCTTAGGCACGCTAGTTAGCCCAGTGTCCAAACTCGAACAATAGTAATAATAAGGCTAATTCAATTTCAAACCTTAATATCCAAAATCCAACAATAGTAATAATAAAACATACGAACGCCTACTACATCTCAGGATAATGGTAAGGAAGGCGTCTAGCTACACCCTTTTTCAGCTCCCAGGCTATCCTATATCTAAACGTCAAGGCATCGTTTCAAGACCACGTATCATATTCGAGCACTTCTGAGCGAGCTATGTAGTCCATGTACTTGAGGACGTAAATCCCGCAATCATGACTGTTATATTGCTTTGGTCGGTTTTCTATCGTCACGACCGTCCAAGGATCTATCATTGTTTTGCTCGTGATGGCTTCCCCCTTAAAATGTCGACACGCTAGTGGAATGATAGTAGTCTGCATCCAACATAAAAAAGGTTATCAAGCCTATGTAACAAGAAGAATAGACTATGAGCGAAGGTCAATATATAAACTAACCACCGCATTGATGTACGTGGGTACATCTGCGCCAGCTGCCGACCAGGTTCGTCTTCCCTTAGGCTATCGTATATGTGGACCACTTTATTCTCTGGAAAGAGAACTAATAGGAAGAAGTGGCTTGCATGAAGAACAGGTAGCATGATTAGGTTCGCCTCAGCTGCGTGACATTGATAGTCCGCGTTCAAGTAGGAAAGCACGTTTGCAGATGGTCGCCATTCACCCTTGCTTGTCCCTTGCTTCCTCCTCCATTCTGTGAACTCCTTCATGCTATTCACCATGAAGGGGATAACAAAAGAGGCATACATGTTGAGCTTCAAAGTTTGGCAGGGGTTATAATTTAGCTCTCTAACACGCAGCAGATCTATATAAGCGTCAATGAGAAAATTTGAAATATCTGTGTTCGGCGCCAACAGTTTTAGATCAGAGTGAGCTAGGAATGAAGCAACAGGAAAGTCTGCTGTAGCGATTGGCTCATGCCCAAAGTAGTGCCGGTCGATCCAATCCCTTTTGGCCGGACTCAATGGCTTCGTCGGTTGTCCTTTATCCGACCGGATGCTTGGGCGCGATGCCTGGATTCCTACTTGGGTAACCTGAATCTGGGGCTGAGAGTCGTACGCGTCAGGAGGCAAGCGAGTAGACGGCTCCCACACCTGACTCTGGGGCTGATAGTCGTACGCGTCAGGAGGGAAGCGAGTAGACGGCTCCCACACCTGACTCTGGGACTGAGAGTCGTACGCGTCAGGAGGCAAGCGAGTAGACGGCTCCCACACCTGACTCTGGGGCTGATAGTCGTACGCGTCAGGAGGCAAGCGACTAGACGGCTCCCCTTGGTAACCCCGGTACGCAAGACTAAAGTTTTGAACTTCAGTCTTGTACCTCTCAATGGACCTCTTGAGATTGTCAGGAGCCTGCGCGACAAACCAGTCAAACCCCTCCAGCTGCTTGAACACCTCAGTGCCCTGGTCAACCTAAAAAACATGCATACAAAATATGGCTAATCATTTCAGGCATGGTAGATAAGGTGCGCAAATAAAAATTGAAACAACACTAGCATGACTTACAATGTTCAATGCCCAGAACTGGTCATAGATCTCACGTGGCGCATACGATGTCTTCCTCACCTGGGAAGGGCGATTCACCCTCGTGCGCGTCACCTTGAGAAACCATTGCAGGTACTCCTCAATGCTGATGCTGTCGGCCTTCAGCGATACAAGGCTATCATATGTTTCTTGCCAGGTATTCCACTGTTGCACCTCGTCACTCAACAAATTCAAGGCATCAGGCACCTCGAAGTTCGGCCCTCGACCACTCCTGTATGGCCGCATGTCTACAGCGGGTTTTGGTATCCCTTGTAGACAGCCAGCTTGCCTCATAGCTCGATCGGGCATCTGAAACTCACATACTTCGAAGTGAATAAGCGGCACCCGAACCAAACCTGCCAGCACGTACGACACCGGAAGTTGCCAACACCACTCATCCAACCGATGCATCACCTTGCTTTGCTATATGGCTGCCACGTCACCTGGGATGCATTGAGTATCTCTAGTTCCCCCCGATAGAACTTTAGATGGTGGTGTGGGTCTACCCGTCTCCTCCGGTTGGTCGTAGGCCCCCAGGCCCACACCCTAGGCCACGTCTCATCGGAATATTCTCACGGTTGTGGACGACCCGTGGGTAGCCTCTCGTAAGACCAAACCTGTGAATGCAAACATTATCTGGAATTAGCACATTAATGCACGAATATATTGACACGTCAACCAAGAAAATAAATGCTCAAACCTGTAATAGAGTGAGGCAGGCGGCAATGGACTTGGCACTCTTTCTCGTAGCTTTGTGCAGTGCTCGATATAGGTGCGCAAGGACAGCTGAACCCCACGAATACGAGTATACCTCCTCAAGATCCTCCAAGAACACCATATACTTCGGATGCACCGTGTTTTTCGAATGCGTCGGAAGTAATATGGCTCCAATAATATACAGAAGGAATGCTTTCGTATACGTCACGAAATCGTGAGGAGTGTATTCATCCGGTAGCACGCCATACTGCTCTCTCAGCCATTTAAGTTTGATGCCGTTCGTTGTAAGAGCTTCCCTCGGAATTCCTGAGAAATACTGCCTAGCCATCTTCGCTATGGATGCAGACGTTTTGCTCGAAGTAATGGGTTTGCCGTGACATGGGATTCCAAGTATAAATCCGACGTCCTCTAATGTAATAGTCATTTCACCAAACCGGAAGTGAAATGAGTTCGTCTCGCTCCTCCATCGTTCAACTAGAGCGGATATAAGGCAATCGTCGTGTCGAGACCAAATCCCGGGATCGGTGAACATAGATAAATTTTGACGGTGTAATAGTTGTATTTGTTCCTCGTTTAGTACCCACTCATCATGGTGACTTGTGCTTTGAATTGTTTCCAAAACACCCCTATCGACACCGTCAAATACGTGCCTCGCGACGTGGTCATCGTCATCGTATAGGATTGATGTATCATGAGGTCCGGCGTTGAAATCCATATATCTAAGAACAAAATATAATCGTAAACCAACTTAGCATCCATAATATTTACATTCCAAAACTATAAATGGATCTTTAACCTAGCTTACCAACGCATTAGCAATAGTCATTATCTCATTATTTCAATGTATTAAAACAATTCCTCACTTCTCACCACTCCGAACGCTTAATTACGCTAGTTCCCTAAAATTTAGCGCCAACGTGGTTATTTAGCAATATACCCCCAAATGGCCGCTACAACCCCAACACCTCAAAACCGCTTTAAAACTACTTTTTAAATGTATTACATCAATTATATACCAAATATTTCCTTTATCAAATTTAAAGGGGATGAGTTACCAAAACACCCCAAACTTATGCAAAATACCCCCTGGCAGCCATCGACCCAACAAACATCTCAGAACAACTTTAAAATAACTTTTCGGGTGTCTTACATAAAAATTATTTCCTCCAGTTGTGTTACAACGTTCAATTACCAAAATACCCCCGATGAGCGGCAAATTACCGAAATGCCCCCGGGGGTTCATTATCACCCTAACGCCCCAAACCAGCTTCAAAACAACCTTTCAGGTGTTTTACTTACATTTCTGGACTAAAAAGTCCTTTGAAAAACTTAACACCGTAAAATTACCAAAATACCCCTCTCGGGGTGGCAAATTACCAAAATGCCCCTGGCATCAGAACAATCTCAAAAGTGCTTTGAAATGCTATTTTGAGCTTCCTGAATTCATTCTTGATCTAAAAAGTATTCTACGGACTTTTCGCCCAAAAATCCCGAACCGGTGTCCGGATCGAGCGCTTAAAAGCCCGTTCGGCCAAAAAAATAGCTAACGACTTCGGAATGGCCCGAATTCCTGGGGGATGGAACTTCCCAACATCCTAGGGTTCTCATAAAAGTTTCGCGCGAAATCGCGCTGGCTTGATATTTTAAATTACACTACAAAGTTACAAGGTTCCCCGTATCAGTTAACCCCTTTCCAGTCTTTGGAAAAATCTGAAATTTTTTCCTGATATAGATCTTTTAAAAATAACTAGGGTCTCTTTTTTGTACTTTGGCAAAATCTAGCTCTAGCTATTTTTTATAAATTCGTGAAAAACTGTCTAATTAAGTTTTCACCTTTAGCGACAATTACATTTCGTATTCACATTAAACACACATAGTGTTACACCCTAGGAACACACATAGTGTTAAAAATTATTTCCTCCAGTTGTGTTACAACATTCAATTACCAAAATACCCCCGATGAGCGGTAAATTACCGAAATGCCCCCGAGGGTTCATTATCACCCTAACGCCCCAAACCAGCTTCAAAACAACCTTTCAGGTGTTTTACTTACATTTCTGGACTAAAAAGTCCTTTGAAAAACTTAACACCGTAAAATTACCAAAATACCCCTCTCGGGGTGGCAAATTACCAAAATGCCCCTGGCATCAGAACAATCTCAAAAGTGCTTTGAAATGTTATTTTAAGCTTCTCGAATTCATTCTTGATCTAAAAAGCATTCTACGGACTTTTCGCCCAAAAATCCCGAACCGGTGTCCGGATCGAGCGCTTAAAAGCCCATTCGGCCAAAAAAATAGCTAACGACTTCGGAATGGCCCGAATTCCTGGGGGATGGAACTTCCCAACATCCTAGGGTTCTCATAAAAGTTTCGCGCAAAATCGCGCTGGCTTGATATTTTAAATTACACTACAAAGTTACAAGGTTCCCCGTATCAGTTAACCCCTTTCCAGTCTTTGGAAAAATCTAAAATTTTTTCCTGATATAGATCTTTTAAAAATAACTAGGGTCTCTTTTTCGTACTTTGGAAAAATCTAGCTCTAGCTATTTTTTATAAATTTGTGAAAAATCCTAATTTTGACCCCCTAAAAAATCGCTATTTTGGAATCTATAAATGTAATACCGCTCATCCGATCTCCGATTGATCTGATTTTTGTTTCATTCAATTTGTATTTTCGTTATCTTCGATTTGAGTCTACAATTACTATTTTTGAACTTTGAAATTAACATTGAATTATAAAAAAAATTCAAAATACTTACTTGTTTTGACTTGATATATTTAAAGAAAAATCCACCGATCTTCTAGCGGTTATCCACCGATCTTCTAGCGTAAAATTTTTTTTCTTTGTATTGTTGTGGAGACTATGTAGTTGAGATATGGAGTATGAAGACAGTTGGTATGGAGAGTGGAAGAAAGGGTTCGGGGAGGAGGGATTATAAAGAGAAAAAAGTGAAGGAGAGAGAAGAAAGAAGACAGAAAAAAATCCATGAGTGAGGGGGGAAGGACACCACGTGGCATCACGGAGGGGGAAGGGGGGGCATCACGGGGGGGAAGGGGGGCCATCACTGGGGGGACACCACGTGGGTGGGGGAAGGGGGGCCATCACGGGGGACCACAACTCTTTGTTGCGGTTGGTATGCCAACCGCAACAAAGTGTTGCGGTTGGGCATGGAGGGGGAGGGGGACGGGCCACGTGGCGGGGGAGGGGTGACGGGGCCACGTGGCCAGGGAAGGGGGACACACGCCGGGGAAGGGGGGGCCATGGGGAAGGAGGGGGAAGGGCCATGGGGAGAGGGGAGGACGGGGGAGAGGGGGGCCATGGGGGAAGGGGGAAAGGCCACGTGGCGGGGAAGGGGGACACCACGTGGCGGGGGAAGGGGGACCAACCGCAACTCTTTGTTGCGGTTGGGCATGGGGGGGAGGGAAGGGGGGCCATGGGGGACCAGGGGGGAATGGGGGAAGGGGAAGGGGCGCAACCGCAACAAAGAGTTGCGGTTGGCTTTTGAAACAAATTATGCCAACCGCAACTCTTAGTTACAGTTGGGCTTTTCCTCTCAATTATTCCAACCGCAACACTTTGTTGCGGTTGGGTTTTTGTGAAGAATAATTGCAACCGCTACAAAGAGTAGCGGTTTGGTGGAGAAATAAGTTTTTTCCTACCGGTAGACAGGGATCGGCTCCCTATATATATATTGTTCAGTCATCGCTTACTTGGACACTTTCTTAATTCATCATATGGACATTTTGAACTGTTAAAATATTTTAAATTTATTTACCTTTGTAATAATGATTTGGATTCTCTCTCACTCTCTCTCTCTCACACACACACACACACACAATTTGATTTGAATTCCTTTTTTTCATTTAAAATTCAACCAATTATATAGATTTTACATTTCTCTCTCTTCTGTGTCAACATGTCTTACTCAAAAATTTATTTATATCTTTAAAATCTCATTAATTTTTAGATTTTGACAAAAGTAATTATCTATATATTCTTTTTTAATCTTAATCTTTTTAATTGTTTAGGAAAACACAATATTCTCCATCAATTTTTCTATTGAACTACCATAATTAATCTCCTTCCTTTTATTTCATTACAAGTTTTATATAAAGTTTACGTTTTCAATTTTTTAATCATTTATTATATACTTTTACTATTTTTTTGATGATTTTGAATAATACAACCTCAACACACGAATTATTTTTGTTACTAATATTACTGCAATTGCTATTGGTTAGGAGAGACTATTTTTATTATTTCGTAGTCTATTTTTCATATTCATTTGTCACTAAAAACTAACAATTATTGCTCAATTTCATTTCTAACGATAAAAATTGGTAAGAGAACTCCTTTAAAAAGGTAAAAAAATAAGTTTTTAATTATCTTATTGTCACTATCAATTTTGTAATTCCGCATACAAATACGAGATCTCTCAACAAGTATTTTGATAGTTGTTATTTCCATTTACAACGCACGAGATCAAAACTAGTAGAATTGAAAGCACATGAGCTAGTTTCACTTTCTTTTAGACAATTGCCCTTTTATAAGATAGTATTATCCTAGAAAATGATATTATAGCTTTTTATAGTGAAAACGCCTATGTTTTTTTTTTTTTATACTTTACTCCTTTCCTCCGCACGCTTATGACGATTTGCGTTAATCTAGTTTGAAAAACTTCAAAGTCAATCAATTTGGAGATCCGCGTGCATGGTAAAGTTACTTACAATTATTAAACTCTTCTCATGAAATAATCACGGTCTTATACAAAAGTTTTCCAATGATTAAGATTACAGTGATATATTGATAAATATTTTTTTCGTTTATATGGATTGTGATACATAGGGATGACTTGCATAACGTCACAAAAACTCTTACCTTTATTTTCTGTATTGGGTTCTTATTTTATAGTACATTTGTAATTAATACTAAGTCTCAATAAGTTCTTGTGTCAATTACGTAGAGTATAAAACAATTTCGCTTATACGAGCTAGAACAATTATTTTGGAAGGACGTGATCCCTTACCTCCATTAAGTCAAGTTGCCAACGTGATCTTATTTTCCATCCATTGTGGATGGACGGACCAGATCTAACTTTATTTTTAAAAAACGGTCATCCGTTACATTATATAGTGGACGGAGATTTTGACTAAAATGCATCGGAGGAGTTAAATGAGTCAGAGGGATCGCAAGCAAGTAGGAAATGCAATATGGTAAAGTTCACTGTCCGCTAGATAATATAGCAAATGGTGAAGTTTATTTAAAAAGAAAAGATCTGGCATGTCTATCCGTAATGGACAGACGGCCAGATCGCGCTGACAACTTAGTTTAAGTTGTCAGCGCTGTCAATTGATCAACTCTCATTTTGAAAAAAATCTTATTCAACATCATATTGCAATTCTTTTCATATTTAAAGGTTATTTAAGTGTAGTAACTATACTAATTCTCAATAAGTTCATACATTAACGAGGTGAAGTGCTAACTAAAAGTTTTTGATGTTGCAATATCAGATATGTGTGTGTGCACGTGTGTCCTTCTAAAAACTAAGTCATATACGGCTTTTCTATTGCCTTTGCTAAAAGAAAAGAGAACTTTTAATTTGTCGGTAAAATTACCACATATTTTTTCACATTCGTTAGAGTTTTTTTGTTATTATAAAGTAATTATTAGGTACTAATTGTCAGAATTAAGTCATAAACAGTTAGTATATTGAGCAGATTTCTTACTGCATAAGATCGCGTACAAGGCAGAGTCAATAAGAAAAATATCAATTAAAAAAAGGGGTGATGCATCGTGATAGAATTGCTATATGAAATGACATGATATGAAATAGATAATAGTATGCTATATTGTCTTTTCACTTTCATTTTTTCTTCTTAGTAAAAATTGGAAACGACAATCTAGTGACATGTGAGCTTACGGCATACGGATTGAGTTCACGCAGTGAAGTTGGAATTTGCTTGGTTTTCTTGTTTCTTGTAGATCTCGCAATCGTGCTTCCTCAACAAAAAATGACGGGAAGCTTTAACGTTGTCAATGTAATGTTGAACCACATGATGCTAGTTTTGAATGGATTGGTTCATGGAGTGGCATCATCACTTTTCTTTACTAGGATGTATCTGGACTCGACTTTAACGTTTCCTGTTGTATGCTGTCAACTTAAGTCGGTAACATGACCGCCACTCTTATGGAATTGTTTGAAACTCAAACCAGCATGGCTCATTCAACGTGAAAAAGGACATCAGGCGACCTTCTGAGCCAAAAAAGGCAACCTCGGTGTGATATGTGCATGAATATGCCAATGTAAGGCGAATTCAATGACAGAGGAGGAGATCAACTTTGATTTGTATTGTCACAATTTGTTAGTACACCTAGTTCTTTGTTTGACCTTTGACAAAAGCGTCTAGGAGACGATAAATATTTAGCGACTGAAGCATCGCTATCACAATTAAAAAAAAATTACTAAATATATTTAGTAATAAAAAATTGTCAACGTAGAATTAAAAAACAGGAAACAAATACTACCGGTGACAACTTTTTGTGGTCAAGTTGTTGAATGAAGCATCACTCCGGGAAAGAATCCTTATCCAGTCTCTCCACGTAAATATCACGTGCAGGTGGGACCGTGACCTGCGACACTGCGTGCTATATAATTTGTTGCAAGTCAATGGTACCCATAATTAAAGTGATGTGGAAGTTTGATTGGACAATTGTCAATTGGTACAAAAAGCTCACTTACATGTTACAAGATTCGCATCAGTTGGGTGCATATTACTCTTTACTAAAAGTTTTTCCTTTTATATTGGGTACAAATAGCTTAGAATTTTAAAAGTTTACACTCGCATCAGTTGGGTGGGTTACAAATTATTTTATATTTCTTTTTTTTTTTTTTTTAATTTAGAATTTTAAAAGTTTACACTGCCTTTATAATTTAAGCTTTTTATTTTTTACATGTTAAAAGATTCCCATCAGGTCTTTTTCAGTTGGTATGACATCAGCTGACGGCGCACACGGATTGAGTTCACTTAGTGAATTTGAAATTTGCTTGCTTTTCTTGTAGATCTCGCAATCGTGCTTCTTCAACAAAAAAATGTCGGGACACTTCAATATTGTCAATGTAATGTTGAACCGCATTACATTGTGCTGTTTTATTTGAACGATGCTAATTTTGAGTGGATTAGTTCATCGAGTGGCATCATCACTTTTTTTTACTAGGATGTATTTAGAGAGAGAGAGAGAGAGAGAGATGCAATGATGGAAAATAGTATAATCTTTTTTTCTTTGTTTTGTGTAATAATAATTAGAAAAGGAAAAAAATAAGAAAAAGAGTCATGCCCTTACTTTTATTTCTTTGCACTCTTACCTAGACTTCACGCAGTGAGTTTGACGATGTTGCTTGCATTCTATTTAACCATTTATAAAAAACAAATTATGCCCCACTCGTCTCGTCATTTTCTAGCATCTTTGTTTAATATAGCCATAGCTTTTGTCAACTGTGACGGTGTATTTGAATAAAATATATTTAAAATAGCATATAAGTATTAATCTAAGACTTCTACATTGATTTAGAAAGTTTGATATAGTGAAGCCTAATTCTTTGAGCGTAGATATGACTTACCCACTAAAATATCTATTTATGTCTCACACATCTCGTCATTTTCCAATATCTTTTAGAATAAGTATAGCCTTTTTCAAATGCGAGCGCACATTTGAACAATATATTTCTAAAATAAGATCTAATTATTTGTATCAGACACGAACCGTATATTTTTCTGATAAATTAAGATCTCGTATCTCAATATTGAAAAGACATAAGTACTTTGAAACAAAGGAAAAATAAAATTAATCATGCACCAGAAAGCGTCTGTCAGATATGCATATGCGCACGGGTTTTGTTCAAAAGTCAACTAAAACTTCTAGGGTATCTTTTGACAATTGAGTTTGCTGACGCCACTGGATAATGTTCGTGGATTGGGGTATCGACCTCAAAGTTTGAATACATGATTCCGACGGATTGTCTTTGGGAACCTTTGTTTGTATGCAGGAGGTCACAAAATAAAGTGAGGTTGACAAGATATAACAAGAGACTAGGAGGATTATGATGTGCTTGGCATCTTTGATAGCAATTCAAATGAGTGCAGTTTGCTTTGCTTGCCTCAATTTGTTACGTTTCATCTGCTCTTATTATTAGTTTATAGTTAAAGAATCTTTCCAATTGACTTGGGTTGAGATCCAGCGACAAGAGGACTTGTCACTAAATCTGTTTAGTGACGACAGCAATGCTGTCACGATTTCAAATGCGTGACAATTTTAGTATTGTCAAAATTTCAAATATGTGACAATTTCAGTGTTATCACAATTTCCATTTGTGTCAATTATCTGTGTTGTCACTGAAACATTCTTCAACTTCTCATTATCACCATTTCGATTTTTCCTATTGTCACTATATACATTAGTGACAAACTTATATTGATGTAGTGACAATCGCAATTTTTTCTCTTTACATTAATGATGACAATTGTAAGTTATCATAAGTTTGTCAAATCTTATTTCCTGTCCATATTACTCTTCAACAAAATAACGAGAATAAACTTTAATTTAGAGAATTGAATTCAAAACCATCCAAATATAAAAACACCATCCCTTACAAGAATCCTCTTAATGTCAATAAAACAAAAAGGGTTCCATTTACAAAATCTTTAAGCATAATAATCTAGAATAAGCGTGTCGCTGCGTCTCCATCTTCAATACCTCATACTCAATCCCAATCATTGTTTTTCACTGCATGATCAAACAATAACATGATCATCACACTACAAAATAGGACAACTATAACCATGCTACAGAGAAGCCTGTGTAGCGAATATTGACTAAAACATAGAAAATCCACCATACAAACTCAAACATATCATGCCATATTTTCATTTGCCCGAAAGATTGCCAAATTCACTGATCAAGTCAACCAAAGTCAATGGTCCTCAAAGGTGATCTAATCTAATGAGATAATATGACAAATATAGTATTAATGCAAGGCAGGGACTAGTGAAACCGATTAGAAACATTGTCAAAGGTCAGAAGGAGAAGATATGATTTAATCTAATGAGACACATTAGAAGCATTGTCCAGTAGGTTGTAGCAACTCACCGTCAAGAGGAAGAGTTGCTGCTGCCATTTTGCATTTTCGCCAATAAAGATTGGAGCAGCTAGTTCGTCTCCCTTTGTGAAGCCCTCAATTCTTGCATTTTGTAGCCAACTTTTTGATCGTTGCTCCGCTTGCTCTGCCCTTTTCTTTGTCTCCTCCAACTATATTTCTATTTGACGCTTGGATGAGGACGTGCTAGATTGCTGATTAGCCCCACGGCGACGTAAATAACATGATTTGGGGCCAAGAACCTTTTCAACAATTGTTCCCTCATTCATTGGTTCCGCACCCTCTGCTTGAGATTGTGCCAACTCTTGTTCCATCTCTTCCTGCAATTACATCCAAGGAAAAAAAACAAATTCATGTGAAATCGAAAGACGTAAAAAAGTGCTTAGAATCAACCGATACTTACATGCTCCTTTTTGGCTTCTTCAGTAATCCACGTTCTCCTTTTGTCATTATATTTTGTTAACTTAAAGAACTCAACCAGGGTAGGGGTACGTCCAATCTTAGTTGCCTACAAAATGAAAGAGAATATGTAATTAGTAATTAGCTTGCATTTCTTGTTACAAGAAAGAACAAGTAACAATACAAGTACCTCCTCTTGAATTTTATGGTTATAAGACTTCGTTCCCGTAGTATGAGGTGACTTTTGATTTTGTCGACTTTTCTTATTGCGGTCACTTATTTTCTACATTAAAAGACAATACATAGGATAAGAAAAATGTATAATCAGCATTAAAAAAATTATCAACATTTAATTAACACAAATACCATAAACTCAGGTGAGGCAAAGTAATGGCAAAGGTACTGCCATTGATCCTCTAGTATGCCTTCAGGAGGATTTTGGAGTGCTGCCTCTAATCACGGAAAGCGCAGAAAGTGAATGTGCAACCTATGACGATTACACCGGTATTGCCTCTGCATTTGTAATTCCAAAGCTTTCTTGAACTACTGACTATCATCAACCTCAAATGGTCCCTAAAATCGTATATTACATTTCCTATCAAAACTCAGAAAGAAAAAGGGAATGCACTAGGAATCATATTACACAGCCACCATTGAAAACATTCGACATTGGAACATGCTCAAAATGTATTCACGTGATACCTTAAAGCTCCACATTTCAAGTATTGATTCAAAAGAGAACATTCAAACTCCAATGACAAAACAAACATTCGAAGATAAGGACGATGAATAAGTACCCATGCTATATTGCTGCTCCTAAACCATTAAACTATCAGGATAAAATAGTTTTTCCATAGTTCCATTGTCAGATTGAGAAAGAATACTTGAAATGTGGAGCATATCCTGTTGGGTTGTGAGCACATGCGTGAAGAAGCACTATTGCTCCTGATGGAGCAGCAACAAGATCCTCAACTAGGCCTGTTTAATCGCGCATATAACTATTGTCACATTTTAGGATACTGCTAGGAAAAAATCTGCTAAACTACACTACCAATCTTCATTTTAGAACAAAGATATTAAGTAGGCAAAGGTTAACAAGTATCCAAACCCGAGCTACAGTACTTCAATTGCTATGCTGTGTTCGTTTCTATTAAGAGGCAAGTAATGGTTTAACAAGAACATCAAAATTAGCATCATCCCGTTCCAAAAAAATTCAGAAGAAAAGAAAGTGAGCATCAATCTATTCACAAGTCCTCAATGGACAGTTATCAAAAACAGTTATCCAATTCTTATGAGGTATGATGAAAAGTATGTTTTTTTGGCTTTCTTAGTCTTTTTTGTGGTTGAATAACAATTGGCCCCGATGCTAAACCTGCAAAAAGAGTCTTGCTTTACAACTGAAACATGGATAAGCCAAATCAAAATCAATTTAGGTGATAACACGATATTCAAGTAGGAAAAATCCTAAACTATACATATATCTTTATAACCTGTAACCTCTTACCTATTATTGTATATTTAGATTAGTTCTGAACCTTGTCATGTTCCTCGTTATTATAAATAAACTAACTTGTTCAAACTGAATAAGCCCGACAACACTGTACAATAATTCCACACTAAGCAGTATTCTCACCTGCTGTTCTTTAAACTGGTTCGCAAACGGACTTAGTTTCATTTAGCCTATAAACCATTATTTAGTAGCACAGGACGTAGCTTTACAAGTTTTCATTTGATCCTACTGCAGGCTAACCAATAAAAAGATCCAATATCATAAAACTTCCTCAAATGACAAGTAACCAAGTTTTTACACCAGCTAGCGTATATGTTCATAATTTGAAAGACCAAAGCACATAAAGTCCTAAGCAACGACCAAGTTCACCGATGCTAGGGGGATATATTCAGTTTCTGCCTTCATGGGACTGCTTTATTCTACAAAGGTGCACCGAGGAAAGGTAGATAGGGAGTCATACGTGTATGTTTTTAGTAAATTCCTATTATTCACTGGACAGTGTAAAGCTTCAAGCACAATCTATCCAACATAGCCAGACCTGACTTGGGTTTATAGATAGAAGAAACAGTAGATAACCATAATGAAATGTCGTGTATGCAAAGGATAGGACTTCAACCAATATTGTCATGGATTCTTTTCTTTCTGAACAGACATATTTTCAAAAGTGAGCACAACTACGAATTTAAAGCATGCCATATTGGATTCCTTAGGGATGATCCTGAAAACCATGTATTGAACAAATCATCAAATGAAGAGAAAGAGGTTTTCAATTTCATAGCAGCACCGAAATGAGCTTAGATACTGGAAGCCAAATCACTGGAGAAATATATGCTTCATGCTTTCATTATGAGGTCAATGACAGCAGTTGCATCTGGAAACCAACCTAGAGATGTTTGAGTCCATTGACACAGGATTCTTGAAATTTTGCCAAACAAAACTACCATCAAAGGTACTAGTGACGATACATTGTTTGACCTTCCCGATCTCTTTCCAAATTCCACTAGCAGCCTCAACGAACTCCACATGATGTATAAACTCTTATTTATCCACTACTTTTATGATCATCATACAGATATGAAAGGAACAACTCCTGCCCCAAGTACATTATCGCACACATTCTTCTCTATGTGCATGATATCCAAATTATGCCTCAATTTTAAAGTTTTCCAATAGGGAAGTTCAAAGAAAATACTTCGCTTCGTCCAATTTGAATTACTATCCTTGTGTTTCCTCTTCTTCTTTCTTTCCATCATTTGTGGTGCCTTTCCAAACTCAAATTGATCAATTGCACTCACGTGTACAAAAATTTCTTCCCCAGATGTTGGTTCAACTGGATCCCTAAAGTCCTTCTTGCCATCAAATGCTTTCGGCTCCTTGCGCCATCTATGGTTCGATGGCAGTCCTCGACGATGCCCCATATAGCAATTCTTTTGGCCCACACGCAAACGAAAAGAAGTAGTCTCACCCATGCAAACAGGACATGCCAAATACCCTTTGTTGCTATATCTAGACAATATTGCATAAGCTGGAAAGTCATTAATTGTCCACAAAACTGCTGCATGCAACCGAAATTTATGTTTGGCATAGGCATCATAAGTCTCGACTCCATGTTCCCATAACTCCTTCAGCTCATCAATCAATGGTTGAAGATAAACATCAATATCATTTCCGGGAGAACTGGGTCCTGGGATGGGCATAGACAATATAAAATAAGGATCTTTCATGCATTTCCAAGGAGGTAGGTTGTACGGCACGAGATAAACCGGCCAAATGCTATAAGCATTACTCATGTTACCGAAAGGATTAAATCCATCGCTAGCCAGCCCTAATCTAACATTGCGGGGATCTTGGGCAAAGAATTCATGCTTCCTGTCAAACTCTTTCCATGCTTCAGTATCAGCAAGATGCCTCATGACATTAACCTCCTCAACTCGCTTATCCTTATGCCACCTCATATCGAAAGCAACATTCTTATTTATATATAGACGCTGAAGTCTTGGCTTTAAGGGGAAGTAGCGCAACACCTTCTGAGGTACCTTTTTGGATCCTTCAAACTTCCATCTAGAAGTTTCACATTTTGGACACACATCCCAATCCTTATAGTCTCTCCAGAAAAGTGCACAATCGTTAGCACACGCATGTATCTTCACGTATGTAAACCCCAAATCTCGAATTATCTTCTTAGCCTCATAGTATGACTTGGGTTGTGTATTAGTCTCTGGAAGGACTTCCTTGTAGGATTCAAGCAACTGGTCAAACGGTTTATTACTCCGGCCATTCATGGTTTTTAGATGAAGCAAGTTCACAGTAAAGGAAAGCTTAGAGTGATTTTTGCCACCAGTATATAAAGGTTGCTTTGCATCACTTAGAAATTTAAGAAAGGTGTCAACGTCCCCTTCTTTCACGCTTGAGCCTTGGTTAAAAGGTTCTTCTACATCCTTCCACTCATGCCCAAGTTGACCAGTGGCCACATCACCTATCCTTCCATTCATGCCCAAGTTGTGTGTATTTAGGAGTGTGGAGAGAGACGTAAAAATTTACCGGGAAAAACTATTCGGCAGCCCGCTTAATATTTTTGTGACAACTTCTTCTTTGTCAAAAATGCATTCCCCTTTTCTAAAAGTGACAACATTTAAATTTTGTCATTATTTATGGTTAAAACAGTGACAACATTTTTAAGGTTGTCACTACTGCTTTGTCAAAAAAATTTCCACCTAAACACGGATGATCCTGCCAAGTAATTAGTGACGAAATTGAGTGATAACTTCATTCTTGTCACTAGATATTATACTATGGCAGCTAATTGTGACAACCTTCGTACTTGTCATAATTGGTGATCAATAGTGACAACTTTTATGTTGTCATTAAAAAAGTTGTCACTAATGATACTTTTTCTTTTAGTGCGATAGGCTAATTTTGTTCTGATCGGAGGGGAGAGAGAAAGATATGAAGCATTGGGGACCGGTAATCCTTGTTATTTCCTTGATTCATGAAAATGGAATGAATCTCAAAGTTTTCCGATTGACCAGTGAATTGTTAGGTGATGACACTGGCCGGAATCGGCCATCGAGGACCAGATATGCTGCCGATAGTAGTGATTTCATGGCTGTTTTGGAGGTTGCTGTGGGCGGTGCTTCCAATGGAGGGCGACGGTTTCAGGCATGCGGCTTTGGGTTCACCGGTGATGAAGTCGTGCGGTGTTTGGTGTCACAGTGGTGCGGGTGTTGGGTAGTACTTCCGGTAAGGGGCGTGGCCGGAGAATGAGGGGTGGTTGACCACGAGATGGCACCAAAGATGGCGCGGATGATAAATCCCCCACGGTGGTCGCTGTTGTTGTTTCGTGGTGTACTTCCGCTGTTGTGTTGTGCAAAGGGGGACAACAAAAAGGATTGGAGTCTTTCCTTACCTCTCAGCACACGCAAAAGATCTCTTAAATAAGTTCATTTGTTCGACTTGGCTTCGCTAGCTAGTCATAGTAAACTTATGGTGTACACTGCTATCACTCTCGTCTGATCCGCTGCCACCTAAGCAATCCATTGCGTACCCGCAAACCTTTGCATCTTACTTCCCCCTGAAACACCACACGACCACCTACCCCATCATAAAATCATGGCCGGCCCACCCTACCACGCCACCGCATAAAACCTGAAACTACCAGCACGTGACACAAGAACAAACCACCAAGCACTATTGAAACCTGAAACAGAGAGGGCACTGAGCTAAGGGGAAAGGAAAGGGAAATCCCTAGCCTGAAATTGTACCAAATCCTTACGTGTAAAGCACACACAACATAAGCCAAAGGCAGAGACGGCAACGAGCTAGCTAGGGCAAAGGTGCAGATACCAACACTGGAAAGCATCATCAGCCATTAAACTAGAGTAGATCTAATCCCGCAATATATAGCTTAAGCGAATCTAACCTCCACGCCGCCGCCTACCAAAACCCGATGATTGAATGTGCCATTGATCAAGAAAACTAATTGTAAGGAAAAAAAATGTTGAACAAATGAGCTTATTTAGAATAGATCTACTTAGGGTCCTTAATTTGGATTAATATCCATAAGTTTACTATGACTAGCTAACGAAACCAAGTCGAACAAATGAGCTTATTTAAGAGATCTTTTACGTGTGCTGAGAGGTAAGGCAAGACTCCAATCCTTTTTGTTGTTCCCCTTTTGTCGGCAAAAAGTATTGTACCCTAATCCCCAACCTCGGCGCCCCCAATGTAGGGGTTTAGGAGTGTACCTCCGAGGAAATTGATTTGGGAGGGTGCTTCTCTGATCTAGTATTTTTATGCTCTAGGGTTCTCCTGTAAGTATTATTTTTTGCTGGAGAGCAACAAAAAAGTGGGAGTTAGGGTTTTACATTATAAACTATTACTGAATAGTGTTGTCACAAAATGGTCATGGTATGGGGATGTAACCGTCTTGGAGAACCACATACAATGTCATCTTGTATGTTAGTTTTCCCTATTCACATATCTTCTTTTTCTTGTTTGCTATTGCATTTGCATTAATAGTAACAAGTTTTACGACTTGGATATTGTTCTTACGTGATTTCCTTTAATAGTACTTAATTTAATCCTTCAAGTTATTTAGAAATTTAGATAGCATCTCCGGCATTGAAATCTTCTTTGTGCATGTAAACATCAGTTTGTAAGATATAAAAAATCATTTTTTCTCCGTTGTTGTCAGATATTGCATAATCGTTAATGTAAGTGCCAAAGCTTTTCTATGAAACTCTGTCATCTTAAGTTGGAATGGACCGGTAGAAGTGACAAAAATACATATAAAAAACCAGCAAAAAGTACAAACTTATACTTCCTCCTCCGTTCTAGATAATTCGATCAGGTTTGACTTGACACACATATTAATGATTTAAATTAGTAATTATGTGTTTTTCCTGTTACCTTTTAGAGTGTCGAGGGAAGAGAGTGGGTCAGGAGAGAGAAAATTAGTTTGTGGAGTGTTAAATTTGGAGAGAGAAATAAAATATAAAAGTATAAAAAAAAATGAGTCCGGAAGGAGAAAATGAGTTGATGAAGAGTTAAATATGGAGAGAGAAATTGAATAAAAAAGTGTAAAAAGGGTAAATATGAAAAAACACTTAAATAATCTTTCTTAATTTCAAAAGTGAGCAATTTTTGTGGGATGACTCAAAAGAAAATATGATCAATTTATAAGGGACGAAGGGAGTATTTTGCATCAGCAGAGAAATACAAATTTCATTAAAATGTTGAATGCTCCTTTGTGATGAATGGTCCTTGCTTAGTACAATTATACTATCCTTGACGGTAATAGTACGTGATTGAGATACTCTCCTAGAGCCCATATCGGGAAGATGTTTCTGTAGGCAGAGTAACTTATCATGCAATTCTTGTTGAATACTCCCGTAATTTCCTGTCATTAAACATTCTTCGAAAATTAGACTCACGCGAAAAAACATATTGCATTATTAAAATCCCTGCATTACGAGCACATGATATACCTGTTGCGGAAAGTCTCCATTTTCCATTTGCGAATTAATCAACACTTTTGCGGCACGATGCAATGGTCTTGGATCTCTCTTGGCCTTGCACATTTAATGTGTTAAGGATATATGTTAGGCTTTATGAATTTCAATTAATCATTTGCAGCTACATAATCAGAAAGCTTTTAATTAACAAATCTACCTGTCCAGCTTCAATAAGAGCCTGCATTGCCCATGCTGTGTTGGCTATGTGTGATTTATTCCCTTTGAGGTTTGTATATACCTGTCCTCACATATGTATAAGACAAATTAAGCTAATTTCGACGCAAAGTGTCTATAATGTTTGCCTAATACCTAGCAACATGTTTGACCATTTCAAAATCTCTCTGTAGCAAACTCTTAGTAATGAAATCGATATCAAAACCAAGATAACTTTTTTCTTGTTTGATTAACTCCACAACATAATAATGACTTTACCTTGTCTTGACATGAGAGATAGCTTTCTCCCCATCCACCACAATCAAGTTGTTTGGATAATAGAAAATCACAAGCACTTCTGATGTTCTTGCTATTTTCGTATGTCCTACCACCAGCTACCAATCCCTTTATTCCGAACCATGTCGCATATGTATAACAGATCCCCCAGGACCCGTACCTAAGAACATTTCAAACCACGTTAAATGCTTTAGAAATCGGTATCCACATAAGCGAAAAAAATTCAAACGCACACCATTGAATTCTTAGGTATTTCCCATGCTCGTTACATGTGAGTCAATCGACGAGCTTTAACCCACGCTTGTGATTAATCATACTATTCGAAGAGTTAGCCAATTAAGTGGATGAACTAAAGCGACATAGTTTTAAGACCTTGTAACCGGACCCGATAGCCACACTCTGATATACATGTTGAATCATATGACTCAAGTAAATTGACACCAATGGCAGCGATCCAAAAAACTTACTACTTGATGTGCGATGTATGTTTATCAATATTATGATCAAGCTTAGTTTTTTCCCTTTAGAGATGTCGATATGGGTGTAAATTGGGCAATCAACCTTGTATATATTTGCAGAAAGTAAGCAGAGATTTGAACATCATAAAATTAAACAATAAACTCTTTTTTCTTTTTCTCTCGTGTCTTCTTAATTGGAAAAAGAAAATAACGCGAAACAAGGGAGTACCCTTGAAATGTTAACTCGAATTTCTGTAACAAAAAATTCTTTATTCACTCTAAACCTCATGGATTCGCACCACATGAAACCGCAATTAAGTCATAGTTCTTGAACCTTCAACAATTTGTTTTTTCATTTTATTTGTTTTGCAAAGTTACAGGAACCTTTGTCTGATAAAAGTGATCAAACTGCCGAAAGTTGACTGGTAATAACAGTCAGCAAGTGTTGGTGTGGAATTGAATGACAATAAGGAAATTAGTGCCTAAAGGGAGTCATACGGAGGTTCTATGGAAGAAGACCAACCATGATCCATCAGGTAGTTGTCTACTCTCAATGTAGTTTGCTCCTTTTGCAATGCACGCCTCTATTTCCTTCCTTCGATACCCTGGGTACAAGTCCATGAATAGTCTAAGACTTTGAATTTCTGCAGATGTACATTCTGTGTACCTAATAAAACAAATATGTTGACGTCAAACCATAGAAGGATAGCAAGACCAAAAATAAATATCGGTAAATCACACCGTTCTAGTTACTGCGTATTATCGTGGTTACGACTAAAACAAGTAGAAGAACGAACAAAGAAAACAAAGCAAACCCCAAAATTTCAAGAGGCTTATTCAAGATGTTTACGTCTTTGAAGCACACAGGATTTGTGATTCGCTATTCAACAGTAGTTGACAATCCTTCATCTTGTTACCATTCTCTCTTATGAGAGAACCCTAGAGCACGAACTAATGACTATGAGAGTACCCCTCTCAAGGTTGGAGACTATTGCATTGTACTTTTTGCTACCAATCTAGTTTTTGAAATCAAACTCTACATGTAACAAAATACTTATTGGCAAGTTGGTCAACTAGTCTAATTATCTAGTTATATATACAGTAAAACCGAAGCTGAGAGAGTATTCAGTCATTGGACACTCTCTTTCTCGTCCTCTGGACTTCTTAACGTTGACTTTTACTTTTAAAAACCATTTGAACTTACTCACCTTTTTAATTATGATTTCTATTCCTTTTGTTTTCCTCTCTCTCACCTATTCATTTAATTTGAATTCTTTTTTTCTAACCCCCATCACTCTCGCTCCGCTCTCTCTCTAACACACACATGTCAGTACCTCATATATTTCTACTTTTATCTAATCTTTTAGATATGCGTACTTTTTTTATTTCCACTTCACTCTAAAATTATTGTCACAATATATTCCCACCAATACTATTTGTAAATAATACAAGCTAATTAGATGCTTTTAATTCAAAAGAAAAGGCCTCATATTCCAGTTTTATAAACTAATCCATGTCTATCTCCAACATTTTTGCATTTGTGTTTCTATATATGGTTATATTCTTTTATACAATGTGTGGCGATTATTTTTGTAAACCAATGACTAGATTAACTCTAAATTATTTACAATTTTATGCTTAAATTTTGTAATCAAATTAGTAATTCTCTCCTTTTCATTCTTTCTACTGTACGTGTGTTCCCTCTTGCTCTCTTTTTCAACGCTTTTTTCTCTTATTTGTACCCCTTTAAAAAGTTAGATTATCACTCTTCACGTCGCTTAAATTTCGAAAAAAAGGAAAGTTTCTATCTTTCTTTAAAGAGTTAACATTTAGTAGTGCTTCTTTACAAATTGCTTTAAAAGCAATATATTATAATACTCTTATCAAGTTAGAAATATTATTTGCACCATCTCATGTATTTTTCACTTTTCTTTTTGTTGCTAAAATTTTGTTTTAAATACAATTATAAACTTCTTAGTGACAAACATGACGTGGAAAGAGACTCTCCCTACATAGTATATTGTTTTAACAATTGTAATATAGTGCTCCAGTGTGCAATGCACGGAATCAAAACTAGTTTAGTAGTAGCGATAAAGGATTATAAAAGGCTGTATATACCCATATGTTTCCTTGTTACTACGAGAGACACGGAGCATTAATGTATTATTATACTATGGTACGTGAAGCTATTGTCATGGTTTATTGATAATGTCATTGCTTTACAATTCGAATTTAAGCGATATATATATTGACAAAGCTATTACGATTTTTGTCAAAGTAATATACAGCAGACTGAGCAAACGGTACAACTACTCCGAAACTGACCATGCTTTGACAGTAGCAATACTAGATTTTGCATTAGGCTAGCCATACCTGATCGCCATATCTTTGCAGTATTTATCTCATTTGCCACTGAACAATTA
This sequence comes from Escallonia herrerae, assembly GCA_033070095.1. NCBI lineage: Eukaryota > Viridiplantae > Streptophyta > Magnoliopsida > Escalloniales > Escalloniaceae > Escallonia > Escallonia herrerae. Next base: position 383,794 of record JAVXUP010000534.1, on the reverse strand, counting down.
AACCTTTTGATGATACACTATTAATCTTATTTTAGGGACTTACGTACTTATAATAAAGGAGCCAGAAGCAGAATGTCAGTGTAACTTACGAGTAATCTATAATGATGTCTCCAAATGTTTCAGCTGGATTGACAACCTAAAAAAAAAAACATTATGGTGCATAAGCTTTTAATCATAAAATAGCTTCAATACTCAGCTGCGAAAGAGAAGGGGAGAGAGAACTCCTACCTCTAACCAAGGGTATGATCTTGTTTTCTCAAATGATGCAAAACCTCCATTGCTATTCTGTGTGGCCAAAACAAGTGGTTAGTGACTTATATCATCCAACCATCATTTAGAAAACATGGTTTTATTTTTACTATTGCAGGGGATACCTGGTAAACTACAGTCTATAATAAGCAACTTAAACACTTTAGATATCAATTAGTTTAGTCTTGTCTTAAGTTAGAATTGAATGTATGTATGTGTGTGCAAGCGCACGTTCACTCGCTTGTGTAGGCTGTATCACATCTTCAATTTTGTCGAAAAATACTGAGATTTTAGTCTACATTGACGACGGATACAGATAATCAAATGAGTAGAATCTCCTAAGCGTGCTTACAGAGCAGACATCTTACCTGTAGAGATAATGTCAGGTTAACAGCATCATATAGCTTTTGTGGTGCTATTGCTTCACCAACAATGTCAAACGGCATTTTTGACAGTACGAGTGCGGCCTGCATATGTTTTTGATATTATGTTATCACTACAATGTACGTTGAATAGAATTAACTTATAAAAGATCAAAATGAGGATAAACGAGATTTCAAAAAGCTTGGGTATCCTAAGACATTTACATATCCTAACCTATGTGCTAATTACCGCTGGAACTAAACTACATTCTTACAAGTGGATTAAGAGTTATAGACAATGCCCTTATGTTTCAAGGATCAACGATTCCCCATCGCAGGTCGCACCAAGTTCCTCAGGTTGATATAGGAACTATCGAAAACCTCTAGGAACATTTGCTGAACGCGAGTAAAATTTGAATATCTGGAACAAGAATGACTTTTACCGTTGTGTAGCTCTCACTAAAAAGAGCAACAACGTTTGTACTCAAGAGACGTGATCGAGGTGATCTCAGCGTTGTTAGAGGGGTCTAAACTCTAAACGACCTTCGTGTTGTGAGGGCACCACAAGAGGTTGTTAGTGACAGAATTTTTTGTCACTAAAAAAAAAAAAATCGGTCACTAAAGGTTTTAGAGACGGAACTTGTAGGGGACCTTTGTGTTGTGAGGGGACTTGTAGGGGGTGCAGTCTCAACTTTACTGTCCTCTTTGTGTTGACCCCCAAAATAGCTTTGATTGGGGCGTCCAACCATGTTTGGGTTTTCCTGGGTTCGGTCCGGTTGGGTCTTTTGATTGTAATGAGATATATAGAAGCATTAAGTTTGAGACACTTCACCTTGAAACCTTCGGCAGTGCTATCGGTAACTGGCCAACCATGATCTCGTGTGGAGAAAGGCCATCCACCCTTAGAAATGTCTCGATACCGTGAACTAAGGTTGCTCGAACTGTCTTCCTCAACCTTCAATTTGATTTATTCATAACAGAACTAGTGAGTGTTGATAAAAAAAAAAGGAAAATCAAAGAGGGGTGAGACTGATTGCACACTTTTTCCTGTTATTGTACGTCCTTTTGCCATCAAAAGGTTAAAACGTGTCGCTAAGGTTAAAAAGGACGTGGAGGTAGCAAAAGAGTGTTAACTCCATCCAAAAAAATAAATTAAAAAAAAATTACCTCGGAAAAATAAGACCCGAAGTTTATAAAAAGTACCTGTGAGATTTTAATAAACTCATTTGTTTTCTTAAGCATCGAACCATATTCGCTAACAAGTTTCGTTGCACATATTGCCTGAACTGCGAATGAAGCATCCCACAACTGAGAACCGTTATATCCCTGTCATTGAGATGATCAGGATACGTTAATCAACGCGTAAAATTTTTGCAATGGGAGTTAGAAAATTCAATGTGCCACAACAGATTTTGGATATCAAGCAAAGGTAAATATTTTAGCTTAAGAACTTGTGATATAAATAGAACCTGCATTTTCATGCCATCCTCGGCGACCCATAAAAAGTCTTTTATCCTTGAGATGTGCATTTTATTAGCCGTTGATTTTGGATCCTCCACCCAACAGCATACCATGTTTAGTACCTGCTTCCAAGTAGGGACTCTTTTAGTCTCCTATGGGCTATATCCTCAATAAAGTAGTAAAGAAATGTAAGCAGGCCATAGAAATAAATGATAAAAAAAGGTTTTGGCAGCAGCCGAGTTATGGAAAGATAATTCCACCTTTTCGTGTAGCCACAATTAAATATCATTAAATATTTTAATAATTTCTATATAGTAACGCTAAAAAAATATTATTAAGAAGGAATTGTCGCTGAAAGTTTGTTTAGAAAAATATAATTAAGTAGACGTAGTGCTATTAAATGTCGTTGTACAGAAGATTTTAACTATATATACATTTATACAATCAAAATTTTTCTTAGATGATTGAAAGCAAAACTTTAACATAACATATGCACGTACGTAGGTACTTACTGTGCAAACAAAACGCATTACCTTACTCACGGGTCCGATACAAATATAGTGAGTATTTTCATCCTCGTAATGAATATGCTTCATTATGGTGTCTAGTGCCTTTTTCCTCAGATTAGAGAGAGGCCAACGCCTGAGAAGAGGTTCTGCAACCTTGTGGAGGCCAGCCCATAGGATGTCTTGTATAAATGGATGTGGGTAATAGAGATCTTCCTGAAAGAGCCAGTATTTCGTTATTTTGTTGTAATGCCTGTTGAAAAACATTAACATTGAGAGAATTACATACCTTAGCACATTGATTTCTAGCCAAATCCCAATTAATTTTATGGTAAGGTTCTAGATAAAGTTCCCTTCTTAGTGCCAGAACCGTGGTACTTATAGGTCCCACAAATCTCTTTCCATATAGATATGACATCGGCAGGTACACCATTCGACAATGACACCACATACGTCCTGCATTAAGTACATACATAATGTTAGTATGTTTTGGTTGGAGGTTTTTATTTCTTTTTTAACATTTTAACAAAAAAAATGTGTTCATAAGTAGAAACAAATTAGTGTACGAGTATGCTTTAGCAAAGTAACAATAAGCACATTTGGGAGTTAAATGCAGTGACATAACTTAAAGCACTGTCAGTTAAGTTGTCAGCAGTGATATGGACGTTCATCCATTACGGTTGGACATAAAAGATGACTTTTTTTTATGAAAAAAAATCATTATGGGGTGTACGTCTGCAAGGGCCAGCAAGCCATCGCCAGTCCAACAATGGAACCGACATCCGCTCCATAATTTCGTGGACGACAAAGTTCAATTAAGAAAAACAAAAAATCTGAGCTGCCCACTTGGATAACATGGATGATCATATCACCAAGTTGCAAGCACTATCATTTTAACAGCTCCTTGCATTTGTATAAAGGTACACACGTGTTACATAATGTAAAAGCCTTTTTGCCTTTTCTTTTTTATCTTGTTTTTGTATGGCAATAAACAAGAGTTGCTAGTGTTGTTTTATATTCATTAGCTAAAGTATGCATGACTTAATAATGCACAAAAAAGAAAAAGAAAAAAAAAGAGAAAAAACTTAGACCTGGATGCAGGGGTAAAAAGTAAGGAAGAAGCCACATTTCTGGTGGAAGGGGGTTGTTTCCACTCCACTCATATGCACCAAGTACCTACAAGAAGATCAAAAGAACGAAACACCATTATTACCCACTTCATGCATTCTTGTGTATTGTTGTTTCGTTGCAAGTATTGTATTTTCTGGCCATGCTGGGAACATTGCGGCACCTAGTTTAATTTCAGCAAGTAAACAGATTACTGATCCGGTAATGCTTAATATGAATAGCACATCTTCGCGAGATCGATTTCTCCTTTCCAACGTGCCGTTTAAAACTAGAGATTGTAATGCTAGCCGATCTTACTAGGAAACATTTGAATTCACGCTCTCATACTCCTACTCGTGTGTTATCTTGGTTTCTCGTTGTTATTCTATTGTAATGTACTGTTTAGCGACGTTTAAGGCGTGAACAAACAGAATGCACTGTGGATATGTTCTTCCAATCATTATTCATGTTCTTGAATTTAGCAGCGGAGCCGACAGAATAAGATAACCTGGCCATATTGATAAATAAAGTCAATAGAATTTACCGAAAGCCACATTTTCCCCCAGGACGGGATGTGCGTAACCCCGCCATGATCAAGAATCCATTTTCTTGCCTTCTCCATGGCTCCATCGCCACTGTCGATTCTTTCTCCAAGCAACCTCAGAGCGACATAATTGAGACCTGTGCAGAGCATCGTGCTACACCCTTCTATGTGTAGTCCCCAACCTCCATCAATGTTCTGTATTTCATTCCAACATGACAATTACATCATTAAGCTCAAGAAACCTGTTCCACTTTTATCCATGTTGCACCATAATATAACACGTACACTGAATACAGAAAGAACACAGAAAGATGCCATGTGCCTACAGGTTCAAGGTCTCATCCATTGACAAACTGATTTTACTTTTTCTCCCTAAGAACAGATGTTGCCAAGTTTTATGTGGATTGACTAGAGACACTCACCTGATGGTTATACAAGTAACGACGTATCTCTCGTTGATGTTCCTCGGACAAAACTTGGTCGAGATTACCCATTACAGATAATCCAATAACCTGCCCAAATTTAAAAAGATTGAATTTATATATGCTTCCCTGAAGAATATCAAATTTGTTTCTTACTTTACTCTTTTGAGGCTTTGACACGAAACCAACTCCCACGATTTATAAAGGTGGTAATAGTATGATCTTACCAGCCCTGGTATGAGAAATAATGGACCAGCGTAATCACCGGGCCAAAACCCATCCTCGGCCTGAATAGTTGAATAGAACTTCAGGGCCCTTCTCAGCGTGCTTGTCGCTGCTTCAACAGTTATATCCTCTTCACTTCCAACTTTCACCTGGGGCAGCTGAGTCTCGAGTGGTCTCTCTCTTTCAAACTGAACAAAAATCCAAAGACAATTGCTTCAAATTTTACATCGTATATCCTTATAAATAACGTGGATTTTTATTGCCCGTTGATATTTTCAGAGATTTTTCGTAGTCCTTTCTTTTCGCCCTTCAAGTAGTACCTTCACCAGAATGAAGGTCGAACCTCTATTTTGTCATCAATTAGTTCTGTATTCCCATTTTGTTCTCTTGGCTGGTCTATCTGGAAATCTTGGTTCAATGCCTTTGATATGGGACAAAAGTGGATAAAAGAGGCTTCTTCTTTGATCGTAAGGTTCATTAACGTTTTCTACTGTTAGGTATAGGTCAAACAAATTACTCTGTTAAACTTCATAAGGCTCAACGAATGTTGCAACTTGACTAGCGTACAAAAAAAAATAAAACAATAAATGAGAGTAACCCAAAGTGATAGGTAGATATAAGTTAAGATGTATCGGAAAACAAAATGGTAATGTCACTTTTTTACCTGAAGTCTCATTAGAAGATCAGAACTATGCTTAACATTACGACGGTTCTCATGAAATTCTTGACGAGCTTTGTCGACTTTAGCGCGCTCTTCCGGTGTGCCTAAATTTGGGTCAAACTCCCAAAACTGTCTACCAACATGATTATTTGCACTTTTTATCCATTCATCATCACCTTCAGATAGTTTAAGCTTCCACATTATAGCTTTATTATTTCTCTGGCTTAACTGCGTTTAGAACCTGAAATTGTAAACATTACTGAATTTTAAGATAGTGACATATGAATTCAACGACATAGTACCGATAGTGACATATATGAATCCAATGGCATATAGGTACAGCATCAATCTTTGAACATTTAATAGCAATAGCAGTAAACTGATGTCGGATGGTTCTATAATAAACCATGGTACTTTCACCGATAGTGACATATATTAATTCAATGGCATAGAGGCACAACATCAATCTTTGAACATTTATCGGATGGGTTCTATTATAGTCCATGGTATGGAAATGCTATTCCCAACCCCTTATGTTCTTCTAAACATTAGAGCCTTTTCTAAAGGGTCTTGATTTCCCCTAACTTAAGAGTCTTGATTTAAGGCAACTTAAATGGGGAACCAAAGGTAAAGAACAAACTTTGACTCCTACCGGATTGTAAGAATTTTCTTCCAACTCCGTGTATAGTGATAATGAATAGTCGGTAAATATTTTTAATGACTTTTCTTCTAACACTTTCAACGACAATTATTAGTAATATTTTTTTAACGTCACTAAATAAAAGTCACTAGAAACATTTTGAAACAATTCATTCTCGCTATATAAGAGGTAGGAGGAAGATTCCTCCAAGCGGAGTAGCAACCAAATTTTTTTTCAAAGGTAAAAGAATCTCTGTACATTTTCAAATGACATGAGCATTGGCTAGTCTACCCGGGGTTGGTTTTTTTTTTTTTTGATTTATTATTGTGCCATCTTTGCCTACAAGCACGAACTTCGACATGAACATCAAAGTGCAGAATAGACAGAAGGCTCCTTGGAATTAATTCATGGAGTAGGAGAGATGAGAGTATATATATATTGGAATAAGAGTGAGTGAGAGAGAGTAGTAATCAAGCAACATGACAAGTAAAAGATGGCAAGCAAGGGATAAAAGTTAAAACAAAAGCTTCTTACTCGAAGCTTCGGAGTAAAACAGCCCTTGGCAATTGGATTGTATTCTCAAGCTGAAGTTCACAGATACAGCTCTCAGCCACCAGATTCTGTGAGTCAATATGTGCCTCCCTTCCTCCCTTTTTATATGGAGACACGGAGCAGCCTCCCGTTTCCTGCTGTATGCTGTCAACATAAGTTGGCAACATGACCACTCTTATGGGATTTTTAAAACTCAAACCAGCATGGCCATACATTGAATGAACAATGTTATCCATCATGTTGAATTCGTGTAATAGTAATTTGGACTCTATATATTTGATTTGATCTCTTCCATGTCAACAGTCCTACTATTTATTTATATCTTTAAAATTTCACTAAGTGCTAGATTTTGATAAATGTAATTTTTTAATATTTCTTTTAATCTTAAGCTTATCGTTTCGGAATACACAATATTTCCACCTGTTTTTCTATTGAACTACATAATTTTTTCCTTTTATTTCATTACAAGTTTTATAGATATTTTATGCTCTCATTTTTTTCAATCATTATTATACACTGTTACTCTTCTCTTGTGATATTGAGGAATCTCAACACACGAGTTATTTGTGTTACTATTATCAAATTATTATTAGTTGAGAGATTTTTATATTTTATAACTATTTTTTATCATTTTTCACTTTAAAAACATTCTCAAGCATTTTTAACAACATTATTTTATTATCACTATCAATTTCGTAATTATTATTAGGCATACAAATTTTATAGTATTTATCACTTTTTCTCAACTTTGATATTATCATCACAATTTGCAAGTACTCTTCCATATTTGTTACTATTGCAATATATTTTATATAATATTATAATACTAATAGCAAAAAAGCCAAAATGTTACTATAACTTCCAAATTGCTGAGAAGGGTTGTTTATCGGGAATTTCTCAAATCAACATTCGGAGTTTTGTTCCAGCGGGAGTGCAGTGGAGTTTGAAAGAAACTCCCACGCGATGGTTGCTGCTTAAACTAAAACTCCTCAACAATTTGGAAATAAGTAACTTGTTGGCTTTTCAAAGTTACGCTTGAGTTAACTGGATTGCGTGTCTTGCGTGGAAGTGCCTGTGTTGGGGTTCCATCTCTGTCTGTAATCGTCTTTGACAGAGAGATCTGTTGCCAATTTATTTATACTGAATTTCTTGTAACTTGAACCATTGCCTGGGAGTTTTCTTACAGCTGCAGTTGGGTTGTACATTCTTATCTTATCTAAAAGAGGCCATGTATTTATTGTATGGATATGTCCCCTTAATAAAGGTCATTGCAAACGTCAGTGGCGATTCCCGAATGCTCACTAAAGAAAGTGAGGTCCCCCATCTTTCTTTTAGAAGTGCATCAACATTTACACTTCTATTTTTCTTTTCGTTTTTTCTTTTTATTATAAATTATCTGAAGTATATACCATCAGAAAATGAATGAGACTAATGTCCGTAGCCTCTGGAATTCCATAATACAATGCGATAAACGGATGACAACTCCATCCGATAAGTAGCACCAAAAAAGAAAAGAGGAATAAACCACAAAATTAAAGCAGACAAAAGATAAGAAATTACTAATTTGTTGGTTTCTTTTTTTTATTTTTATTTTTTAGGGAGATACAATAAACAAACAAAACTTACAAACACGATAACTAAGAAGTAAAACAAGATAACAACTAAAAAACGCAACCAATCAAAATACATCAACAGTCTGTCCACCCCAACCATTTTCTAGACACGTGACCTCGTCATGCAACATTGCCTCAATTGTCGTGCTTTAATGCCAGCATCGAAACTGCGCCCTTTTTCGGCAAACTCACTGCTATCAAGGCCCAAAGGAGACAGAAGACAAACACCAACAGGAACCGCCACCTTTTCCAGCCAACATACGCCCAACAAAGCTAATGTCCCTCGCGATCAGAGTACCGGCGGCCAAAAACACCAATATTTCAGAACTTAACACACTCACAAAACAAACGCCGCCGACCTATGGAATAAACACATATGGGAAGGGCGTCCTCTATTATCGAGATAACTTCTTCTCAGGGCTATCCTTAAGCGACTACTTCAACCAACTGCGACGGGTTTCGGGTTTTGCCCCTGTGCAATCCCTTCCCCCCCAACGAAGATTGTCAGCTAAAAATGTAGGGGGTTAGGTCAAGCCCCCACGGTTCGGACAGCTATCACCTTGACCCGAATACATAAACCTTTATGTGTGTTCCTCAAAGAGACAAAGCTTCCATTTAATCAGGTTACGACTATTTTTTCTAGACTTGGGTTTTCTTCTACAACGGATACTGACCTAGCGGAGTTCTTGGATCAAAAGGCGGATTATGGGTTGGATGGACTGAGGAAGTTAATGGTTGTGTACGATACAAGGATAAACGCCTTATCCTTGTCCAGTTCCAATGTGGATCTGAGACTCTGTGGATAACGGGATTTAACAATGGACAACCTATACTGTCCCAAAGGAAAAATGCGTGGTCGAGACTATCACAAATCCTATCCCCTCTAAAATCACCACTTGTGCTAGTGGGTGATTTTAACCAAGTTCTGGTGCCTTCGGACAAATGTGGGCCCCATTATCTGTGCATCCCTGGCCACAAGCAGCTGGCAAAATTTGTACAGTCTCACCACCTAATTGATCTCAAATGGGTGGGCCCGCCTTTCACATGGACAAATAATAAGGAAGCACAATCATGTACCTACGAAAGGATTGATCGTGGATTCACAAATCCAAACTGGATTATGATTTTCCCTAAAGCCCACATACAAAATCTAGGAATCCAAATTTCTGACCATGCTCCGATCATCCTTGATCTCAAACCAAATGACCAATTCCTCCCTAGGCCTAAACGGTTTGAAGCTATGTGGCTCAAACACCCCCAGGGTAAGCAAATAATACAGATTGCCTGGTCTACATCTGTACGGGGATCACCCTTATTCAAGGTTATGAATTCGGGAAAATCATGATGAAAATCATGTATCTCTGGAATAAAGAAATTTTAGGCAATCTCAAGACCCAAATATCGAATGTACAAGCTCAACTTCTACACTTCCAATCTCTTCTTCCCCACTTGGATGCATAACTACTTGAAAAGAAAGCCAGGAGAACTTTGGACGAACTGCTGGAGAGTAGAATTATTCTGGGCACATAAATCATGATCCACTAGCTTCAGTTAGGTGACCGAAACATAAAAAATTTTCACACAGCCACCTTGATTCAGAGAAACATCAATAACATATCTTCCATCCAAGATAAATTCGAAATCTCTGTGATACCTACCAATCAATCTCCACCTGCCTTAATAAACAGTTTACAAATCTTTTTTGTCCCTTAACCTCCACAGAAAATGCGCCACAAATACATCAGGTCTTGTTGACTCTCTCTAAATCTCTACTACCCCATCAATCAGAATGGGTGGCAAGGCCGTTTACTACCTCAGAAGTTTCCAAAGCCCTCTTTTCAATCCACCCTTTAAAAGCATCGGGCCCAGATGACATTCCTGCTATAGTATATCAACAGTGCTGGTCTTTTATGGAACGTCCAATAATAGCTGTTGTCCTATCTTTTCTTTGTTCAGGGCATCTTTTATCTTAGGTAAATAATTCCTTTCTAATCCTCATTCCAAAAATTAAACACCCAAACCAACCTGGTAATTTCAGACCAATTTCACTTTGTAACACTATATACAAAGTAATCTCCAAAACCTTTGCAAACCGGGTAAAGTCGGTCCTCTTTCAACTCATCTCGGATGAACAATCGGCATTTCTACAAGGACGACATATCTCCGACAACATCCTCATTGCAAAAGAGCTGACAAATAAGATACGGAAACATAATGAATCCCGAAAGATGCTCGAAGCCGTTAAAATGGACATGAGTAAAGCATATGATCAAGTAAATTGGACCTTCCTAAAGGTGACTCTCCAACATATGAAATTTCCCAGCCACCTGATTAATCTTATCATGAAATGTGTATCATCGGTTTCATATCAGTTGATTATCCATGGATCCCTATCTTAAAGAATTTTCCCCACCTGTGGTCTTCGACAAGGTGACCCGATATCACCATATCTTTTCATCCTCTGTGCGGAATCTCTTTCTTTGGGCTAAAGCATGTGCAGACAAATGGAATGATCAAAGGAATTAAGGCAGGTATTCGCAGTCCGGCGGTAAACCACTAACTAATTGCGGATGAAACCTTGATATTTACAGAATTCTCGTACCAAACTGCTTCGCACTTGAAGAATATTCTGACCTCCTATTGTGCGGCCTCTGGTCAACAAATCAATTATCTAAACTCATCCCTTACACTAAGCCCCAACACTACTCTAGCCATGTCTATCCAACTAACCAGACAACTGGGATTTATAGCGACGGCATGCTTTGTGAAATATTTGGGTGGTACTCTTGATATTGTCACCCATAGGAAAGAATTTTTCTGCCTCCTAGTGGAAAAAATTTGTAACCGATGTGCAGGGTGGAAAGGACTTTTATTAAATAAAGCAGGAAGAGCTACACTCATCAAATCAACTCTATCAACACTTCTACAGTATCATATGCAGGTTTACCTTTTTCCAAAATATGTGTGCAAGCAAATCAACTCTATAATTGGACAATTCTGGTGGTCTGGTAATGACAGCAACGGATTACCTATTGGATTAGCTGGCACCAGTTGTGTGCACCAAAGGAGATAGGGGGCCTTGGCTTCGAAGACACACACCTTTCAACAAAGCTTTAATTGCTAAAACAAGCTGGCGTATTATGAACGACCCTGACTATCTTCTTGCTAAAGTGCTATTGGGGAAATACTGTGTCCGTCACTCCTTCTCTTCATGCCCAAGCAAAGGTAATTTTTCATGGGGATGGAGGAGCATTCTGGCTGGGAAACATGTCTTATCCCTTGGTCTCAGATGGCAAGTAGGGACATGATCGAATATCTCTATCTAGAATGATCACTGGATCCCGAATACGGAGAACACCCTTGCTGATACAATGAGCAATCTCTCAAACAGGGCTGACCTTCCTATATGGGTTTGCGATTTGATTGTGCAAAGCAAATGGAACCAGCCACTAATTTCTACCTTCCTACCGCAGAATATTGTAAACAAGATCCTTGCCATACATGTCTCTAACCACCCATTAGCTGACCAACAGGTTTGGAAAGCTATAACTTCAGGAAACTACTCGGTGGCCTCAGCATACAAAATACTTTACAATAAAAAATATGTGGAACGAGGAGGAAATCAATCACTACACTCTCCTTCTTCCTTTGGAAAAGCTTTATGGACCAAACTATGGTCTCTCCCCTTACCTCCTAAAATCTTATATCTTTTCTGGCAAATTTTTTGAGACAGGTTACCCACTTAGGAAAAGGTGTGCCAGCTAAACTTTATTTCTAACCCTCTTTGTTCCCTTTGCTCTCTCGAACCTGAAACTTTAACTCATCTCTTCCTTCGATGCCCTTGCATCAGACCCATTTGGTTTGGAGGACCGATTGGCATTAAAAACGACTTGATTGGTCCCTTCTTCCGTGAATGGCTGATTGCTTGGGTCAAAAATACCAAAATTTCGCACTCAAATACTCTGGACTTTGTTAATATAGCAGCTACGGTTTGGTTTATATGGTTTAATAGGAACCAGATTGTTTTTATACACACCACTTTCCACCCGATGCAAACCATTCGAGAAATTTATAACTTTTCCCGCTTACTCGTCTCCTCCACCTTGAAATCAGATCGTACGACCCACCAGCATAATTTCACCTTGAAGGACCAAGCCAACCTTCCTATATTAGTGTCACATAATACTCACAATTGCACACTTACCTCCTCTAGCCCTATCAGTCTGTTCATGGCAATCTCTTACAATCAATCTAATTTAAAAAACAGGTATAGGTATCTCTTTTATCAATAAAAATAAAATGAGATGTGGTTCGGCTACTATTTCTACAAGGGCTTCTGACCGCCATACTGCTCTAGCAAAAGGACTCCTACTTACGACAAAGTGGGTTAGTCACACAATTTAGTGCATCTCAAAGTATTCACTGACTCTACATTCCTCCTTTCACATATTTCGGATGCTGAAGACATTAGATCGACAGTGAGCACCCTATGGTACGACTTTTGCTATATGGTATCAGATTTCCACTATTACAGTATGAACAGGGCGTCACTAATAGATTACAAGGAGGCTAGATCTTTAGCAACTTTTGCCTGTCAAGCCAGGATTGACGTACACCAAGACTGGCTACACGACTCTTTGTTACAATAGGATCTATGTCACCTGCACTAAACACCATTTTTTGACCCTTTTGATGGTCTTGTTTTCTAATATTTATGTACTTCGTTTTTATTTGACCATGATATGTCATGGGAACTACAAGTCTGTAAACCGCTTAAATAGCGTCTTTATCAATGCTATTCTCATATTTTATTAAAAAAAAAGACAAACTACCCACTTAAAAATAACTATTACCATTTTGAAGTAAACTACCCATCAGAAAGTAACACTTATTTCTTATCAATAGGAGCACATTTTCAGAAGTTAGAAAATAACTTCCGGATTTAAATCCTTCTTTATCTCCTTTTGACAAGTATTAATGAAAATTAATGTCATCTAGTGACATTTAATTAAAGATACATCATTAGTGAATAAATTATTTGTTGGTGCAAACATAGCTTTGTTGACTCAAGCAATTGAATACTTGAAAATTGCGAAGTGTCAATATCTTTCAAAGGGAAAATATTTTTTCACTAACAATAGACTTGCATTCTTAAGTAAAAATATTTTTACTATCCATTAGCCATCGATTGGCTATAGCTACATCAAGATAATATTGAAATGTACAAAAAGAAATCATTTTTTTCACTATCGATAGCATTGCAAAATGGAAGCATTTTTACTATCGATAGCCTTCTTTCATTATCGATAAGCCATCTACTGGCTTAAGTTGCACAATCTTGATTTCGAGTACATCAGTATCAAGATAACATTCACTATCGATTAGCTTGCACTCTTCAAAGTGAAAGCATTTTTACAATCGATAGCCTCTCAGTTTTCAAAGCGAAAGCATTTTTTCACTATCAATAGTCATACACTTTTCAAAGTGAAAGCATTTTACTACAAATTAGTCATCGATTGACTTTAACTCTTCATATACCAATGTCATGACAACATTGAACTTTCTTAACACTTTTTTGTTACTTCTTCTTGCTTGATTATGAGATATGCAATAAAAATAAATCAAATAATGACCACAATTGGCCAACCCACTAAACAAACCATGATCATGTTTGGCCAACCCACTAACTAAATCAGCATATAAAATGGCTGTTGATAAGTCAAATTGAGCATTTTCTCATCCAACATGTATTTAAAAAAAAAGACAAACAAATAATAATATTTGCAGTTCTGGATAACCCTTGAATTAATACTCTACCTTGATGTGCTCCACAAATCCAAATAGGGTATCCTTCTCCAGAAAATGTAAGACTAATTGGCTCCCAACATACATTTTTTTCATCAGATTTTTTGTGTCAAAAGCTTCAGGCTCACTAACAATACAGAAATTTGAATCGATGGCCAATGTTGGCTCGCTATAGACACCGCATGAAATGGGCTTTTTTTTTCTTTTGCTTTCAACATAATAGGCTTGCAAATTTGCCCCCCAGTCATATCATCACTTGCATTTTCTTCAACAAAGGATATACCGTCTAATTGTTTTGCCACTTTTGGCACAGTATCGATTTTACATAAATTACTTACACCATTTCTGGTGTAAGTTTTAGCCGGCAGTGTTAATGAATTTAAATGATTTCTTCACAACACACATTTTTCACGCAATTCATTAAATAACTCACTTGAATTGCCAAGTGATAACATTTGAAGTTGGCCATCGTGAAACGACACCTCTTAATAGATAGTCTTGCTATTTTTAGTAACTATGAATTGGTTGCATCCATCTTCAAAATATTTTCTTGTTTCATCAATGTTTGGCATCATTTTATTTTCAATATTCAAAGAGTGACTATTGGTTTGTAGCTTTTTAACCTCAACAAGGAAAAAAAGAATAATTTCACTTTCTTCCTCATCTATCTTACTCGTAGTTATTTAAGGTGCAGGCGCACCTAAGGCGCAAAGGGTCCTAGGAGCCTAGGTGCAAGGGACAAGGCGAAGGCACACCTATCAAAGTGAGGCATAAAATAAAAATAAATAGATATTAGTGCATTAAACTAATATAATCACGTAAAAAATTCAGAACATGACAATTAAACAAATTTTTAACACTAGAAAAAGTTTTAAATCCAATAAGAAATAGTTTTGATTCTAAGTGAATATGACAAGTCATCCTCATTATCTGTGAGGGTTAAGCATCAATGTTTCCTCAAAAGAAAATCATAGGCTCCCAAGTCTAGTTGAGATTCCTCTTCAATTTCATCTTCTTCATCTAAAAGGTGAAGTGAAGGAGTAGATTTAATTAAAAGAGAGTAACATTTGGGGACATGACGCTAGCATAATGAACAATAATAAGAGAATCGATTGATTAGGGCTTTTATGTACTTTTATGCTTTAAATATTGATTTATTATGTTCTGAAACAAAGAATCAACAATAATGAACGGTTGAGATAATGTCACGATGCAACAAAAAAATGATTTTTGGGCTTTTTTTTTGCCTCCACCACCGCCTTGAGCCTTGTGCCTGGGGGCCTAGGTGCGCAAGGCGCACGCTTTTTTGAAGGGGCTGTGCCTAACCCTAGGCGAGGGGCAAGGAGTGTGTCTTGCGCCTAAGCACGCCCCCCTTTGATAACACTGACCTTACTCTATGAACTAAAGCTCAGGATTCTTTTAATTCATCTTGTACATCCTCTAAAAAAGAGGATGATCTACTCCCATCAAGGTTTTAATATAGTTTTCAAACATATGTAATCAACTAGGAGGTGCCTACCAAAATCATTGGTAGAATAGGCTAAATATGGTGTTGGATCAATGCAATCTATTAGATCATATAAAAATCCATTAAATCATCCATTCTCGACTTCATATAAAATGAATAAGACAACGGTTCAAAAATTTTGGGCAATAATGACGCTGAAGTACGACATTCATCAAATCTGTCCAGAAATTAGCCCTTACTTCATTAAATTGAGCCTAAAATTTTAAGGAATCACTTGGAAACATATTTTCAGACAACCTAAATTCTAGTAGTTGGCATTTTCCTTTTTAGTTTAAAAGGGTTCCACCAAATATGCCAATATTTGCACTGAGGGAAAACTCACAATTAATTTGTGTGCCTGTGACACAACTGATTAAATGTGTGAGCTTTTTCGCCTCTTGGGCCTAGAGACTTCACAAAAAAAGAAAACTTTAATAAAATTGGAATACTTACTAGGAATGCGCCCACAAAGACAAAAAAAACTTTTACAATGCACTCGAGATGTTTACAAAGCACAATGTTTTCAAGTCTGGAAACTAGAATCCCTATCAACGGATAGGAAGAGTTTTGGAACAAGAAAGAAAAGAAAAGAAGAAAAAGACATGAAAACTCAAGTCATGATTCATCTGAAGGTTTAATGATGATTCTTCTGTCCTTCTTTGACCCTTCATTTATACTACATATAGATTGTATAAAATAACTATCGATAAAGACAAACTACGCACTTAAAAAATAACTATTATCACATAAAAAATAACTATCAACTAAAAAGTAACAAACTACACTTATCCCTTATCAATAGGAGCACATTTTCAGAAGTTAGAAAATAACTTCTGATTTGAAGCCATCATTATCTTCTTTCAACAAATATCAACAAAAGTTAATGCTATTTAGTGGCATTAAATTAAAGACATGAAATTAGTGAAAAAATTATTTGTTGGAACAAACAGTTATTATTTGTTTGGTACGTTAACTTTAAAAGTGAATAATATGACTATGTGATCATGTTAAATGGACAGTAACATCCACGTAAAATGCATGTGTATAATAATTATTCAAATTATAAATAGAACTTGTGAGCCATTTTGTAAGTGGTTAGGGGTATTGTCATTTCGTGGAACATAATACCACTAATCAAATAAGTTTTGAGGATATAATAATTGTATTTTCTTTTTCTGATGTTGTTTAGAACTTCATTGATATCTAAAGATTACTACTATTTTCAGAATGAATTGGTCCTGATCATGGTGTTAGGATTCAGAATTGGAACTCTACTGAACTTATCTTTCTAGTAAATAAGTAAGAATTCATTATGCTGTCAAAATGTCATGAATCAGAGTTAGTGGATCATAACCATAATAATGCAAAAGTACTCAATTTTAAGGAAAAGAAATGAATGATATTGGAGGTACCAAACTAGATTTAATGAGCCATGTTTATGTCATGTTTGAGATAAGGGTGCACATTATCCTCCAGGTTCCTTAAAAATCAGAAATGTCTATTTCTGCTACATGTTTTGTAGTATCATTTCGTAGTATCGTAGCTTACTTGGTTGTATCATCTCTTATCATTTTTGTAACTTGAATTTGGTATTATTTTGGAGTAGGTATTATTCTTTTTATTTTCTTGAAAATCATTCTTTTTTTGTTTAAATGAATATATAGATAAAATCATGTTTTCCAATGAAATTACGTTTTCTCCCGTTGCATTATCTCCGGTGCAAACCCCTAGAGCTACATTAGAGGATTAGACTTCTCATCCATCAACACCAAATGCAAGCATGGGAGTCTCTGGTTCTAAACCACTTGACCTTGACAATGGCCCCGAGGAGTTAAGCAACAAGAACTTGAAAAGTAATGTGATGCACTTCGAAAGGAAAAAAAATGGTGGAAACGTGACAACAACATGTATTCACTGCCAGAACACCCTTGGGGCAAACCCAAAAAAATAGGACTACTCACTTGATTATGCACTCAGATAGATGTAAAAGTCTAAGACAACCGGATGTTAGACAGAAACTCTTGACTTGGATAATGGGTAAAGCAAATGCTAAGCCTGAACTAGGTAATTATACCTTTTATCAGCATTTTTCCAGGAGAGAACTTCGAAACATGATAATTTTGCATGAATACCCGTTATCTATTGTTGACCACGTGGGTTTTAGGAGGTATTTCATTTGCACTTCAGCCTTTGTTTAAGATTTCAACCCGGAACACAGTGAAGAGCGACATTGTGAAGATCTATGACCATGAGAGGAAGCAAATGATGAAACTGTTCGAGGGGATAAGAAGTAGGATTGCTGTCACTACTGATTTGTGGACTTCTGATAATCAAAAGAAGGGTTTTATCGCTGTCACGAGACATTTTATCGATGAAGAGTTCATTCTTCAAAGTCGCATTTTGAGGTATGCTTTACTTTTTAGCAATTTTGGTATTTTACAATCTAATTGTATTCCTACTTTCGCATCATAATTGTAAAATTTATCCTTTATAGGTTCTTATATTTTCCATGTCCACACATTAGTAAATTTATTTGTGATGCTTTGTCACAAACATTTCTCCATTGGAACATTGATAGAAAATTTTTGTACAATTACGGTTAACAATTGTAGTACGAATAATGCGATGATTGATGACTTGTTGCTTAAGTTGGATTCTAGTTCTCTGTTGTTGTTTGGTAAATTGATTCATATGTAGTGTACGACACGTGTTGAATTTGATTGTTAAAGATGGGTCGAGTGTGATAAGGAGGGAATTCAAAAAGTTAGAGAGAGTGTGGCTTTTTAGAGGGCAACACCGAAGAGTGATGAGAAAATTGAAGAGACTGCTCGTCAATTGCGTATTTCAAGCACAAAAAGTTAGCACCCTCTATCACACGAAGAATCTGCAACAATTTATGATAACAAATATGGTAACAACTCATGTGTTACGGGTGTATGATTCCTTCTGTAAATTGTATTTCAGTTTAATTTTACTTTTTTTTTGTATTCATTTATTTTAATTTCATTTTTTTCTATATTTTTTAGTGAACAATGACTGCAATTGTATTTGGAGTTGGAGTACAGACTAACTGAAGGAGCTTGTTTTTCTATTCATATTTGCTACTTGTTGCACTTATACTCGTACTCGCTGCCTCCAAGTAATTGAACGTCTATTTGAGTTATGGTGTAATTTATTTGAACATTAATTTGAACTATGTTGTAATTTATTTGAATTCTGTTGTAATTTACTAATGTTTTCTTTAGGATTTTTCGGACGTTAATCTGATGTGTAGTTTATTTTCTTGTGATCCATGTACAAGTTTTGTTGTAATACATGTTTAACAAGTGTGAAATATTTACTAAACCAAGTAGAACAAGACGGGGTGGGGTGAGGGGGGGTTTGGGTTGGTTTCAGGTTTTTCGCGTGCTACAGTTAGGGCGGGGCTGAACGGGGCTGCTTCAGGTTTCCTAAATCTATACAGGATGAGTTATGGTATTTTACGTACATAATCCAGTGTGAAACGGGACGAGGCAAAATTCAATGACCAGCAAAGTGAGTTGAGATTTTAAAAGATCACGTCCAACCGGGCCCATTACCGTCTCTAATTTTCATTCCCGCAACAGCCAGTCAATGAAACCCATAATTAAGTGATGTCGACGTTGATAAGATTTTTTAATATGTGATGGCCCCAAGTCCATCCATTTATGACCAACACTTTTTTCCTTTGGCTAGTAGTCAAATAAATAAATAGATTAGGGATTTAAATAAGCTGTGTTGAATTTGGAGTGACGTGACAGTTTGATTGGTCAACTGGTGCCTTGTTAATTCAAGCCTATCTACCATCGTTCACGTGGGCGGCAAATCAATTGGTACAAAAACTCTTTATCAACTTGGTGCTGCTACTTACTAAAAGTTTTTCCTTTTAGTGGGTACAAATGACTTAAAAATTAAATTTACAACAACCTTTATAATTTAAGTTTTTCATTTTTGTAATGTTAAAAGATTCCCATCAGTTCTTTTTTTATTTGTTTTGACTTCTGTTTTGTTTCCCAAGATCATTTGGTATCGTTTAAACATTATACACGTTATTAAATGTGTCATGCGTTATGTCAGTATAAATTTAAGAATCACATGACTTTTAACATACAACTTGCATCATACTTTGGTTAAGAAATTGATATCTCTATTTTTCATGTACTAAGTTTTACAACTAGAAAAGTCCCGCTAAAAATTTTCTCCAACTCAAATGAATTTTAAGACTTTTTCTTTTTTTGTACATTTATGCTTATGCTCAAAAAATTAAATGCCAAAAATTAGCCTTAAGACACATCCACTCAATCGATGAGCAACATCATTGTGTAGCATTACCAACCATATTGTCGCTGAAACTCACACGTTACCTAAGAAGTATGGAATAGCAGCATGCTGCACATGATTTCATCATGTGCAATCATCAACCATGGGCCTGAATCAAGTGGGGAAGCGGCATGCTGCACATGATGAAATCATTCGTGCAACAAACCCTTACCCGTTCGAATTTGTGCTTTGAGTAATTCAGAGCGCAGTGGCAACCACTGATGGAAAAGTTGCCAAATACTCAACCGAATAGCAGTATAGACCAAGAATAGCGACCGATAATTAAGCAGTTGTTAAATTTTAGCGACTTGGCATCTAGAGACCGAGTGATTAGTGACTGCTATTTCATCTTTAGCGACCGCTAAGCTCAACGAAATACCATACGCCTTACTCTCATTTTTCAAAGTAATATAGAAGAGTATGATATCAAGCATAGTTAGACTTATTCTCATTTTTCGAAGTAATTCCGTGTACATTGCAAAGTCTAAACTCGTGTCAAATATTTCTCGGGCCACCCTTTATTATGTAGAAGTGAAAGAGACCTCCCACCACCATACGACGGCTAGGATTTTTGTACGTGAGATGGAGAGAAGGTACCATCTTCCTCTCGATTAAATAGACTTATCTATGACCAACTAAATGAGTCTAAAGGCACTAAGTCTCATGTAAACAAAGCAAATGAAAGCCATCCATTGGACTAGCCCCGGTCCATGACTGATTTAATATTTGAGTTAACTATGCGATTGACCACTGTACTATTTGACAAATTCCATTTTGGTCACTGGACATCAATTTGTATCAAAATTACCACTAAACTTCAAAAATCATTTTAATCACACAATTCCATAATTAAGTTAATTTCAGTCCATTTATTTAGGGTTAAAATTGTCAATTCATTGTTCACCTTCTTGCTTCTTGTTCTTCTTTTTCTTCTTCAGACACACACACACACACACACACACACACACACACACACACACACACTCACTCACACACACACGATAGCTTGTTACCGTCATTATGGAGTGTCAGGCCTCCAAATACACACTCTCACACACACAGTAGCTTGATACCGTCATCCGAATACACACACTCTCACACACACAATAGCTTGATACCATCATTATGGAGTGTTAGGCCTCCAAACTTAATAGCTATAAACTTAAAAATTTTCAAGAACCCATTTCTGAATGCTTGCAATTCTTGTTTCTTGTGATCAAACAAGAACCCATTTTGAGCTTCTTGGTTGTTTTCAGGTAATTATGCCACAAAACCCTTCTCCATTAACCAACCCAAAGGCTGATTTAACTCACCCAAAATTCAGTTAACAAGAACATTGGTTCTTTCCCCATAAAACTTGAACTTGCGCATTTGTTGAAATTTGGTCTTTGCAGGTCATGGAGAGAGAGAAAGGAGAAGCAAAGTAAAAAATGGAAGCTTATGAAGTAATTGAGCAGATTGGAATGGGTGATTGAATTTAAATTAACCTTCAAAGACCAAATTTCTCCATATTTGAACAGATTAGATCTTTTAAAGTAGCAAATTTCAACATTAGGGTTCTTCATATTTGAATTGATCCAATCTATTCAAATGAAATTTGGTAAAGTGAATAAGCAGATCTATTCAGTTCCAATCTGCAAATTTCTCCACGTTAGGGTTCTTCATATTTGAACAGATCCAATCTACTCAAATGAAATTTGGTGAAGTGATTGAGCAGATCTAATCAGTTCCAATCTACAAATTTCTCCACGTCAGGGTTCTTCATCTTTGAATAGATCCAATCTACTCAAATGAAATTTGGTGAAGTGATTGAGCAGATCTTATCAGTTTCAATCTGCAGATTTTTGCACGTTAGGGTTCTTCATATTTGAACAAATTGTATTTTTTAAATTAGCCCAAAGTGATTGAGCAGAGTAGGGTTCTTCATAAAAAGACCAATATAGCCTTGAATAACCTAACGATGTCAAGCTTAATTTGACAGAGTAAACAAATTTCAAAGTTTAATGGTCATTTTGATACAAATCGATATTCAGTGATCAAAGTAAAATTTACCTAATACTACGTGCTCAACCGCGTAGTTAACTCTTAATATTTTAATGTCAACCCAACACTGAGTGAACGAGACATTTTGACCATCATAAGGGGTGGAAAGTTGAATTTTGGACTAAGGATCAGACGCCTCCGTGCAAGTTCAACAGATTTAAGCTGGGGCTTGCCAAAAATGTAATTAGCTTGATGTTGGAAAAAGATAGACTTTGTATATACTTGTACAGAAAACAACTACGAAAAACTACTTAACATGCAGTATTATAACTCTTCTAATTCTAAGAACAAACAGAACTAAAAAATGGACTATATGTAATAACTCACAACAGAAACGCAGAAAACTGAAAACCGAGGCTTGAATTTAATTCACTGTCCTTAAAACTTATTCGTCCCGCAACGGTGCTGACGGCCTCTTGACGAGAGTCTCCCAGGATACAACGGCTACAACGTCTAAAACAGGAGCACTCCAAATTGTAAAACCGACGAACCAAAACAACAGCATAGCTCTTTCTTTTTGGACACTAAAAAAACGGACAGACTGACTCGTTTTTATACACAGACTATTCACCGGGGGTGCAACTCTTCACAGAAAAACTGCAAACTGGAAATGTCACAACTTTTCGAAAAAGAAAATAAATAAATAAATTAAAATATTTTTGTCCCAAAAAGAATAAAGCCTAATGGGCCCAAGCCCAAGGACCAGACCGGGGCGGGCGACGCGAGTGTGGTGGACTTTGGGTCAACCTAGGTCATCCCTTCTTACAAAACATGAGCACCCTCAAGGAACCCAACCCTTAGCTCAAGGCTAAATCTTATAAAGAGGTAATATTGACTTTATCTCTTCAATGTGGGATACTATTTTCCCTTTAAGGTGAATCACCAACTTTAACTTCAATTTTCTCCTTTACCTCCCATTTGTTTTAAACATGTGAATATACCATGATCATCTATTCTAATAGATGAATATGAATTAATTTGTTCCTAACCAAAATATGATTTGGAACCAATTTAAAAATTGAGTCAAAGTTGTTTCTCCACAATGGTTTAAAACTCAATTCCAACACTTGAATGCTCTTTAATTTGGTCAAAGAAGATAAGGCCGAGTTAAACTTACATTTCGTTGGAATTTAGCCGGTGTGTGTATCATTCGGACCATTAAGTTGGCTTGATCCATACATCGGTGTCTACAAACATCACTAGTTGTTTCAAGTTGAAATGTAAATTTTAATTCGGCCTGAAGTTTAGGAGTAATTGGGTGTCCAAAATGGTCTAAGTCCGGTGTAGGCAACTAAATCGCGCCAAGGTAATAGTCATTATTCATTTTACAAATATAAATGAAAGGCGTTGTTTTTAACACTCCAGAAAGAAGGGAAGAGGAGGGGGGGTTGACAGCAGCAGTACAATATTTTGTCTTCATCTAATTTAGATACACTTTTCTGGGTTGGGATGAAGTTTTAAGGGAAGAGAGAAGGAGGCATCTTACTTGGGTTGAAAGGCTGTCCCGAGCATTCTTCACGTAAAGGCTGTCCCCAGAATTTCCACAAGGTGACAAGCTAAGTATCTTGGGAGTTATGATATGCTTAGCACCTTTCGTTTGACTTTTGAGTCTTGAACAGAGCGTTTGGGCCATCTCAATGACATCCCTGGCGCACTCCATCATTGACATCTCTTCCAAAAAAGGGCTACTTAAAATCAGTAGCGCGTACACAAGGAAATCAGTGCCCGGATCGGAGTCAACTTACAAGATTCACCTTCTTAAAGTCGTAGCTAGAGGTGTCAAATGGGCGGGTTGGGCCGGTCCAACCCAAGCTCATCGGACCTCCAGAAAATTGGTCCTGGGCCGCTGTCAAACGGGCCAGGCCAGAATGAGAAAAATCTGGACCCAGTTCAAGCCTAGGCCCTAGGCCCAACATCTAGGACCGGGCCTGGGTCCAATTTTTTTTTTTTGTTATTCAAAATAACAAATACACTTTAATTATTCTCATTAATGATCTAAAAGTAATAAATTTTTTCTACATTTTAGTCATAGAAGGCAAGTAAATACACCTTAGTTTAAAAAAAAAACTTAAAAGGCCATTTTTTGGGCCAAAAGAGGGCCGGGCCAAATCAGGGCCATTTTAGGGCCGGGCCGGGCCCGGGCCTGTTTCTCAAAAAGTTAGGCCTGACCCTGACCTGGCCCTGGGCCAAGCCCCAAGGGTTAGGGCCAGTCCGGGCCCAAAAAAGGGCTGGGCTGGGCCAGCCTGCTGGCTGCCCGGCCCATTTGACACCTCTAGTTGTAGCCCCCGATCTTGACCGCTCACTTGCGTATTTATTTTATGATGACATATGGGTCGCCATGCTTTCATTTCATTTGATTTGTCGTCCCAATATATTATACTGGAGCTACCCGCTTGTTTACAATAAATTACGAATGAAACAAATTACGGGCTTCTGCACTTCACGTACGCATCAGCAGCCGCCCCTTCCTCCCTGTCTCTTGTTGCATCATGCATCATTGTCTTCTTCTCTTTTGATCCTCCATCTTCCAAGTCTACTGCATCTCCGGCCGGCCTAAAGTTTCTTACTATCCGCTGTAGAATTTCTTAAAATTCCTCATACACAGCAGAAACAAAATAAATAAGTAAATCGGGTTCCTCATTGGGCCTCTTAGCACCAGTAAATCACCATGGAACTACTGGAATTTCCGTCCTCCTCAGTTCTCCTAGCATCCCTTCTGTTCTTGTTCATGGTTGTCAAGTTCTTGAAGAAGTCCAAGTCGAAACTACCACCAGGGCCGACCGAGCTTCCTCTGATCGGAAACTTGCACCAGTTGGCCGGCTCAACACTGCCCCATCGTTCCTTAAGGGACCTAGCCGAAAAACATGGCCCACTCATGCACCTCAAACTCGGCGAGATTTCGGCCATCGTCATTTCCTCAGCAGAAGCAGCCGAAGCCGCCTTGAAAACGCACGAGCTCAGTTTCTCGCAACGCCCTATACTTGTCGCCGTTGATGTCATGGCGTACGGCGGTTCCGGTGTGGTGTTTTCGCCCTACGGCAAGTACTGGAGACAGCTGCGGAAAATCATTACCACGGAGCTACTAAGCGTCAAGCGGGTGAGATCGTTTAGATCGGTGCGAGAAGAGGAAGTGGGGAACTTCATTGATTCCATTTCCTCGTCGGCTGGACACAGCATAAATCTGACTGAGAAGATTTATAAGCTGACAAGTTGCATCACTTCCAGGGCTATGTTTGGCAAAGAGTGCAAAGATGCGAGCGAGTTCGTTAAGGTGGTGACAGAAGGAAGCGAGTTGGGTGGTGGGTTTGACTTGCCTGAGTTGTTCCCTTCGCTCAAGTTTCTTCACTTCATTAGCAGCACCAAGCCTGCACTGCAGAAATTGCATACGAGGCTGGATAGGCTTCTTGATAACATCATCAGGGAACATAAAAGTAAAGGGGACATCAAGAGTAAGTCATCAGCAGATGATGATCTTGTTGATATGCTTCTACATCTACTGGACTCCAATGATCTTGAGTTCCCTTTCACCACCACTGACATCAAAGCTATCATTTTGGTAAGTTCATTTTCAATATTTAAGTGTTTTGATTGTTTGTTTTTTTCTGAGTCATAGTATCTAGGTCTTTCCTACTGATTATCAAGCGCAATTGATTTTCTCTGAGCTAGTCCTCCACTACGTACTAATCTTAGATGTACTTATTCAGGATATCTTTGGAGCAGGGACAGATACTACGGCAACAACAACAGAATGGGCAATGGCGGAATTGTTGAAACACCCAACAATAATGGAGAAGGCACAGACTGAGGTCCGGAAAGTCCTTGAAGGCAAGAGTAAAATCTGCGAGGAAGACATTCAAGAACTAAACTACTTGAAATTTGTTATCAAGGAAACCTTAAGGCTACACCCGCCTGCTCCCTTGGCACCAAGAGAATCAAGAGAAACTTGTGAAATTGATGAATACGAGATTCCTACGAAAACCAAAGTCATCATAAATCTGTGGGCAATAGGTAGAGATCCAAATCATTGGGAAGATGCCGATTGCTTCCGACCGGAGAGGTTTGATGGGTCTTCCATTGATTACAAGGGGACTAACTTCCAATACATCCCGTTTGGATCCGGTAGAAGGATGTGTCCTGGCATATCATTTGGAATTTCAACCGTTGAATATCAACTTGCTTTGATGCTTTATCACTTCAATTGGGAACTCCCGAATGGGATGAAGCCCCAGGAGCTCAGCATGACTGAAGTGTTTGGTGCAACAGTGAAGAAAAAGGATCCTTTGTTCTTAACTGCCACCCAGATGTCCTAAGACTGCGTTAAGGACAATTCCTAAACAAGGCATCAATGTTATCTTTCACATGTATCTGGTTAACTTTGTCCAAGTTGTAATTTTGTTGTATTGTGCCTGTATGTTTTTGTTTTGCCTTTCGAATCCAATGGCCATTAAACTATTGTAACGCCCGGAAACTCCAAGACCTGGTCGGTTCACCAACTATCAAACCCAGGAGCAATTAAATATCCTTTAATATTCGACTCAACAAATCCATGATTTAAATTTCTAAATTGCGATTAGAAGATTTCACAATACTAAACTAGAAAAGCAAATAAATCAACTCTCGAGGCTCCTAAGCCTCCTAAACAACTTCCTTGAATGACCAGTTTGTCAACCTCTGGGGAAGGAGGGTGGGGAGGAGCTCCAAAAGCCTAGTCCGGAAAAACACAAAGGAGTTGCAAATGTATGACTAAAACCAACAATGGCAATTGAATGGGAACAATCTTATAATTGAAAATTACCAAAGGACAGTGAAAGACTCACAATCAATGACTACACACAACTTGAATCATCACAAAGATAACTAGAATGTGATTGTAACGATTGTAACCTAAAAATCCGTCGTAGCCATAAAGGCCAAATCCATCACAGCCTTAGTGACCTCCATAAATTAATAAATCCATGGCTAGTCGGAGTGCAACAAATATCAAATCAACATACAACAATTCTTCTAAGAGCACAAATGAATGTCACGGTGAAAATACAAAGCAAATCAACGACGAATCAAATAATCATTAAAAAGACCAAAGGAATGTAGTTTTACATATGTCAAGTCGTACAAACCCAACCTCTTCATAGGTTGCTATGTCCAACGGATATCACATTACCGTACATATGAACAAGACATTCATCAAACTGCATTTAATCCAATTGTACCCAATTACACCAACAGTACAACCTACGTATCGGAAACCACCAAACTGATTTTAATCTCATATAAATTGATATTCTAATTGGTAATACATCTAGTTTTAATCTCAAGTCTCTCATAAGAGTTATATGATTAAAACTCAAATTCCTTTTTGGCCTTGCAAAAATACTTATTTTTTAGAGTGCACAAAATATATGATTCTTCATTATATCATTAATTAAGTTATCATAAAAGTTTTAGAAAATAGTTCGGAGAGTCCCATATTTATCGCATCTTAAAAATTCTATTACAAAAAGCCCTAGATTTTACCTTTTTTGGTTTTCATCTTTTTGGGGTACTAAACTCGATCATAAGAGAGAGTACACAAGATATAATGTGGTTCATTATTACGATGTTCCACGTTCATACTTTCAAAGCAAAATTCTGATCGAGATTTTAACAAAATAAAATCGAAACTTACAAATCGAATTTGGAGAGAGTGCGATATTGAAACATAATTTAAAATTTTGAGATTTTAACAAATTATCCAGGAACAATTGCCTTAATCAGAAATCTTTTGCTTTTTTTCTTTGAACACTAGCCTCTTCCCCTTTCCCTCTTTTAACTTGTCTTCATTGAGACAACCTTAGCCTCACTCATCCCACTGACCCTAGAACTAAGGCTATAAGCTTGACTGCAGCTTCATTCATTGATATCCCTGAATAGGTTTTCCAGTCGTGACCTGCTCGATCCAACTCCAAGAATTTGGACAAAAAGCGGTTAGCGGTCGATGTATTATTAATAATCCAAGAGTAGTAACTAGTTCCAAGCAACTACAAAGAAATGTAAAGAACAAGAGAAACGTGATTATGAGGTGAAGGACTTCCTGGAGAGATAGCCTCAGCCTTGTTCAGTCCGAGACTTTTTTTTCCCTAGCACCCTATTTCATGTTGGCGAAGGACTTCTTGGAAAGAAGTCCGAGCCGTCGCTCTGTATGGCGTAAGAGTAAGGGGTCCTTAGAGCCTGATGTTCCTAATTTTTCTCACGATTAGGTAAAGTCTCTCTTTCGTTGTAGTTTCACCAAATGGATGTGAAGACAGCATATCGCAAGACTTGAATTTTATATATAATTCTCATAAGTTTCAGCTTTAATAATTATTAGTCTATTCGTTTTATTTATTTGGGCTGCCCTAAATAAACAAATATTGAGCATCCACTAATTATTTCTTCAATATTATACTCATGAGCCCAATTCTTTAATTTTTCCAAAAGAATATACGATGTTAGGTTAAATGTCACAAAAATTTTATTACTTATTTTAAACAATCTGTTTTAGGCTCGAGGTATTACAACAATCCACCAACTTAAGAATTGGGTGCATGTGATCAGAGGGTTTTTTTTTTTTTTTAAATATTTGCCCATGATGAGTTTAGCTTGGGTTTCTTCTAACATGTACGAGTAAAGCTCCAAATTAATCTAATACTTGTGAACTTCAAAAAAATAATCGACTTAATATTACAATCTCACTAGACCTGGCTGTTGAAACGATTACAACAATTATTGTGCTACCATGTAACACGTAATGGGTTCGAAAACATACCGTACGAAGTCTCCGAAAATTCCGACGTAGGATCCTTGTTGTTATGAGCCTCCAACACGCTTGATCTTTTTCGCAGGTACGAAAACGGCTACTAGAGTCGAGTTCTTCGTCCACGAACCAAATCCTAGAGTTTGGTGATTGCTCTAGAGAAAGTGCTATAGAGAGAGGGTTATTACTATTGAGTTCTGATTTATTGGGATATCTCTAGCCTTTATATAGAGATACAATTAGAGACTGGCTTTACCTCAGACTCTTAGGAGATAAAGATGTATTTACCTCAAACACTTAGGAGATAAATATTGTATTTATCTCAAACACTTAGGAGATAAATATCCTCTAATTAACTGTAATTATCCAGACTAACAAATACACATTATCTGTTAGTGGGCGGATAATGGGTCCATTGACCCAATTTATTAACAGCTCCCACTCGCCCACACACAGGGCAAATAAATCGTATAGTCCCTCTTTATCTCTCGTCCACTCATCTCCTCATACAGGAAATGGAACGTGCGACCTACGAGAAAGGATGTCCAGTTGAGGAGTATTGTATTAAGTTATCACCAAACTAACACAATACATCACTCCAATAAATCTCGTATGTACCCCAGATAGTTCAACTACACCAGATTAAACACTCTCAAATCCCTCATAATGAGCAGTGTTAAACCTCTCATATGTTATGTATTCATGACTCATATCGAAACAAAAATCGACAAAGTCGCCCGGGCTATGAATCACACAACATGGTGTAATATTGAACTTTCTTCCCAAAGCCCTCATGTCATTCCAATTAGACCCAACCGCTTTCCTAGACATGCCCCGCGAGACCGCATCATCCATGATCCAAGGGTACATGCTAAAGTAGCGACATTGAGTATCCTCTTCATGACATAGTCTAAGGTGAAAAGGGTACCATATAGGATCAAAAATTTTGATCCAAGTGGCTCACACAGTGACGAAGCAGGGATTCATTCGTCACTCCCACTGTCGGTCTGCATTTAGCACATGCAGTATGATTTGCATGCTATGGCGTAACCCGCAAGGGCGTGTCACATAAATGTATAATAAAATACGCCATACGAATCTAAGTCTAGTCGCTGTACAAGCGCCTAACCTGAGTTTTTTAGCCCAGTCACTCTCATAGTGGGCGGATAACAGGCTACATAGAGTTGTGGAGATACTCTATGATCGACCTACATTTATTAGGTCTCATCTTAGCTCCAACTAAGGCGACATGTTTGCTTTATAAGCTGTATCATCTTATTCGCCCACTTGGCGCTTAAGACAATTATGTCTCATCTTGCTCGCTATCTTAGCGCCAAGGTGAATTACCCGTGTGAGTGGGTCAATTCGAGCCTGGTGACACTCTCAATAAGGATGTATATGTAATCACAAAGATTATTCATTCATTCCATAATAAACTCAAATCAAGGAACGAAAAATTTAATGTAATAAATAATGTCAAGTACATAAGATGCCATAAACATATCAAAACCTACGTAGTCCCATACTCCTAATGATGAGAAAGGAAAACATCTCTAGCAATAGGCTTGGTCAAAGGATCAGCCACCATTCTGCCAGTAGGTATATGCTTCATGGTCACCTCTCCTTGCGCAACTAAAGTTCTAATGAAGTGATAACGAAAGCCTATGTGTTTGATATTTGGGGTCCGTTACAAAATCTAGGGTAGCTGTATTGACACAGTGAACAGTGACAGACTCATCTGCATGAGCTGTAACCCCTAGAGCCTGTAAGAATGACCTCAACCAAACAGTTTCCTGGACTGCTGCTGAACAAGCAACATACTCCGACTCTATCGTGGATAGGGCGATGCAAGACTTTTTCTTGCTGTACCAAGAGATAGCTCCACCTGAAGTGGATATGCGCTCATCTCTATCAGCGCCCCAATCAGCATCGCTGTATACTCTCAATCTCAAGTCTCCACCATGATAGCACAGGACGAGATCAGCGGTTCCACGTAAGTATCGAAGAATCCTCTTCACCGCATTCCAATGAGCGGGTCCAGGATTACTCTGATAACGACTCACCATTCCAACGGCAAAGCAGATGTCTGGACGCGTACACAACATAGCGTACATCAGACTCCCAACTGCAGCCGCGTAAGGCACTTTGGACATCCGATTCTTTTCCTCATCATTCTTTGGGCATTGGTCTGTTGTTAAAGTACACGCCTTGTCCATTGGAGTGTCTATGGGTTTTGAGTTATGCATACGGAATCGTTCAATGACCTTCTTGATATATGTCTCTTGAGACAAAACGAGAAGTCTCTTTGGACGATCATGTATGATTTTAACTCCGAGCACATAATTAGCTTCTCCCATGTCCTTCATCTCAAAAGTTGAGGACATCCACTGCTTAGTGGCGACAATGGAACTCATGTCATTCCCAGCTAAAAGAATGTCATCCACATACAAAGAAAGGATCAGAATATTTTTCTTGGATCGTTTTACGTAAACGCAATGGTCTTGTTCAATCATTTCAAAACCTATAGAGGTAATGGCATGATGAAACCTAAAGTACCACTGCCTAGACGATTGTTTGAGACCATATATAGAACGTTTGAGCCGGCAAACTTTACGCTCATGTCCCTTGACTTCAAAACCCTCAGGTTGAGCCATATAAATCTCTTCGTCTAGTTCTCTATTGAGAAACGCAGTCTTAACATCCATATGAAAAAGTTCTAAATCCTGCTGGGCGATAATAGCTAGGATCAGGCGAATTGAAGCAAATCTCACCACTAGGGAGAAAGTGTCTTCATAGTCCACACCCCGCAGTTGGGTATAGCCTTTCGCCACAAGACGTGCCTTATACTTGTCAATTGACCCGTCTGCCTTGCACTTGAATTTTAAAACCCACTTGTTTCCAACAGTCTTGTGCCCTGGCAGAAGGTCAACCAACTCCCAGACCTGATTCTTCTCCATTGAGCTCAACTCATCTT
The DNA here is from genome assembly GCA_033070095.1 of Escallonia herrerae. Lineage (NCBI taxonomy): Eukaryota > Viridiplantae > Streptophyta > Magnoliopsida > Escalloniales > Escalloniaceae > Escallonia > Escallonia herrerae. Next base: position 352,013 of record JAVXUP010000534.1, on the reverse strand, counting down.
TCATTACAGTCATCCACTCATTACTAGCAGGTGAAGATAAGGCTTCTTCCATAGAAGTGGGCTCATCTTCATCAGTTGGAGTGCAAATAAGAATTTCACCGTCAATCTTAAAACGACGACGTGGAACTCTTCCTCGTGCACCTCTATGCAGTTGAGAATCTTGTTGACCTGATGGTCCTGATGGTGTGCTCCCACTGTCTAGGATGCTCCCACTAGGTTGAAGATCACTTATACTATCTTCAGCGACAACAGGATGAGGAACTAATCCCACTGTCTATGATGCTCCCACTAGGTTGAAGATCACTTATACTATCTTCAGCGACAACAGGATGAGGAACTAATCCCCTACCTTCGCTTATAGATGGTAAAGTGGCTTCAACTTCCTCTAACTCATAGAGGTCAAGATTCTTACTTGCGTCTCCAATGCTAGGAAAATCATTATCTATGAAATCGACATCACGAGACTATATTTCAGTCTTTCCACCATTTGGATGTTCACCATACATCACATAGCCTTTAGAGTTTTTAGAATACCTCAAGAAGATACTCTTTTTAGCTCTAGGCCCTAGTTTCCCATACTTATGAGAAATACTGTGAACATAACCTGCTGAGCCCCATGGGCGCAAGTTATCCAAATTTGGCTTTTGGCCATTCCAAAGCTCATATGGGGTGGACTTGACTGATTGTGAAGGCACTCGATTAAGTATATAGGCTGCAGTCAAAAGAGCATATCCCAAAAAGATATTGAGAGGTTTGCTTGCGCCATCGTAGACCTAACCATGTCTAACAATGTTCTATTCCTTCTTTTCGCAACGCCATTTTGTTGTGGAGTATTAGGAATAGTAAGTTGCCTGCGTATCCCTTTTTCCTCACAAAACTTCTTGAAGTGATCTGACAAATATTCGCGTCCTCGGTCAGTGCGAAAAGTTTTTAAATTCTTCTCTTCCTGATTCTCAACCTCAGCTACAAAGCGTTTGAAACAGTCCAAAGCTTCATAGCAGTGAGATATCAGATACACATAACCATATCGTGTATAATCGTCTATCAGTGTAAGGAAATAAGAGGCGCCATGGCGTGCCTTTACACTCATAGGTCCGCATATGTCAGAGTGAACTAGCTCAAGTGGTTGAGTTGCTCTCACAGCCTTTCCAAAAGGCTTCCTGCATGCTTTACCGGCCAAACAAGCCTCACAAGTTTGTAGATTGACTCTTGCGAGTGGACCCAAAAGGCCTTCTCTTGCCAAACGAGTCATCCTATCTTGGCCTATGTGGCCTAGTCTTGCATGCCAGGTGGTAGAATCATTCATAATATTATCATTCACAACATAAGAATAAGAGGACTGTGAATAATTTAAATCCAATTGAAAAAGACTATCCATGCGAAAACCATGTCCGAACTAAACATCATCCAAAAAGATGTCCAACTTATTACCCTTAAAAATAAAGGAAAAACCACTGTCTAATAAAGCAGTAACTGAAAGTAGATTAAGCCGAACAGTGGGTGCATATCGCACATCCTCAAGAATCAATGTGCGCCCAGTGCGCAACTTGAGCTGGTAAGAACCAACCCCTAGCACCTCTTTGGAGCTATTGTTTCCCATGAAGATATGTTTGCTACCCGCTGGAATCCGGTGATAATCTACGAACCCCTCTCGATCACGTGCTACATGTTTTGTTGCACCTGTATCCACAAACCACACAGGTTGGGAATGAGCAACCATCACATGTGAGGAAACATATAACTGAGAGAGAGATTCTGAAAGTACCTTCTTCGGCTCAGTGCAATCACGAGCGAAGTGTCCTTTCTGTTGACAGTTGAAGCATTTAACTTTAGACAGATCCTTTTTCCCACCACGTTTTCCTCTCTTGCGCTTCTTCATTTTCCCTTCCTTTGGCGCAGAAGTGCTAGCCTCGCCTCTCTTGCCTTTCTTACTTTGTCTTCCGCGCTTGCCATTTGCATTGCGCAATCCCTCTTGGGCGACATAAGTTAGGCTCTTGTCAGCATCTCGAGTTTCGGCCTCAAGGATGACATGCTGTGAAACATCAGAAAAGTTCTTGATGTTTTCACTGTGGGTCAATATCTGTTTCATATTGGCCCATGAGGCAGGAAAGGACCTTATGACAGCTCTGACTTGCTGCTCATCTGTGAGCGCATGTCCAGCATCCCTTAGCTTACCAATCATATTGGACATCATCCTTAGATGTTCACTCATGGTATGATTAGGGTCTTTTGTGTACTCTTCAAACTTAATCACAAGGCTACGAAGCCGCGTAGTTGAGGTTCCACCAAAAGAGAACTTGAGCTGCTCCCATAAAGCTTTGCAAGTTGGAAGTTCATCATACTGCCCGATTAGATCATTTTGCAAGCTGCTCAACAAGGTATAGCGCGCACTACGATCTTTCTGATTCCATTTCTGGTAGGCAGTGTGGTCTATTAGGGGTTGCGCCTCAGTTGGCGTGACCATCTCCTTGGTCAAGTGCTCATCGAGCTCTTGTTCGTTCAGTATGAATTTCATCTTTTTGTGCCAAACGTCATAATTATCTCCGTTAAGTTTCTCACCCTTAACGAGATCCGCTATGACATTCTTGGTGGCCATTATATTCACTACATTAGATTGCGCAAGGAAAAGACATTAATTATACATCCTTCTATTTATTTCAAAAAATTCAAATGAAAAACATAATCCTTCCTCACATCATGAAATCGAAAAATCTGCTAAGCTCGTAATCATCTCCCATGTATGTGAGTTGGGAAAAATATTTTTCAAGTAATTTTTTGTAATAAATTTCATCATCATATAAGCCACAATATAATAAATCAGCCACATGATAACTTAGAAACAATATAAAATTGCACCATGCAATTAAGTGTGCAAGGACTCCATTGAGCCCTATTGGCATTCTAATAACTTATGCTAAGAAAATTCTAGCTTGAATAATGTGCGTGCGAAATTACATCCCCGTACAAGGCTTTCTGAAAATATACAGGGAAATAGCAGAATACAACATCTTTGAGAATCCTACTACAAACTACTCCAATAAAACAAATGGAGATGCCGCACAGCACATTATTCTCAAAAGAATTTTCTTAAAACAAGAGTAAACTCATAAACATAAGTTTCTATAGAATGCCAATCTAGTATCCATCCATTTAACCTAAAACTAGCATGCTCAAATAACAAGTTAAAGGGTAGTAATATGGATGAATATGCCACATTCTCCTTCCAAGAAAAAACGGGCATTAAGGCCTTGAAAATAAAAACTGGTTTAATAAGTGTGGGCTTACCAAAAACCCAACAAATATACCTCAAAAGTATATTTAAACCATAACACAAATCAAGGCAAGCATGTAACAAATTAGACATAATTTATCTATGTCATATAACTCTCCAAGAATATTTATTGCTACTCACGAAGTGCAAAAAATAATATTTGCGCATTATTCGTATTTTTGGGAACCATAAAAGTACCACAAAAAATACTCACAAATGACCAAAAATCGAGAGATAAATTCTTAAATGATGACAAACAGTAAATTTAGCCCTAATGTACCTTCTGGAATTAAAAAAAATTCTGTGTATATAAAACAAATTTTTAAAGCTAATTTTCCATATAAAAAATCGTTTAAAAACTATACTGAATACACACAGAGGGTATAAAAGTAAATTTAACACCACAACAAACTTACAGAAGCGACTACAAAGCTTCACGCGCCGGAGGTGGGTCCAAAAATGGCCGGAAACAGCCTTCACGCGCCGCCATGCGTGTGGGGCAACATCTGTGTTCTGGCAGGCGCGTGAGTAGCACGCGCGCGTGGGCGCGTGGATGAAGCCTGGCGCGTGGCGCGTTGCAGCAGCCTTGGCGGCGCGCGTGAGGCGCGTGGCGGCGCGTGACAGCGCCGCTTGACGTGTGGACAGCTGTCTTGGCTCGTGGTGCGCTTCTGCGGCTCGGCTTGAGCGCGTGGCGCGCGTGTAACACTATTCATCCTCTTGGCGAAAAACCCTAATTTTTCAGCCGCCGTCATGAAGCAATGCCAACTTCCAAAAGCCATATCTCTCTCGTTTTTAAGCCAAAAAATACGTACGATATATCGTTGGAAAGCTTATGCAACATAGATTAATTATGTACCAACTAATCATGATAAAAACAGAATATCATGCTCCGAATTTGAGTCCCAAAACTCAAAAAAACCACAGTTTTCTTGAAAAATAAAATCGTGATTTCTCACAAATCATGCATCCAAAAATCACGAACTTTTATGGAGTTCATCCTCAACCGTAGGAGAACAAAACTATATAATTATTTTTCAGAAAAGATGCTCAATAAATTTTGAATTTTTGTAATGGGTCTCGTTCATGTATCCGGAAAAAATCGCAACATGCACATAAATTAATCTAGCATGTTAAAGGCGAATCAACAAGTAATCAGCTCTGATACCAATGTTGAAACGATTACAACAATTATTGTGCTACCACGTAACACGTAATGGGTTCGAAAACATACCGTACGAAGTCTCCGAAAATTCCGACGTAGGATCCTTGTTGTTACGAGCCGCAAGTACGAAAACGGCTACTAGAGTCGAGTTCTTCATCCACGAACCAAATCCTAGAGCTTGGTGATTGCTCTAGAGAGAGTGCTATAGAGAGAGGGTTATTACATTGACTTCTGATTTATTGGGATATCTCTAGCCTTTATATAGAGATACAATTAGAGACTGGCTTTACCTCAGACTCTTAGGAGATAAAGATGTATTTACCTCAAACACTTAGGAGATAAATATTGTATTTATCTCAAACACTTAGGAGATAAATATCCTTTAATTAACTGTAATTATCCAGACTAACAAATACACATTATCTGTTAGTGGGCGGATAATGGGTCCATTGACCCAATTTATTAACACTGGCAAATAGATATCAGTGGGTGGCTCGCAGATAACCCATCACATTTGTTAGGCATAGGTACAATTTACCTGAAATTTTATGAGTTGCATTTCCTTGGACCCATTCCCAACCCACTTTGAGCTGGGTAACACCCAGTGGTAATCCAATATTTTTCTCACCTTTTTTGTTCTTTCTTTTCTTTTTCCTCACACATTCACACGCATAACTCACATAACACACACAGGAGACGTGCATAGATGCATAGAACAAACAACATACACTCACACACAACATCTCACACTCACAGACGCAACACATAGACACAAAACAACCACATGCTGAGAAACACATTCATATAAAGAATAATTACCATACACCCACATAAGCGTGCATGCTCTCTCTCTCTCTCTCTCTCTCTCTCTCACACACACACACACACGCGTGCGCGTGCTATTTTTGAGTGTTAGAGTTGCTATGTAACTGAGTGGAAAAGATGAAAGAGAAATCCAAAGTTAAATCCTAAATGGCTATGCCAATGCCCGACCCGTCTTTACTCGACCCTTGTGGGTAGATGTTAAAGATTATGAGTAGACACTATGAATGCAAATACCCAGCTTTTTTACTACTGAGCTAGGTCTATCCGAATGTTATAAATAAAGCTTTCCAGGTCTAGAGCTGATTAAAGGACCGTCAAAAGAACAATCATAGCCCGTCTTACTATCAAGAATCATCGTATGAAACAGTCCAATAACTATACTAACCCTCAGCTAAAATCACATTAATATTTCTATCCTACTCTTTTAGTTTCATTTACCCATCGTCAACTTTCATTTAATTAGTGTGAAACTTAACTTGTGTGTCTACTAGGTTATGAAAAGCTCTCTGTTTTTTATTGTCTCAAAAATATTGCTCATTATCCAAATAAGGAAAGAACTTGATTATACTTGTATTTATGTTTATGACCCTTTAATAATGACTCTTTATCTTTAACCCTTTCTAATACACCTATCTTCTCTTATCTGTCTCCATAACCATTCTTTTAACTTACCCAAATCTGCTATTCCCATTATCCACGTCTTCTTTCTCTCTCCAATGTCATTACCTTCAACAGCACCCAACTCCATCCATTTGTCCTTCACACCACTGTCTTTTATCAACAACAACTGCCGCCTTTCATCACCTAACGTTGTTGTCTTTTATCAACCAACACCTCCGCCTCCTTCATCGACCATTAACACCATCTGCCTCTCGACATTTGTTGACCTAGATCCGAGTCTTCTATGTTTACCCCAAGTCTTCCATGAAAGCCTTACTTTTATCCTATTTTGATGCCACCAACAAATTAAAACTGGTTTCAGTTTGTTCCACTCTCAAACTTTCAATCTAAAATTTAGAAGAAATGTATGTAAATATGGTTTTTAAGAAAAATTTATGGAGGTTTCTTAAAGGAACATTGGTGATTGATGTGGTGGTTTGAGGCGGCCATGGTGGTTGAGGAAGGTGACTATGGTGGTTAGAGGAAAAACAAGATCCAGTGACTCGGACATCCTACTGTCTAAGCAAAATGCCTGAGCGAACGAGGAGGCAGTGTGCAAGCCAAGAGAGCTAGAAGCAATTTTAATTTGTGTAGCGAATCGCCTCGAAAAAATCCCACAGAAGAAATTTTAGGTAGTTGCCATCTTATTTAATTTTTAATTGGGAAAATAAGAAAAAAAAATCAAGAATTGACTTTTAAAATGTCCAAAAAGAATAACTAATCTATCAAAAATACGAAAATGGATTCGGGGAGTAAGGTACAACAAAAAGGTGTTAGGTGTTGACTTTAAAAGTCTGGACTTATTATTTTGATGATTTGGGGAGTAAGGTACAGTAGGAAGGTGTTAGGTGTTGACTTTAAAAATCTGGACTTATTATTTTGATGATTCCATATTTTTTGCCCTAACATTAATCTAACAATCCCAAAAAATATATGATTTCAGGACCAATCATAACGTGGAATGTTCTCTGTTCAAAGATTGGACTTGGACGTGGATTAGATTTGGACCTAGTATAGGTTTCTTCTATTGTAATTAAACAGATCTAAGCCTTCTTAAAGATCTTCCAGAAAAACCAAAAAAGATGAAACCAAGAAGTTTTCCTCCAAAGGGTTTTCATTCGAAGGAACAAGTTTCTTTTCGACCGAATCCTTCAGTCGTAAATTGTGCGTGTCACATTCATCTTTCATTCGACCAAAAAATAATTTTTCATTCGACTAAATCTTTCAGTCTTTACTTATCTTGTTTTAAAATCGCTTTCAGTCGAAGCAAAAGTTTTAGTCGAAGTAACACCTTTTTCAGTCGAAGCAAAAAGTTTTCAGTTGAAGTAAAACCTTTTCAGTCGAAGCAAAAGTTTTTCAGACGAAGTACAACATCCTTTTCAATCGAAGCAAAAGTTTTCATCCGAAGTAAAACTTTTTTAGTTGAAGCAAAAGTTTTCATTTGAAGCATAGTACTTTCCATTCAACTGAATCTTTCAGTGTTCCAGAATATCTCACCTCTTACATTTCAATCAAATGAATCATTCATTTATGTCTTGCTTCATTTTCCTTCGACTGATTTTATTCATTCATTTGAATGAATCTCTGTGCTATCCATTTATCTACTTTTCAACGGTCATATTCCTTCTTAGTATAAAAAGGACTCTTAGAGAATTTATTACTCACTTTTCTGATGTCTGTAAAATCTTTCTTACTCTTCTCAAAAAGACTGTCATCTTATTTATACATTGATATACTATTCTTTGAGCGAGTTCCTCTTTGAGATATTGAATTGCAAGCTTTTTGGTTCAATTCTTTAAGGTTTCAGATCTTCCCACCTAAGAAAGCTTAGCTTTGTTGTTTTTATTGTAATATTTACTCATAAAGGAGTGTCTACTGTATTTTAATCAAAAATCTTCTTTTCACTTATAATCGTTGAAAAGCTTGAAGGGTTTCAGATCTGTACTGTGGTTTGAGCTAGCACCCGAAGCCAGCTATTTAGTGAAAGGCTCAAGTAAGTCTCCTTTGTGTGGAGTTCTCGGGGACTGAACGTAGGCAGGTGGGGTCTCAATTTGTATTTACTATTTCTATTATTACATAGTAAGTTAAGTTTTAAATTTATGCTTAAAGCTGTAATCACCTATTCACCCTCTCCTCTAGGTGTGTTTAGGAACCTACAAATGGTATTAGAGTCGTGGGCTCTCTATTATTCCTTCCTGACCTAACCTTGAAGAACTAAAGATCCAAATATGGAAGAAGGTTCAGCAACTACCCGACCACCTCTGTTGAAGAATGATATTACAGCTACTGGAAAAATCATATGAGAAATTTCTTGAGGCAGGATACACATGTATGGTACATTGTAGAAAATGGCCCAATTGTCCTTATGAAGGATGGCCCAGACGGAACCAAGGTTCCCAAGGGGATTCTCTAGATGAATGCTCATTATGCACACCTCTACTCTATGACGATAGAGCGAAGAACATTAGCAGTTGTGGTCTCGACATAAATGAGTATAATCGAGTCTCAGCATGTGAAACAGCGAGAGAGATGTGGAGACCTCCAGACGTAACTCATGAAGGTGCTAATCAAGTAAAGGAGACTAAGATTAACATGCTAGTCCAGCAGAATTAGGCCTTCAAGATGAAGTAAAACGAGTCCATCAATGAGATGTATTCCAGATTCACTCTCATTATAAATGGACTCAAGCTCTTGGAAAAAACGTACCCACAAAAGGAGATCGTTAGAAAAGTCCTCAGATCTCTTCCCAAGAGATGGGAAGCTAAAGTCATAGCCATTCAAGAGGCTAAAGACTTGAATGTGCTGAAATTGGAAGATTTGGTGGGATCTCTAATGACTTATGAAATCACAATGAAGATTCATGATGAGGAAGAGACCACTTCGAAGAAGATGAATCTAGCTCTCAGAGCTGAGGGCTTTCATGAACCTGTAGAGAGTAGTGATAATTTTGATCCAGACATGGCATTCATCGCTCGTAAGTTCAAAACGTTTCTTACAAACATGCGAGATGGAAAGATTAGAAAGGGTCAGACAACCCAATCACAACAAAGGAACAATGGTGATTGGAGTTCAAGAGAAAACCCCGACGCTTGTTATAAATACCACATAACCGGACACATCAAGAAGTACTGCCCGCATTTTAAGAATAAATCAACAAGCAGCAGCAGCAGCCGAGACACAAAATAAAAGAAATTCAAACCGAGAAAAGCTCTGTTGACTTGAGATGATTCTAACAAAAGTGATAAAGAGATAAAAGCGACAATGATGATATAGCTTAGCTATGCTTTATGGCCAAGGATGGTCACTCAGATGAGATAATCACTTCTGCTAGTTTTGATTATGATAAACTTGGGGGAAAGTAGGGAATGACCCCCTCTACTTTATACGTTGTGCGATTTGCCCCCCTCCACTTCAAAGTTAAGCACTAAACCCCCCCACAGTTACAGAAAATGGGCACCTTAGACGGATCCGTTATGAATAGCGTGAAATGACCAAAATACCCTTATTTCTTTATTAGCTAATGACCCCCTGTACTATGCATGGTGTGCAATTTCCCCGGCTCAAATTTAAATTACAATTTTTGCCCATGACCCTCCTCCTCTGGTCAACCCCGCTACAATTGGTGATTCACTGAGCACAACCACTTCACTGAACACAACCACTGGTCTTTTTCTCCGACCACCAGGGAGTTAAAAAAAAAAAGGAACCGCGATTGCCGTTAGGACAACGAATTTGCAAATTAAGATTTTGAAATCCTAAAATTAGAGGATTTGAAACCCTGATTTAAAAATTAGGGTTTTGAAACCTTAAAATTAGGGTTCAAAACCCTGATTTGAAAATTAGGGTTTCAAAACCCTAATTTGAAAATTAGGGTTTCTCTTCTCCTTCTCCAGATCTGACCCCGCCGCCGGCAGCCCAAGCGTCATCCTCACCCCACGCCGCCGGCAGCCTCTCTCGGCCCACCATCCGGCAGACTCGCCCCACCCCACCACGCCGGCAAGCCCCTTGGCAAACCCACCCCACCACGCCGGCAAGCCCTTTGGCAAACCCACACTACCGATTTCAATTCAATTCCATTTCAATTCAATTCAAATTTTCATCAATGCCGTGGAAGGGGAAGGGGAAGGGGGAGGGCGGTCGCGGCGACGGGGAAGGGGAAGGGCGGTTGCTGCGACGGGGCCTTGGGAAGGGGGGGCGGTCGCGGCGACGGGGAAGGGGAAGGGCGGTCGCTGCGACGGGGCCTTGGGAAAGGGGAGGGCGGTCGCGGCGACGGGGAAGGGCGGTCGCTGCGACGGGGAAGGGGAAGGGGGAGGGTAGTGCGGCGACAGGGAAGAGGGAGGCAGACGGGGAAATGAAGGGGTGCGGTGGTCGGGTGGTCGGGGGAGTTGACAGAATTGGGTTGGGGGGATAGGGGGTTGGGTGGCGGGGGGGTGGGGTGGTTAGAATTAGGGTTTTTTTTCTGATTTTCTTTTCTAAAAAGAGACAATGGGCAAAAATGTCATTTATAAAAAGAAATGGTTAGTCAGCGCGCGTGTTGACCACGCGCTGTTATATTTAACGGTTTCCGTCTAAGGTGCCCATTTTCTGTAACTGTGGGGGGGGGGGGGGGGTTTAGTGCTTAACTTTGAAGTGGAGGGGGGCAAATCGCACAACGTGTAAAGTAGAGGGGGTCATTCCCTACTTTCCCCATAAACTTGAGTTAGTTTTTCTTGAATTAAGTAAAAAATTAAAACTCAAAAATACTACCCTGAAAAAGAAGGTCATCTCTTTGATCAACATTGTTGAAGAGTTGGCCAGTGAAAGGGAAGAGTTAGACGAAAAGATTGAGTTTTATGTCACCGAAAATATTTCTTTAAAAAATGATCTGATTGCTTCTGAAAATGAAATCCAGCATCTCAAAAGTGTAAAAACCCCTGTAGAAAATGAGCTTTTGAAATCTCAATTGGAAAAAGTTTCTACAAAAAAGGGGTAATTAGAAAAAGAGATCGAAGATCTGAATCTTATGCTTTTAAAATTTACACAAGGAAGAGAGATTCTAGATATACTTTTGAGAAGACAAAGGTGTGCTTTTGAAAAAAGTAGGATTGTTATGATCATTCTAAGAAGCAAAAGGATTATAAAAAATTTCTTTGACAAAAATCTAGCCTCCTGCTCATCATTCACAATTTGCACAGCGTGTAATAAGAAGGGACACTTAGTGAAAAACTGTCCTCTTAAAGTAGCTAGAAATCAACAATATTTTTCAGTCAATAAAAATAGAATAAAGCAAGTTTGGGTGCCGAAATCATGTTTACCTAATCTTCCAGGACCCATAAAAGTGTGGGTACCTAAAGGGTCAAAACTAAAATCTGTTGTAGGTATGCATGAAAGCAAAGGTGGATCCAATGAAATGGATCCTCGATAGCGGATGCTCAAGGCACATGGCAGGTGATCGCTCATTATTCTCACATATCACTCCAAAGGATGGTGGCCTTGTTACCTTCGAAGACAACTCAAATGGTAAAATTATTGGTAAAGGTAAAGTTGGAAACGACTCTTTCTATTGATAATGTGTCTTTAGTTGATGGTTTGAAGTTTAATTTGATCATTATTAGTTAACTAATCGATAGTGGGCTCAAAGTATGTTTTGAAGATGATCACTGCCTAATTTGTCACGCCTTAGATGGAGGTACATTGGTTAGTAAGTGAGATGGTAATAGCTATACTCTTTCTTTTGAAGGGTTCGATTCTTCTCGAGAAGTTTGCCTTTCCGTTCAACAAAATGATATTTGGTTGTGGCATCGTAAATTAGGTCATGTGCATATGGATCTAATCAAGAAACTACTCTCAAAAGAACTTGTTAAAGGCTTACCAAAGTTGAAATTTGTCAAGGATAAAGTTTGTGATGCCTGTCAATACGACAAACAATCAAAAACCTCTTTCATGCCAAAAATGTTGTTTCTAGCTCTCGTCTTAGATCTTTTTGGGCACACAAGAAATTCTCAGCTAGGTGGAAAATTTTATGCCTTCGTCATTGTTGACGACTTTTATAGATACACCTGGGTTCTTTTTCTAACTCATAAGGATGAAGCTTTTAAGTAATTCTTTAACTTTGTAAAGCTTCTAGAAAATGAGAAGGAGTTCAAACTTGTGAAAATCCAAAGTGATCATGGCGGCAATTTCAAAAAAGATTTTATACCTTTTTGTGATCAATTGCTCAAGAATTTTCTACTCCTCGAACTCCCCAACAAAATGGGGTAGTAAAGAAAAAGAAACGTACTCTTTAAGAGATAGCTAGAACAATGCTTCATGAAAACTCTTTGCCAAAATTTTTTTGGGCCGAAGCCGTCAGCACTTCTTGTCACGTATTGAGCAAGGTTCTCATGAGACAAATTCTTGATAAAAATCCTTACGAACTTTTCTCAAATTGAAAATAAAAAATTGATTATTTCAAGGTTTTCAGTCGCAAGTGTTTTATCTTGAACAATTGTGAAAACTTGGGCAAGTTTGATGAAAAATCTGATGAGAGTATCTTTCTTGGCTATTCCATGAAGAGTAAAGCATATATAGTTTATAATTGTAGGACTCTTGCTGTTGAAGAATCGATACATGTTTTTTAAGAATCTAATATTGAAAATCTAAGTAAGCATGCAGGTGATAACAGCGAAGACCTTCCCCTCAACTTAACAAGTTAGATATCTCTTTAAATGAAGGGGGAGCTCAACTTCATCTAAACAAGAAAGTACCAAAATTCAACCTCTTCCAAAGAGCTGGAGATACTCATCTAGTCACCCGAAAGAGCAAGTAATAGGTAATGTTGATTGTGGAATAACTACCCGATCTTCGATAAATCTCTTTTGCACTGATTTTGCCTTTCTTTTTCAAATTTAGCCTAAAAATATTCATGAGGCTCTCAAAGATGATGGGTGGATCCTTGCCATAGAAGATAAACTGAATCAATTTGAAAGAAGCAATGTTTGGTCTCTAGTTCCGCCTCTTGTGCAACAAAAGGTTATTGGCACCAAGTGGGTTTTTCGAAATAAACTTGATGAAAATGGCCATATTGTTCGAAACAAGGCAAGACTAGTAGCCCAAGGATATAATCAAGTTGACAGGATCGATTTTGACAAAACTTTTGCCCCTATTGCTCCACTTGAAGCAATCCGAATGCTTTTGGCATTTTCATGTCATATGAATTTCAAACCTTTTCAAATGGACGTGAAGATTGCTTTCTTGAATGTGGTCATTTAGGAGGAAGTTTTTGTTAAACAACCTCCCGATTTTGAAAATGAAAAATAACTTCATCATGTTTTTAAATTGAAAAAGCCTTTGTATGGTCTAAAACAAGCTCCTCGAGCTTGTACGATCGTCTTAGCACCTTTCTCAATAATCATAGATTCTCTCGTGGCAAAGTCGATACTACTCTTTTTACCTAATCTAGAAATTTGCATATTCTTATTGTCCAAATCTACGTTGATGATATTATTTTTGGAGCAACCCAAGATGATCTGTACAAAGAGTTTGCTGAGAATATGCGAAGGGAATTTGAGATGAGTATGATGAGAGAACTTACTATTTTCATTGGTCTCAAAATCAAGCAATCAAAGGTAGGAATTTTCATCAATCAGTCAAAGTACATGTGAGAGCTTTTGAAAAGGTTTGGTATGGATAATACTAAACCTAGAGGTACTCCTATCTCTCCCAGTGTTAATCTGGTTAAAGATGAAAATAGTAAAGATATTGATCACAAACTTTATTGTGGTATGATTAGTAGCTTGCTTTATCTTACCACTTTTAGGCCTGACATAATATTTAATGTATGCATCTATGCCCATTTTCAAGCCTGTCCCAAAGAATCCCATCTTACCGCACGCATTTTAAATTACCTTTCTGGGACGATAAATTTAGGACTTTGGTATCCGCGTAATTCTTCTTTTGATTTAGTTGGATTTTCTGATTCCAATTATGTCGGATGTCTTGTTGATCGTAAAAGCACCAGTGGTACATGTCAATTCCTCAGTGAATCGCTTGTATCATGGCAAAGTAAGAAACAGACATCTATAGCTCTTTCTACAGCCGAGGCATAATATGTTGCAACTGGTAGTTGTTGTGCTCAAGTTCTTTGGATACGTCAAACCTTACGTGATTTTGGTGTTTCCTTAGAAAATATTCCTATTATGTGCGATATTAGTAGTGCTATTGATATTAGTAAAAATCATGTTCAACCTCTCGCACAAAGCACATCGATATCCGTCACTAATTTCTTAGAGACAATGTTCAGAAATGATTGATAGAACTCAAGAAAGTAGGTTCAGCGGATCAGCTTGCAGATATTTTTACAAAACCCTTAGCTGAATCAAGTTTTTGTTCCCTTCGACGTTGCTTAGGAATGTGTGATCTAAGCTAGGTGTCATTTTTAATTCCTTTTGCCCTCACCTATTCTTTTCAGTTGAAGGAAATTTTATTTCCTTCGAAGGAAATTTTATTTCCTTCGAAGGAAATTTTATTTCCTTCGAATGAAACTTTTTTTGTCGACTGAATAGTTTTTAGTCGAATAAATCCTTCCTTTTTCACTCATGTTCTTTTCAGTCGAAGGAAACCATATTTCCTTCGAATGAAAACTTTTCAGTCGAATAAAAAGTTCTCATTCGAATGAAAAGTGTTTTCAGTCGAATGAAACTGAAATCTTCACTTGTCTTTCTCCTTCTGCATTTTTCAGTTGACTGAAATCTTTGTTTAAGTCGAATTAAATCTTTCGTCTTTTTAAACCTCTCCCTTTTACTATTTACTATTCACTGTTTACTTTTTTTTTTTTACCTTTCTCATTTCTTGTCTTTTTTGACTATTTCAACTATGGATCCATCCACGCGCTGCCCTTGCTCCCACCGTCTTCTCCGCTTACAAGAAGAATATGAAAGTGAACCCGAGATTCTCCCTACTCCCTCTCGTCATGGCACACCTGCTTCTACTTTTACAGCACCCGCCCTCTCTACTGGTCTTATCAATCCATCACTCACATCGGCTATCTCTACCGTTCTAAGTACAAACGCTCTTTCCTCATCTTTCACTACTTCACCCACCTGTCCTCCACCCACTTGTCCCTACATCTCACATACAGAAATTCTCCATCTACCCCATTTCTTTAAAACTTCTGACGACCAAGTCAACTATTATACAAATTTTGCAAGTTCAGAAATTGTCCTTGGTCAGCCTTATGACCTTGAGCTTATGACACAACTTGGTGTCACACCCTTTTTTGAACGTATGGGTTAAACGTCCCTTCTTTCCACCCCTTCTGTCTACTATCCTCACTTAATACACATGTGTTTACGGAAATATGTAGTAAAACTTCACTGTAACTGCCACTCAAGTGTCCTACGTAAATGGTGTGACCATTCATCTTACCGCCACCATTTTAGCCCAGATTTTTTATTTCTCCAATCAATCTTCTACTGTCGTCTTACCCAGAAATTCTTGGCACACTAGCAGCCTCTTTACTGCTCTACAAAAAAGTCAAACCTTGTTTAATGGCCTATCTCTCACTCATGCACAAAAACCTACCCTTACCGACCTCTATCCCTTACACCGCGTCCTCCATCTAATTCTCTCATATAACCTTACGGGCCGTTCCGGCTTTTATGCTACTTTTACTTACCTTGATATTATCCTTCTTGCCCACTTTATCCAAGGTGTACCCCTAAATCTTGCTGGTATATTTATGCTAAATATGGCCTCCCGCAAAGGCAAAACTCATATTCATCTTCTCAATGGCTTTCTTCTTTCAAAAGTTTTTGATTACTTCCATGTTCCCCTCCCTACATCTGCCTTGAAATGCGTCCACATTCCTAGCACCCACATCCTTAACATCACTTCCCTTTTGTCATGCCAGTTTCACAGTGAGAACAGACCCGATTACCCGTGCTTTTTCTCTTGAGCGAGCAGTATAACCTGAGTCAACTCATGCTCATGCTTCCTTTTTTGCACCACCTCAGCCCACTGACCCTTCACCTTCTGTACCACCTCCCCCATCTGACCCCAGCTCTTTTGTCCCGCTTCCACCCCTTGACCCTCTTTTCAGTCCACTCACTGATTTTTTTAATATTAATTTTGACGACTTTCTCTCTTCTGACACCTCATTTCTCTCGGAGCAGCTCTTTCGCTTCTCCAACACCGTTCAACTCATACTTGAATCCCAAACTACTTTGGCCGCCTCTTTCATCGTAAATCAAATCGCTCTTCTTGAACATATCACCTCCCTTCGACAGTCCTCATACCAGCTTCTCTCTAATCAGATTGATTTCCACGCACTTCTCAATGAGCTTGTTTCTAACATCTCCTCCCTTCATCTTGACCACACTCCCCCATCTTGGACCGGTTGAATCGCATGCAACAAGATCTACAATGTCAGCATGAAGCTGTAATTCACGCTCATCGTCGCCAAGCCTATCTATCTACAAGTATTCGGACTGAGCAAAACTGCTTCATGGGGCATCAGATTTTTTATCAATCGCATGGATTCTACATTATCGGTCTCGACGTCTTTCCATCTCATCACAGAGGAACTGAAGGCGAACAATGGTTTTTCAATCCCAACCTTCCGTATAATCCTCCCATGCCGCGATTGCCTCGTGTGGTAGAAGTCATTAAAATCCTCACTTCTAATCTCCCCCCCCCACTCCAGATCCTTCTTCTTCTCATCAGGGTGGGTGCTGTAGATGTTATAAATATTTTTTTACTTTATTTTCTATTGTTGCTTTCCCCTCTTTTTGGATTTGACAAAGGGGGAGCAAACATTATTGTAATTATCGAATTGATTTTTTTTTGGAAATATTAAGCAGTTCTTAAATTGTTTGTTGTCTGTGAATGATTATTTGATCAAGGGGGAGTATGTTATATCATGTTAGATTATTTTTTTGTCATCATTAGAAAGGGAAAGATTGTTGACTTTAAAAGTCTGAACTTATTATTTTGATGATTCCATATTTCATGCTCTAGCATTAATCTAACAATCCCAATAAGTATATGATTTCAGGACCAATCATAACGTAGAATGTTCTCTAGTCAAAGATTGGACATGGACGTGGATTTGATTTGGACTTCGACCTAGCATGGGTTTCTTCTGTTGTTGTTAAACAAATCTAAGCCTTCTTAAAGATCTTCCAAAAAAACCATAAAAAGACGAAACCAAGAAGTTTTCCTCCACAGGGTTTTAATTTGAAGGAACAAGTTTCCTTTTGTCTGAATCCTTCAGTCGTAAATTGTGTGTCACATTCATCTTTCATTCGACCTAAAAACAATTTTTCATTCGATTAAATCTTTCAATCTTTACTTATCTTGTTTTAAAATCGCTTTCAGTCGAAGCAAAAGTTTTCAGTCGAAGTAAAACCTTTTCAGTCAAAGCAAAAGTTTTTCAGTCGAAGTAAAACCTTTTCAGTCGAAGCAAAAGTTTTCATCCGGAATAAAACTTTTTCAGTCGAAGCATAATAGTTTCTATTCGACTGAATCTTTCAGTGTTCCAAAATATCTCACCTCTTACATTTCATTCGAATGAATCTTGGATTCATTCGACCGAATTCTTCAGAAATATTTTGCATCCTTTTCCTTCGACTGATTTTATTCATTTATTTAAATGAATCTCTGTGCTATCCATTTATCTACTTTTCAACGATCATATTCCTTCTTAGTATGAAAGGGATTCTTAGAAAATTTATTACTCACTTTTCTGATCTCTGTAAAATCTCTTAATTTTCTTAAAAAGACTCTCATCTTATTTATACCTTGATATACTATTCTTTGAGTGAGTTCCTCTTTGAGATATTGAATAGCAAGCTTCTTTGTTCAGTTCTTTAAGGTTTCAGATCTTCCTACCTAAAAAAGCTCAGCTTGTTGTTTTCATTGTAATATTTACTCATAAAGGAGTGTGTACTGTATTTCAATTGTAAATCCTCTTTTCACTTGTAATCATTGGAAACCTTGAAGGGTTTTGGATCTTTACTGTGGTTTGAGCTAACACCCGAAGCTAGCTATTTAGTGAAAGGCTCGGTCTCTCTAGTGTGGAGTGCTCGGGGACTGCACATGGGCAAGTGGGGCCGAACCAATATAAATCCTTTGTGTCGATTAGTATTTACTATTTCTATTATTAAATAGTAAGTTAAGTTTTTAATTTCTAGTTAAAGCTGTAAACACATATTCACCCTCCCCTTAGGTGCGTTTAGGGACCTACGTTAGGCACCCCCCACACCTTTTTATGCTCTAAAACATATAATTGTAACCCTGAGTATATTTTTATGTTTTTGGTTTGTACTCGACATCAGAGGTTGAATTGCCTATGTATCTGATCGGACTAACCATAATAAAAACCAATGTAGTCTGACTCTAGTCCTACAAGAAATAATCTACATTTTCGTCTTAGACGTAGACTGAGAAATGAAAAAGACTCATTTTGATTTTTATAATAGAAATGCTATCAAGGGAAATAGGGGAGACTTCTATGTGATTATGCTAAACTAGAAAAGCTACTAAGATTACCTAGGGAAGTTGCTTGTCGGGATGACTCGGGAACACTATTTGAAGGATCCATGACGCAAGAAACTAAATGACTCATAAAGTAAATATGAAGGGCTAATTTCTCAGGAGAGATGATATACCACTTCATAAAGAAATGATAAAAAATCTCTATGGAGAATAAGCTTGACTCAAACCAAGACCCTTGAAAATAAAGGCCAAGGGGCCTATTTATAGAACTCTGGGGTGCCAGATCTGATAAGATTGGCTATGCCAATATGTGAGTCGGAGATGAGTCAGAATATTTGCTTAAAAATCGTAGATTGAGAAAAGTCAACTATTCATCGCATTATTTTATAATATTTTTTTTGAATTTTGAAGCATTATCTGACCCTAATTTCGATAATTATCTCTGATTTAATAGATATGATGTACCAAATTCAGGATTATCATCTTTAGTCATATAGTAGTCCTTACATCAGGGATAATTCACTGAATAATCCCGACATCACCTTGTACCAGATATAGTATTTATCATCATGGAAAGTTAGTTCACAAAATTAAATAAATATCTAGAAACTTAGATTGGACCGACATAATTAACCTAGACTATTGGACTGGACTGCCGGACAAGACTAGACCACTTGACTAATGGACTTAACACATAAACTTTATGACATAGACAACTGGACTGGACTGGATTCGACCAAATTAATTAATTAAGTTATATTATTAGGCCTGAGATTAATAATGCACTTTAATTAATAATAAAATTTAATATTTATTTAATTAATAATAAATACAAAAATATGGTGTCTACAGAGCCCCTTGGGAACAGAGCTCGTGCGCGGCGAACATTACCCAGAAACAACATATTTTTGTAGTGAAACACGAAAAAGACCAAGAGACTCTTAACAAACTCGAGGACCATGACAGAGGTATGTGGTCAGACCTTTACAAGACTTCCTATGTATCCTCTTGAGAAGAATTAGACCAGCATAGTTCGGACACAGGGATATTGTTCAATATTAGAGCCAACAGTAGCAACAATTGGCCGTCGAATAATATATAATTAAAATTTTGTTTTCTGTTGGAGCCATCCAATCGATTTGAATGGTCAAAATTTATAACCCATATCTAGATGTCGGAGCCCCCAAATCAATTTAAAAGGGTCGTCTAGATATGTAAAAGAAGTAATAATCCTATCCGTTACTGGAGCCACCAAATCGATTCGAATGGTCGATGGATAGAGCTATACACCTAGATGCCGAATTCCCCAAATTGATGTGAAAAGGTTGTCTAGATGTATAAAAGGGGAATCTTGCCTGTTGCTAGAGCCACCAAATCGGTTTTGATGGTCGACAGACAAGATAATAGTGTTGTTAGATGCCGGAGTCACCAAATCCATTTGAATGGTTGTTTAACAATACGAGAATAACTTTGGCCGTTGTCGGAGCCACCAAATTGATTTGAGTGGTCGACCGACAAAGTAATCACTTGACTAAGAGTCAGAGCCCACAACGCATCACAGGAGCTGGTCGCTTAGTCAAGATCAAAATTACATCTAAGAGCCGGAGCCAACAACGTCTTGAAGCATTTGGTCGCTTAGTTATAAGAAAATTTAAAAAATATCACTCAAAGCCGGAGCCAACAATATCCAAGGACAGCGGGTCATTGAGTGCGAACAAATCAATTTAATTGAATTGAAGAAAATGTTGCTTTTAGCAACAAACACGAGATCTTGCACTAACCTTACACCGTACAAAAATCACTAAACTGAGCAACAGATTGGGGTAATCGGATCAACAATCCGAGGATAATATAGTGAACATGCATATGCAAGCATGAAAGCACACAAATGTTAGATAAAAAGAAATGCCTTAGACAGAATGAGTTAAATATCATGCTACATGCGCAGAAAGGCAAAACACGCATATTTAGAAGATTGAACAGTTACGCAAGCATACCAAGCATGCAAGCACACAGATACATAAATATTATTTCACAACAAGGATGCAAATTTAATTTTTCTTATAGAGGCCGAAAACCAGCCACTTAGTCAGAGTGTAGAAAAAGGTGAAATATCAAATCAAAAACCGGTTGGTTAGTCAGCAAGTTTGACTAATTTAAATGAAAAACCGGTTGGTTAATCTAATTAGATTTGTGCGCGATATTAGGATTTTTCAACACTTCAAACCTAATCCAATTATATTCCCTCTCATATTTCTTTCTTCGAAGGACTCTTAATCGTGTAATCCCATCCCAATTACATATCTAGTCTATAAAACCCTAGGATTGTCTTTCATTCTCTCTCTATTTCATAAGAGTTATGGATTTTATACGAACTAGAATGGGACATGAAGGATGGCCAGAAATTGGCTGAATTTCGTGATTCCAGCAGAGGAATCAGACGGATGACCACTCTTTCTTGACTTTAGATCAAGGAGTTCATTTGAACAAGCATTTTTGTGGATGAGGTTTGTATTTTAACAAATCCTCCCTAATTACAAATACCAATTCACCTTTATTCACAGACAAGTGATCCCCATGCAAAGTAGGGCCACCCATGCTATTTCCATGCACTTTATGCACGAACCAGACGGCTCTTTGAGATTTTTCTCCTTTTTATTGATTTTGCAGCCCCTCTTCAAGAACATACGATTTAAGTACTCCCTAAATTTGGTTAGGGAATTATGGGCTAAGATACCCCAAACTGTCGGAGCTAGGATAGCCAGTACCAATTTTGAGCTTTTTGTAGATGGGTTGCAATTAAAAAATAGAATAGTTTGGAAATAAATTGTAGTAAAAATGGTAATGAGTATGAAGCGTGACTTTATGTTTTTTTTCCTTGCTAAAAAAAGGCTTAAGTGTAGTATAGTAAAAGAGGGGGAGCATCAAGACATACATGTCATGCGGGGTAGAAGATATGAGAAAGTGAGGATGTGAGAGTGTGGAGGAAAGGAGGGAAGGGGGTTGATGAGAGAAGGAGGAGGAAAATAAAACTAAGTATGATTTTAAGGGTTGGGGAGCATGTGGCTGAAGTTGCATGGGGGGTTAGAGGGTGAAAGGGAGGGGGAGAAAGGTGATGGGAATCGATGGTAGAGCAAAAAAAAAGGAGTTAACTTGGGGAGAGTTAAATGGTAGGAGTAAATATGAGAGAGGGGGGAGAAAGAGAGAGAGAGAGAGAGAGAGAGAGAAAAGCAGGGAAAGGGGGAGAGAGCGTATAATGTGAGTAAAGGGAGAAAGTGAGGGGAGAAGGGAAGACCCGTATGGGGGTAAGAGGGATGAGTGAGTGAGAAAGAGAGCGGTGATGTGTGAAAGCGGGAAGCTAATGATGAAGGAAAATATAAAGGGAAAGAGGGGAGAGGGAGGCTTGTCTCGGGTAGAGAGGAAAACAAGAGGAAATTATGTTGGTTGATGTGAAGAGAGAGAGAAAGAGAGAGGTGTAAGATGGTTATGGGTGAGAGAGAGAATAATTGGTACAGAAGAGTGTATTTAGTGTGATAGAGAGAGAATGTTAGGAGTATCTGGTGAAAGGGAGAGAGAGAATTATAGTAGAGACGAAAATAGGACCACATGAAGAGGTGAGGGGCCTGCCTGAGCTTGGAGGCTGTCTAGGCGCGGGCGGAGGGGGAAGGGTGAAGATGAAATTTTTTTTTATATTTTTCTAATTGTCGAAAAGGGGATAAGAAAAAACTTGAAAGAAAAAACTTGAAAATTTTTTCTAAGTCCCAAAAAAGAGAGAAATGGAACTCGGGCGAGCGTGCCGAGGGAGGACGCTACAGGTGGTAACCCCCGCCGCTAGTAGGTAGGGTGAGATTGAGGTAGGGGATTGGAATGACAGGCTAACATTGATGATTGGCTGAGTAACAGCAGCAAGGGACAGCCAGTGAGACGTGTTGCATGCATACGCTGGCGGTTGCATGGTCTGGGGGTATGTCGATTGACCGAGTTGAGACTTAGTAGCATGGCTCGAGCCACTCCGCTCACTTCCTTCCAAGTCGACATGCAATGTAAGGCAGAGGGGGTAGGGGGGACTTGGCCTACTTGGGATAGGGAAGGGGTAAAGCCCCTAAATGCATAGGTAATGGCATCAAGGGTGGTGTCAGTAGACTTGTGCAAGAGCTATTGTAGCTTGAAAAATTTTCTAAGTCAGTAAAATACAACTTCATTGATAACATAAGGAGGCAACATGCCTCGGTACATGGGGAGTGAGTACATTGAAACTTGCAAAATCAAGGAAAAAATAATTAGAGTAGTAAAAGCACTAGGGTAGGCCAGGGCTTCGGTGGGTGAGGCGCAGGTCTCTGCACTTAGAGTTTGAGCTTGCCGGACGCAATCTTGTCAACAAAGGCAAACTTGAGGCCCAGTACCACTTGAGGCCATGAGTGCCAGTTCGATGATAGGAGCAGTAGTTGGGATGGGCTAAGTCTGTCGGGGTAGGCTCAGATTTGGCATTAGGAATGGTTATGAAATTGTCATTGATCTAAGTCTCGAGGAGCGCTTTGACTGTCTTTAAGTTACATAGGTATCCTGGGGTAGGTGTTGGCTACCTTCTCTTGTCAGGGCACCGGTCCCTTTCCTAGGATTGGTGCTTATGGCTGTTGCCATTGTCACTGGCTGCTTCTACTGTCACGGTCAAGGCAATCTGAGTTAGGGCTTCGAGGTCCTTGATAGACAGGCTGAGTCGTCAGTGCGTTGTGCAGTTTACTTGAGATGTCCTGAAGATCAAAGCTAGAGGTTTTCAAGGTAGACCTTATAGGTGTCTTTCATGTTCTTGGTGTAAATATGTATAAGGGTCTCATCCTTGTTGAAGTCAGTGCACTTCAAGCAGTTGTGAGGAAATCGTGTGACATAGGCTTTAAAAGAGTTGGAACATGTCAGACCAGGAGCGGATGGTACCTTTGGAGATCTGGTGGCACCAAGAGTAGGGGAGGCCAGTTAGGGACTTGTGAAATTCCCCCAGTAATGCTCTAGGTAGTCAGAAAAAAGTGAGGTGCTTGCAGGCATTGCCCTTTTTGCTGTTGAACTGGGTGAAGGCTAGTTACTTGTACGTGACAGGGTAGGGCTTGATAACGAGGTCGGCAGAGTAAGGAGCATGGCTGGACAGCTTATAGGATGAGTGATGTAAGGATGATTCCTTGAGTCGGTGAAGGATGACGTCAAAGGTCATGCTTGGTGACATACGAAGCAGCAAAGGTTTGTGCCCGGTCGGAATAATCCTAGCACCTGATCCCTTGGACCTGGCGACCTAAGGCATTGATGGAATGATCATGGTAGATAAGGGTTGATGGTGGGGAGTAGCTTCTTAGGGTGTGGTTTGAACATGAGTAGTGCCAGCGGGGGCATGGCTTGTGTTTTGGTGTCAGTTGGCCATGTTAAGGTTAGGTTACATCTCAATGAGTTGTGAGTCTCCAAAGTACTTCGAGCAAGGTAAGACGAGATGTTGCGAGGTGAGGTGCCGCATGTCCTACTGTCGAGGGCCCCGAAGGACCAAGCCAGCGGTGGTCGCAACTGGGACTTGGGCAGTGTCCAGAACTAGCCCAAGCCCTGAAGGTTGGATTTTGGCAGTAGGGGCCAACCCCTGAGCTTGTGATGACACAAGGTGAGCAACGGGCAAAGGGCAAGGAGCTCTAAGGCCTTAAGAGGTCAGCGACTATGAAGACAAGACTTGGATTGATTTTTGCATTTCCAAGATAGAGGCCACGAGAGAAGATTGAGAGTCTTGAAGCTTGGTGATGATACGAGTGAGGCACTGGATTGTAGCGTTGACGATCGAGGCAACATTCGGTGCATCCATCCCTAGGAGAGCCTGTAATTAGTTGTGGTTGGTCTCCTCTTAGTCTTTGAGGTGATGCTCCTCTTTGATGGTTGGGTTGAGGTTATGGCTGGTAGTCCCGGTAGCCCTACGTTGCCGAGGCATGCTTGGTTAGGTGTGTCAGACAGGGGATGAACTGCACTGTGATGTTCACCTCCCCAACAGAGTTGCCAAAATGATGTCAATGAAAGCGGGTTCATAGTCAACATGGAGGTACCACAAGAAATATAGTCCGAGTCAGATGTCAACTATGTTGATGTGGGATATAACAAGGATGAAGCAACGACAGAGACCAAGGGCTTCCCAGACAGAGTCTGAGGATGGTAATGCCTTGAGGGCGTTGGTGCGGGGTGAATACACGATGATAGTCGCAATCCGATGCTTAGGTCCAGAGTTAAGGTCCTGTATGTTTCTCTCTTTATAATTCTAGAGTGAGAAAGTGAATGTGAGAATGAAAGTCAAAAGTCCTCCAAATGAATTCTCAAGACCCCTATTTATAGAGATTAAGATGATGATGTCATCAAACGACACGTGGCACTCCTCAGGAGTGACAAGTCACTGAAGGGGCCATAGGGGCCGATGTTCCACAGACTGTCATATCGCATATCCACCCTCCCTGCCCCACACAGCATCGCGCTGTCTGTCTTGAAAGATTGGTTCCCACAGCGCCATTGCAGCCATAACACCCCTTGAACTAGCCACTAGTCCAAAGCCCTTGTAGAGTCCCGCAGGGCTCCGAGAGACGCCAAGGACGTGGCAGTGGTGGGGAAGACTCGACGCACAACTACCAGGCGAACTAGGCATGATGCCCTTCAAAGACTTGCTCTTGTCTCGGAGTGACCAGTGGATCATAGTCCCTCGGGGTGCCGATGAAAGTCCCTAGTGCCGGAGCACGTATGCTAGTCATGCAGACACCCTTGACGGAGATAGTGTCTTAGAGAGCGAGCCTATCCTGCGGGTAAGTCCTTGTGCCGGAGCACTCAGAGCGCGCCAAGATAGTGTTCTAGAAGAGTCGCCTACCCAACGAGCTGAGGTAGCATCTTGGAGGAACCATCTACCTGGTGGAATGAGAGTCTTCATGCCAGAGGACTTAGAGCTCCCTGACGAAAATAGTGTCCCGGATGAGTCGCCTATCCCTGCGAGATGCTGCACACTCCGGAGTGGTGGTTGAAACATTCCATGACTAATAGACAAGGTGCGCATGCTGTGGTGAAAGGATGGACCAATGCGGGGGCGTGGTAGTGTGGCAAAGAGCTGGGGGGCGTGACTCTATCAGTGTTGCGGCGCTTGGGTATGGTGGAGTGTTTGCGGTGCCTACGACATGATAATGTGACAAAATGCCAAAGGCGCGACTGTAACAGCTGCGCGACACATGGGCATGGTGACAAGTGTCGCGGAGTCAGGTGTTGTGCTGGGGGCAATGATGCATGAACGGTGTATGGGCGCGGTGATGTCTGTCGCATAAATCGGCATCGTGCTGGAAGCACGTGTCACATGAATGGCGTATGTGCGCAACGATGGTTATTGTTTGAAGATATTGATAGGGATCTAAGGAGAAGGCCGAGGCCGAACCCTAAGTGGGGGGCCGAGGCCGACCACCCTTGGCGAAGACCAAGGCACGCCGACGATGCTCACTTAAAGATTTTATGGAAAAAGAGTGACGCTCACGTAACTTGAGCGTGCGTGTTAGTTTGATCGACTTGAAAACCTTGAAAATTTACCGTTAACAATATTGACGTATCGCGCAAAACAGGACCGGTAGTGGAGCCATTGATGCGACTAATATAGGTTAGAAACAAAAAGTGGCTAAAGATATTTAATGATAACCTAAATATATTAAACAATAGTTAATTGTTTGTGTGCTATATGAAGTTGCATACAACTTACGAACTCAAGTAGCAGTCAATTTTCCGTTTCGGCGCACAGTAACGAAATGAAGTTAATGGTTTCAAGGAAACGGTGATACCAACGATGCCGTCCTCTAAACGTTGACGACCATTTTTGTTTTCAAAGGTAGGGGCGGCGGGGCGGGAACCCACTTCGTTGGCCCGACTTTTACGCAGCCACAGGTTTGTGAGTGTGACGTGAGATTGATAATGTCAATCATGCATTGAACCTAAATCTACTCCTCCACTCTACTTGCTGCACAGCGGGTTCGTTTCATTATTGAAGGGTTGTAAAGGACTTTCAACCCCTTTTACTTTGTTTGTTTTGATTGACAATTTGCTTGTCAAGAGTTTTAAAACTATCCTGTTTAGTTTAGTTATGGTCGATAAGCTTTTTAAATCGTACGTGCTCCTGTATAATTGGCTAAAAACGTCACCTCACCAATAAATGTCAACTCTTCTTCGTCATTTTGTTGGAGGTAAGCATTAAGGCTGAGATGGGATAAATATGGAAAGCTGTGTTCCATCTGGTGCATTAAATGTAACATCTACACTGCAACAGCTTCTCTACTTCGTTCCTTCCCCATAAATACACCGCTTCCGTCCCTGATACAGATTGCCCCCATACACTGCTTCTGAAGTAAGCACTCGTTCTTGTCCCCTTGACAAAATAAAACCGCTACTTCTGCATATCTTGCTTAAGTTTCAGCACACTCTCTTTAGTTGCTGCAAACAGTAGTACAGACTCTGATCGGTTGGCTTTATAGCTACCGCAGGCAACGTACGTCGGCCGGAGTTGTGGGAAGTGGGCAAGATGTCTAAAGGTGGAGCTATGGATCTGGCATCAAGCATTGGTGGGAAGATTGAGAAAACTGATGTCCTCTCTGCCGTCGACAAGTACGTGTACTTCGTTTCTCTTCAATTTTCTTTTACTTAAGGCTACTACTTCATACGGTAGTCCTCAATCAGCGTTGCTAATATTTTGGAAGGAAATTAACCCCGTTTTTAGAAAAAAAAATATATATATATATATATATATATATATATATATATATATATATATATATATATATATATATGGGAGCTGATCCATTGATAGCGCTAGCAAAATAGGACAAGTTGCTAGCGCGATCTGGCCGTCCATCCCGAAAGATGGACGGCCCAGATCTTTTTTTTCTCATTTTTTTAAGTACGTCCGCTACATTATGTAGCGGACAATTTTTTGCATTTTTTTGACAATAATACCCTCCGAGTCCGTCCGCTACATAATGTAGCGGACAAGTTTTCACAGAGTCCGTTACGTCCGCTACATTATGTAGCGGACAAATTTTCAGACTCCGTTATGTCCGCTACATAATGTAGCGGACGAGTAGCACATTAATTTTGTTGACATCTCTCTCTCTTTCTCATCAATTTCTTCTGTCTCTTCTGTCTCTTTCCTCTCTCTTTTCTCTTCTCTTACCACTTTTCTGTTTTCTCCCTCCTCTCTCCTCCTTTCTGTCTCTTCTGTTTTCTTACCACTTTGTTAATCAGAAATGGGATCTTCCTTTCGGTATACGCATAAAAGATTTTGAGCATATCGGCCCTTAGAGCATGGCTTTCATCTACAATTTCAACGGTTCCATTCACTTCGAAGCAGAAGCTATGGTTCCACAATTTCGTCGTTTCATGGTGTGGCGGTTGCTTTTCGCTTTGATTCACAGGTTGTGGCCGATGGGAGGCGTAGATGGTAGATCTGCTCAAGCTATGTGCCATGGGGTGCCTTGGCTTTTAATCTATTCACATTCGGTGGTTGCGGCTGCTTTTTGGCTGTTGTGGTTGTTGTAGGTGGTAGCGGTTCTGGTTGCAGAGGACTTCGATTTGGGTTACTCATCGTTCCACATCTTCTGACCTCGGCTCATGAGCGTTTCCATGCTTGATCTATGCTCCGAAGCTTCTTCATTAATTGGTTCCTCCGGTGCCCCAAAAAACGGGTTGAGTAAAACAAGCCCGGACAGAGAAAGAGACCCATGAACAAGAACGAACTTGATCTGTACATCAATCCAATACAATCCAATTTTGATCCAATTGTGCTGGTGATGGCGGTTGTTTTGCTGTTCGGGTTTTTTGGAGTTGCTTTTCTCGTGCTGGAATCGGCTGCAATTTGCTCCTCTTCCCTTTCTGAAGAGAAACGAGAGAGAGAGAGAGAGAGAGAGAGAATTAATAAGAGAAGGAGAGAGAAAGAGAAAAAATGATTAGAGAGAGGAGAGAGAAATGAAAGAATGTCGTGACATTAATGAGAGAAAGGAGAGAGAAAGAAAAAAGGTAAAAAAATTTGTCCGCTACATAATGTAGCGGACGAGAGAAAGGAGAGAGAAAGAGAAAAAAAATGTCAGAGCATTTATGAGAGAAAGGAGAGAGAAAGAGAAAAAAAGTCAGAAAACTTGTCCGCTACATAATGTAGCGGATGGGATCTTTTTAAGTTGGAGGGTATTTTTGTCAAAAAATCGTCCGCTACATAATATAGCGGACGGACTTAAAACAAACGTAAAAAAAGATCTGGGCCGTCCATCTTTCGGGATGGACGGCCAGATCGCGCTAGCAACTTGTCCTATTTTGCTAGCGCTATCAATGGATCAGCTCCCTATATATATATATATATATATATATATATATATATATATATATCCAAACAACTTTATCAGTGGTAGACTGGGTTCCTTACAAATAATAACTTTTACCGCGATTGGTATAAAAGGGTTAGTAAAAACATAAGTTTATATAGTGGATAGTGGGGTAAATTGAAACAAAAAGCGTACACTAAGGCCTGTTTGACACTTTTTTTTTTCCCCAGTTTTTAAAGTTGCGTTTGGTAACCATTTTTTTTTCTTCAGTTTAAAAACCCAGCCTTTAAATCAAAACTGTTTTTAAAAACTCCAAAAACTGATTTTTTTTTCAGTGTTGGTTTTGTTTTAGACCACCACCATCCTCCACCGATGGCGACTACCAACGGTAGCCACCGGCACCGCAAATCACCACAAAAAAAAAAATTTGAGTTATCAAACACAAAAAAATAATCGGGTTATCAAACATCTACTTGTTTTCGTAAAAAAAAATAAATTAAACTGCTCTTTAATTTTTTTTTTGAAACTAAAAACCAAAAAAAAAAAAGTTTTGTCAAACATTTGAGGTTCTAATCGCTAGATTTGTGTTAATTTTCGTGATCCAAATTGACCAAGCGTGTAATGACACACTTTAATGCACTAGGCTTTGCTACGGCTCTAATATCGTCCAGACATTAGGTGATCTATTAAGAAAAGAGCGTGGAGGCATCATTTATGTAAAGTCGTCATATCTATGTGAGAATCCGTGGCCTTCAATTTTGCGAGATTACATGATTAAGATAAGGTCATGGTTGAAAATCTATACAATTATAGAATAGTAAATCAAGGGTTCCATCTGTTTCTTTTATCTTTTAGGTAGTCGGCCTTCCTTCTGTTTGCTTCCTTAGCATGCTGTATTTTTGGAAATTTATAGTGCTAAACTCTTTGTAACGAGCCAGGTACGAGAAGTATCATGTCCTTTACGGCGGTGAAGTGGAAGAAAGAAAGGCCAACTACACCGACATGGTATAAGATGCTGTGTACATGCCTTACTTCATTTCTTGAATGCTAAGCGAGCAAAAGAAAAGAAAGCAAAAACAATAGAAGTGCAAACGCCAATCTAAAATTTTCTTTTCATAAGTGATGCAGTCGTTGGTACATGCATGGTTAGACTATTAGAGTGGGCTCTATTAGTTGGGTGAATAATACTTTTTGACTTATTTCACGACTTAGATCTAACGTTTTCTCGGAGTTAATGATTATTAGCACTTCTGAGGCTGCTGATTATTAGATACGGCTGTGCCTAACTATTAACATTAGTAGAAAGACAGAACAGTAAAACCCCTATAGCAAAATAAAATATGCTGTAATTTGAAGTTTCCTGTTTTATTACATGTCATAGCTCTATTACCAGGTTGCTTGTATGAGTTTTTGTACATGCTGTAATGACTATATATATATATATATATATATATATATATACTGCGTTCCCAGGTTAATAAATATTACGACCTTGTTACAAGTTTCTACGAGTATGGCTGGGGTCAGTCATTCCATATGGCGCCCAGGTCAGTATAACATATTTCTTGGATTTTTCTATTCTCCGCAACGTTTACAGAGCAGTGTGTAAATTAATTTTGTGATTGCAGGTGGAAGGGGGAGTCCATTCGAGAAAGCATTAAGCGGCACGAGCACTTCCTTGCTTTACATTTAGGCCTGAAACCTGGAGACAAGGTCCGGTACTTTCCCACTTTTGGTCAACATTAACTGCCTTTAAGGAATCTTATGGTCTTTCTGGTAGAGTTGGGCTAAGCTCATCATGGTGCTGCAGGTTTTGGATGTTGGATGTGGAATTGGTGGACCACTGAGGGAAATTTCTCTATTCAGGTAGGCGATATCTAGGCTTTTGTGCATTTTCAGCTTATATAAATAGTTGAATCCACAGCTTCCAATCTAGTCTAATACATATATGATAAAGCCGACATTAAGATAATGTTGCTTGTTACTGCTTATTTGGACATTCTTTTAGAGGTCCTTTGGAATTGATTCTTAAAAGTAGATTTCGATTAAATCAGAATCAGCTTTAATTCATTTTAAATATAATAGATTAGAAGTTGTTGAAGACATTAAGATAAAAAGAGATTAAAGTAGGTTAGTGTAGAAAAATTACCATGTAGTGTATTCAAACTAAAATTAAGCATTTAATACTGTTTATATGTAAGGATATTTTGGTAAATCTCTTGGTGAAGCCTGATTCTCCAAAACTGATTAAATCTTAATTCAAGAAAATGAGGATTATCAGTTTTTTTTTTTGCCTAACAATTTAAAACTAATTTAGTCTGGCCAGGTTTTACTAATCTAGAATCAATCCCAAGCACCCTTTTAGCTCGTAATGTAAACTTTTTAATATTGACTTTTTAAAACCATGTTAAATTTACTCACCTTTTTAAGTATAATTTTAGATTCCTTTTTTCCTCTCTCTCTCACCTATTCAATTGGATTTTTCTCTCCCATGCTGTCTCGCATTTCCTTCTTTCTATCTTTCGTAGACACAAGTAATTGTATCTCTCTCTTTTTATCTAAATATTTGGACATGCATACTTCTTTTCCCTCAAGTTCACTCTAAAATTTTGGCAACAATCTATACCCCACTGATACCATTTTTGTGCATAATCCAAACTAATTTGAAGGTTTTGATTTAAAATAAATGGCCGCATATTCTAGTTTTGTATACTCAACTTCGAAATATTTGTACTTTTGTTTTAATTTGAGAGTATGAATTGTTCTGTGTACCAATCACTAAAACAACTCTAAATTATTTTAATCTTATACTTAAATTTGATAATCAAATGAATAATGCTCTATTTTTCCTTCCTTTCTCTTGCACGTGTTTCTCTCTTAACAACTTTTTCTTTCATTTCTTGTGGAACACCTTTTTCTTTCCTTTCTCGTGGTATGGAAACTACCCATTTAAGATATTAGATTAGTTTTCTTGTTACTTAAATCTCAAAGAAAAAGCTTCATCTTTTCTTTAAGGAATTTTAGTATGTTTCTTTGTACATTGGGCTAAAAGTAATATTATAAGTGGTTCTCATGTATTTTTCACATTATTTTTGCTGCTAAAAACGTATTTTAAAGACGATTGTTTAACTTTTTAGCGACAAACATGAGAGAAAAAGAGATTCTCCCTACATGGTTTAACATGTTAGTAATCAATAAAATAGTGCTTGTGTATCTAATATACGAGATCAAAACTAGTGAGTACACATCCCTCCCCCAAAAGCAACTAGACCATCTCTGAACTTGGTTACTCACTCACAAAATCTATAACCCCGATCTACAGCAAATAGAGGAAAGGATGCATTAAACTCTACTTCTCTCCAATCATGGAAAAGACAAACAAGATGATCTTCTAATTTCTCAAAAATAGAAATTAGTAAAAACTTTGTGTACTTAGAGGTTATTACTATTACTTCCGAGTTAACAAATTAGTGGCTATCACATCTTTAGCTCACTCCTTAAGAAAGAACGTGAACAAATCAGAATTAAGCATTCCAATTTTAGTTTATATCCTCCTAACATCAAGGAGTGGGAGAAGTGACAAAGGTTTTAGGGATAACCCCAAGATCCCTAGTTTGAATCCCTATATTAACGGATTCCATATAAATTACAGTTTATCAAAACAAATTTATTATTTTACATCCTCATTTTTTCGGTTAGTATTTGAATCCATTTCTATGTACGAAAGGGAATAACCATTCCCATAAAGAAAGACCACAAGATGAAAAACCTCATTTCCACAGTTTTTATGTCAGTCTATTACATCAATGTTGTCGTGGGTAAATGGTTATAAGTCTTGCTCGTGCATAAAGGAACACGATGATCTACTTATCTTCTCGATTATGATAAACATATATTATCTAGCGGGCAGTGATTTTGACAAAAATACCTCGAAAGTATTTAATGAGTCGGAGGGCTTCGCAGCCAAATAGAAGGGGCAGTATTGTAAATTTCATTGTCTGCTACATCATGTGGCGGACTGTGAAGTTTATTTTATATATATCTATCTATATCTATATCTATATCTATATCTATACATATATAAAAGCACGTATGGGCTTAAATGGCTAATCTTTTCTTTCCTTAAATTACCCTTTTCTAATTGATATTTCCATAAAAGATTAAGAGTGAGTAAGGGTCTTTTTGACTTATAACATTTCTTTCCTATTAGTACCCTTTCTAAATTAGAGTTTTATTTAAAAATGAGGGTGTGTTGGACTTTTCATAGGATATCAAACATCTTTCCTTAAAATACCATTATTGGAATATATGTTTTTGTTAGAGTTAAGGATTATTTTGACTTTTGATTAAAAACTTTTCTTTTCATTAAATACTTATTCTTAATAAGTGTTTTAAAAAATAAGGGTGTTTTTTTTTACTTTTCATATAATATCAAGTCTCTTGCGTTAAATTATCTTTATTGAAATATATGCTGTTATTAGAGTAAATGAATGTTTTGACTTAAACTACAATAGAATTACTACGTCTTCTCTGTCATATTCGATTAAAGAAAATAACTTATAGAGAACATAGTTTCTAAAGCTTTTTTTAAAAAAAATATAATATACCTAAGCTAAATTCAATATTTTATCAGAAAAAATTCAATCCTTTTTAATTTTATGTTTCATATGTCTATGTTGATGTGTATGCTACAAATTTAAATTATTCTGCATGTATATAGATTTTAATATAGACATATTAGTACATTAAAACTATCGTAAACCTGAAGTTTGATTCTAGATATTTAATACGAACATATTGATATAAGGAAGGTATCATAAAACTAAAGTTTTTAGGATTTTCTAAATACATATGTAATCTTGACTGGGGTTAAATGGTTAATTCTTTTATTATTTTTTTTCCTTAAGATACTATTTTTAAACTGAAATCTTCACTTGAAACATTTTTTCCCCATTAAATACTCATTTTGAATTAGTGTTCTAAAAAATAAAAGTGTATTTGGCTTCTCTTAGGACATCAATCATCTTTTTATAGAATATCCTTATAGGAATATATGCTTTAGTTAGAGTTAAGGGTTTTTTTGTCTTTTAAAAAAAATTATGAAAACCTATAAAATCACCCTTAAACTCCTGCGTGTTTTTTGATTACTAAAAAATTTCTATCAAAACCTATTAATTCCATTCACATTAAATTTAAACTACCTCAAGCTACTACATCTTCTCCATTAGTTTTAATTAATGAAAACAACTTGTAGAGAACAATGTTTTCTATAGCCTTAAAAAATATAAACATAATCTATTTAAACTAGATTTAATATTTTATCAGAAACTTAATCCTTTTTAAATTTTGTATTTCAAATTTGTATGTTGATGTGTATGCCACACATTTTAATTATTGTGCATGTATATATATTTCAATGTAAACATTTTTGTACATTGAAACTATAATAAACCGAAGTTTAATTCTAGATTTCAATTATAGATATATTGGTGTAAGAAAACTATAGTAAAATTGGTGTTTCTTTAGAAAATTTTAAATGCATAAGAATTGATTTTATCATACAATTTTGTTCCTAATTATAATCTGAGTTCATGGCAAGTACACAATTTTATATTTGGATTAGAGTTATTAGAATACCTTTATTTCATGACAACATATTCTTCATATAGTTATTATCTTTTTATGATACATTATATCCCGAGGTATCATATATTTACATAACATGTTTCATATGGCTATTGTCTTCACATATTTTACTCTTATAAAGTGATAGAATTAGATAAACTCCCATTAATAAAGATTCTAATTTTTTTCGGCTCAAATGATCATTAATAACAAGTGATAGGATTAGATGAACCTAAATTAATAACGACACCAATTGTTTTCGGCTCAAATGATTAATGATTTTTTTTCAACTTGAAAACTCTCAAGTTTTTATATGCAAGGGGTTAAATAACTAAATATTTTTTTAAAAAAATATTCTTTTTAAGTTAAAAAGTTCTCTAAATATTTTGATTTTTTAGAAGGTGAGACTAAATTACTCATGTTTTGGCTAACTTTGAACATTTTGACGCTAAAGAGGTGCATTAATGCATTTTTTAGTGACAAAAGACTATTAATATAACAAAAATGGGTAACGATCTCGCCCCAACGTACAAAATAATTTCAAGCGATTAAAATGGCTACAGATTTTTTCATAAAAATATCCTTTTAGAAATAAAATGTTTACTTAAGTGTATTTTTACTTTTAAGAAGGTGAGCCTAAACTACAATATTTTTTATTAATCATAAATAATTTACTACTAAGGAGGTTAAAAGTTCACTAATATATGTTTAAGTGACAAAAACATGAGAGTGGATCTTACCCAATCGTATAAATATGATAATAAGTCTTTGTTCACCTTTAAAGAAAACCTTATCAAAGCATAACCTTAAAACTTATCAACATCAAAATCGATAAAATGAGCACCTTAATTGTCCTTGCTTCTTTGAGAACCGTTCCTAAATTCAGGTATTATCATGTTTTTTTCTATAAATTAAGGGGCACTAGAAATTGCCTCTATTAACTTTTGCATATATCTAAAAATTTAAATTTATTGACATATGATAAAGCCAGAATATCTACAAGTTTGAGTACGTGGATTCTTATAATTTTGGGACTCATGTCCTCGAGATTATGGTGAATTACAGTCAATGATATTAAATTTTAAAAGGCAAAGCCATATTGATCCGTTAAAAAATATATTTTTTTTCTTATGTCGATACGTACTTTTTAAATGTTCATACTCCCTTCATTTTGTATCTACGCACAAAACCTATACAATATAAAATTTTACAAATCCTAATTTTTCACATTAGGGTTTTAACCCAAATTCTCCCCCCATCCCATCACCCGCACCTTCCTCGGCAAGCACTCTGCGTGAAAGTCAGCAAACTGGCTTACTCTCACTAGCCACATCACCCCAGCACCGACGAACGTCAATGGTGGAAGGCTGCTCTGGTGGTAGTTAATGGCGGCAGTTGCCATGGTGTTACGTAATAATTTGATGCAAACAAGAAATTTTATACATCTTATTCCAAATTTTAAAGCCCAAATTCAAATTTTCATTTGTGTTCATTTGGTTTGTTGCAAGTGAGTAGGATTAGAAAGCCGTGAAAGTTGATTGGGGTGAGAAGGTTAAAGAAAAGTGAAAAAGCTAAAGAACATAATGATGGTTGGATGTAATTGTGGTTGTGGCCGGTTGGGGGGGAGGGGGAAGGGGCTTGTGTGTGTGGGTATGCGTGCATATCGTCTGTGTTAATGGATGGGTGCACGCATGTGTGTGGACGCATGTATATGTTGTCTTTGTGTGTGTTGGAGCTCAAAAATCTAAATGGATGATGGTGGTGGTAGTGGTGGTGGGGTTGTATGAGTGAGATGAAGGGAGGAGGAATGACATTTTAAGAATTACATTCCTAAGTGACGGGCATTTTGATATTTACATCCTTTCAGTATTTTTGTTCGGTTAACAAACATAAGTGTTATTTGTTCCAACTAATGGACATACTTGTAATATTATCCTAACTTCAAGGTCATGGATGTAATTAACCTATAATTTTCTTAACTCTCAAAACCTTATGCCATAGGTAATATGTTTTTTTTCTTTATTTTGATGGTACATGCCTTTATTTAATGAATGATCTGGGTTACAAATTATTCTTGATGAACTTTTATTGAATTTGTATCTATATTAAAACTGTAATGCGTATATATAAACATACATGAAAAATAAAGGTTTGTGAATATTATTGAAGTTACTTAGTTTATTACCATTATCTGATATCAACTTTGCATATACATATGGATTTCAAAAGGACACACACAGACACATGTATATTTACTTTTTAGATGAGTAGGTAAAGTCTGTGTTAATAATAAAAGTCTTAAGGCAAATAGTTGCTAAATTACATCTACAACTAAATTAATAGCCTTATTTTACTACTACGATGAACAAGGTCATGCTACATAAATATAAAAGAGAGCTTTAGAGTACACTATCAAGAGAAACTTAGACTACATTATAGATTTTTAATTGAAAAGTAAAAAAAAAAGTATAATTAAGATTAAGTGTTGTTTTGGAACTTAAAAATAGAAAGAGTTGAAAAAAATTTGCTTTGTACTTTAATCCTAAAATAAGAGATACATGAAACTTATACTCCCTTCGTCCCAAATTATTTGATCATATTTGACGCTAGACCTGGCAAAATATTAACCGGACCCGTTACCCGGTCCAAAATTCCGGGTACGGGTAGCCATTTTCACTACCCGCAGAAATTGGACCCGGACCCGAACCGACCCGTAATTTTCGGGTAGGTTTGGTTCGGATTTCGGGTAACCAGAAATTACCCAGGTTTTTTGAAGTATATAATGGAAAATTGGAATGTGCCCTAAATTGAGTAAATTCGTTTCACTCTCACAGTCACAGACTTCTCACGCCGCACCGTCGCAAGCCAACACGGCAACAATCCATTTGCCGGCGACGGAGCCTTCCAACGACAGAGCCCTCCGTCATCGGCTCATCGCTCATCTCAGATCTACCGGCGACAGATCGTGAACTCGTCGAGACGGCGGGACGCCATATCCAGACCGACCGACCACTGCCGTAGCAGCGTCGACAGCCGCTGTTCAAGCCGTAGCAGCACGCCATCGACCACCGCCGTCAGCCTCCGTCAGTCCGCCGCTGTTCACGCCGTACGCCGTAGTTCAAGTGATAACCTCCAAAAGACGCAAGATAGCTATAGAGCTTGGACGCCTACAGCCCGTTTCTTTCTCTAAACTAAAAACTCTCCCACTTCTCCCTAAAAACACGGAGCCCAGCGTAGCCTCCCATCGCCGCTCCACCGCGCATAAGCGCACATGGGGCTACGGTGGCCAGCCTCAAGTGTAATTTTCTGTTGTGTGTGTGTGGTGTGCGTGGTCTTTTAAACTCCTTCGAGATGGTTGGTCAAGGATGGCATCTTGATTCCAGCTGCCTCTCCTCATATCTGCGTGATCTAGGGGTAGCTAGTTGATTGTTATTGCTCCGATCATGCCAATCTCACCAGATCTGATTAGGTCTAATACACCAAAGTGATCTATTAGATCATTTGATCCTCTTGATTAACAATACCCGGTTGTGGATGGTATGTTTAGCGCCGTTATGGAAAGAGAAGCATCAGCTTCGATATCGAGGCTAGGTTTGTTCCCGTCGATGATGGTCAAAAAATCTCTGGTTGTAGCCGGAGAACTCGTCGGCAGTGGCCAGATATACTTACCCGCGGGTAATACCCTACCCGCCAGGGTAGGGTACAGATCCAGATTATTGTACCCGGGAAAACCCGGGTATAAATTATCGGACCTGGCCGGGTATTACGCGTACCCGCGCGGGTCGACCCTTTGCCAGGTCTATTTGACGCAGGTTTGTTTAAGATTGATTCAGTAAAGAAAAATAGGTTGGTGAATGACTAAATGTGGAGAGAGAAGTAGAATAAAAAAAATATCTTTCATGGGTAAATATGTAAAAATAGCTACAAAATCTTTTTTAATTTGAAAACTGATCAATTTTTTTAGGACAGTCCAAAAAAATTAAATTTTTTTTAGAATGAGGGAGTTATCGAATAGATCATTATTAAAAGCAAATAAACTGCAGGGGATATTTTGACCCCCAATAATCATCGCTATAAGAAATGGCCATAACTGGGTAGAAAGAAATATGATAGGTAATGAATGATACTGAAATTCATAAGTGATGATATTTTGAACTTTAGTAGTGATGCTTGCAGGAAAAAGTGCCAATACTCCAATATAAACACTTGATATTAATTATCTCTAAAAACTTTCTTCACTTTTATTGTTGTACAATCAAACTTGTAGTGTTTCGTGAGAGTTTGATATTTGTGGGAGATGTTTGAGACTAATTGCAATGCCAGTATATCTTAGACAACAAGATATAATATGGAACAGTCAGAATTCTATGTAGCGGTAACTTGATGTGACGAAAAAAATAAGTATGATAAATAATGAAAAATAGTAGTGATAATTGATGTGAAAAATTCGGTTTTGAAAGTAAAATCATGTTTTGAGTAAAGAACTTTTCATATTTTGAGTATTTGATTAGTAGTTAACAACTGATTTGTTATTATCATTTAATTATAATAATTGTATTGATTAAGTTTAATTAATTTTTAACCAAGATTTAGAATATTCTTATTTCAAATCACTATATATCGTGCAAATATATATATATATATATATATATATATATATATATATATAATAAACAGATCTGACCCGTCCACCCGCAATGGATGGATGGCCAAAAAGGGTTGACAACCTAGGTTAAGTTGCCTGCGCGAGCAATAAAAAGAAAGTTAATGTTTTATTTCTTACTCGGCATATCTATTATTTTTTCATAGGAATTCAACCAATCAAATTGATTTCAAGCTATGGACTTTACAGAATGCATGAAGTACCTGTGTCGGACACTCAACACTTGGACATGGGTACGGAGTAAGTGTCCGACACATCTCATAAGATGTGCTACTATGAACACTATCTTATAGTGTTTCTTTTAATTTCTTTGGCCTTGAGACAAGACAAGTTCTCAACTAAAATTATGTGTCACATAAAACATTATTTTACCTTAGAAATAATTACTAAATAATGTTAGATAGGAATATTTTGTCGTGTCCCCGTGTCTTGT
The DNA here is from genome assembly GCA_033070095.1 of Escallonia herrerae. Classification (NCBI taxonomy): domain Eukaryota; kingdom Viridiplantae; phylum Streptophyta; class Magnoliopsida; order Escalloniales; family Escalloniaceae; genus Escallonia; species Escallonia herrerae. The sequence continues at coordinate 312,584 of JAVXUP010000534.1, read as the reverse complement.
GTTTTAAAAATTAGACGAACCGATACTTAGACACGAATCCGACCCGAACACTTGTACCGAGTCCATGTAACATAGCATGTGTATAATCTTATCTCTTATCTTATCTTCTATCATTTATTTGTATCTTTTATGGTCTCCTTAAGTGAGCTTTCTTGATGCAAACCTCAGTACGAGTTAATATTATCATTATTATTTTTGTTCAAAGATACTATTCCTATCACTTTATATGCTATTTCACTTCTATATTTGTTGCTAAAAGGCTAATAGCTATTACTAAAGTACATTTCCAACGACTAAAATTTGTAGAAAAACCATATAAAAAAGTATAACTGACTTTTTCTCTATTATTATTTTTTTTATTGTTATAAACTCTTTTGTTATTACAATTACACATTTGAGGATAACTTTCTCAACGAATATCTTGCCGGTTGTTGCTTCTGCATGCAACCTATGTTACATGAGCTCTTCAGAATGCATAAATACCCGTGTCGGACGCTCGACACTTAGACATGTGTATGAGATATGTGTCTGACGCATCTCATGGGATATGCTATTATGAACACTATCTTATAGTGTTTCTTTTGATTTATTTGGCCTCGAGACAAGGCAAGATCTCAACTAAAACCATTTGCGTCACATAAAACATCATTTTACTTTAGAAATAATTGATAGGTAATACTAGATATGAATATTTTGTTGTATCCTCGTGTCTTGTGTTTTAAAAAAATAGACAAACCCGACACTTGGACACGTATCCAATCCGGACATTTGTACCGAATCCATGCAACATAGCATGCAACGCACGGGGTTAAAATTAGTTAATGAATGAAATGGGATGATAATAATGCTTATAATGTTCAGGTCTCTATAAGTAGTACAACTTTCCTAAGTTTAATGTGCATTATATCCTGGCAGCTCAACATTTGTTACTGGCCTGAACAACAATGAGTATCAAATATCAAGGGGAAAGGTACATCCTTCACTATTATTTTCAGCAGTTCTTGTTGCACCCAGAAAGAGTGTTGTTTGAACTTAGAGATGCTCTACAGACCCTGAACAAAGAAGCAGGAGTGGAAAAGACCTGTGACTTCGTGAAGGTTAGTGGTTCTTATAATTCATGCTCATTTATGAAATTCTGTCATGCCTACTGACTTCTTCACCCTCGGCGGTTTGTGCAGGCCGATTTTATGAAGATTCCATTTCCTGATGGTAGTTTTGATGCAGTGTATGCAATCGAGGCTACCTGCCATGCTCCAGACATGGTAACGAAATCTAGTAAATCGTACAGTGCCATATATTGCAGATCAGTTGCCCAACACAAACTCACGCATGCACGCATACATAATCCTAGCTAACACAAATATACATGAGTTTTAACTAGCATTTGTGGCCTAAAGGTTGGATGCTACAAAGAGATATATAGAGTGTTGAAGCCTGGTCAACGTTTTGCTGTATACGAGTGCCAACACAAACTCATGCATGAACGCATACATAATCCTAGCTAACACAAATATACATGAGTTTTAACTAGCATTTGTGGCCTAAAGGTTGGATGCTACAAAGAGATATATAGAGTGTTGAAGCCTGGTCAACGTTTTGCTGCATACGAGTGGTGTATGACAGATTCCTTTGACCCCGATAATCAAGAACACCAGAAAATCAAGGTTATTGCAGGAGCAGTAGTCACCTCTTATTATATGCTTTGGGCATCTATAAAACTTAAATTCTTGTGCTTTTACGAGAAGTTTTTTGGTCACAGGCTGATATTGAGATTGGCAATGGTCTCCCTGACATCATTTTGACTGGACAATGCCTTGATGCTCTAAAGCAAGCAGGTTTTGATGTAAGAAACAATTATGCCTTTTCTTCTAATTTAATGTCCGTTGTTTTTGCTTTAATCTTTATGTTTTGCCAGGAGCTTTCAGTATATTTACTTTTTACATGTCGTTTGAACATTGGAAGTTTTAAAGGCATAAGAAACATCATGTTCCTTTTATTTTATTTATTTATTTTGGGAAGGTTATATGGGAGAAGGACGTCGCAGTGGGCGCACACGTGCCCTGGTACGCACATCTGGATAAAAAGGAGTCACAAAGCAGTTTTCGGCTATCAACTTTAGGACGGTTTATCACAGAAAACATGGTAAGGCCTTTGCAGTATACCGCTCATTCTCTTTTTAGAAACTTCTTGGTGTACGATCCTTTTTTTCCTGGCAACCAATTTTGTTGGGTTACAAGCGTCACATAACCGTGAAACTTTTCTAGTATTTTACAACACTTTGCTCAAATTATCTGATTAGAGATCTCATATTTGTCTTTGTAGGTTGGGGTCCTAGAATATGTGGGAATTGCACCCAAGGGAAGCAAAAGGGTTTCTGCTTTCTTGGAGAATGCTGCAGAGGGGCTTCTTGCTGGTGGAAAGTAAGAGCTAACATAATTTAGATTTCAGTAACTCATTCTAGTATTCTTCTGAGTTTCGCAGCTGATAGATATGATCACATTCTGCTTTCTAAAGTATTTGACTCTTGGTGTAGTTGGGAACTTGTATGGTGTAGTCAAATTCATCAATTTTGGAACCTCTTCTTCCCCAGGGTATTCCTAGATTGCTAGTTGACATGAATCGCTAAATTTGGCTCAAAACATACATGTGGAAACCCTCATTATGTAATTGGGAACCTTAGGCAATTCAGAGTACATAGTTCTCCTTCGGCTCTGTCACATTCTTCCTATTTGCTAATGGTAACATTCAGTAATGTAGTCCTTACCCAGAGTTTGAGCCTGCTAGGGTCAACTTGGCATTTCCTGGCCTTCTGATGAGAGTAAACTAAGCCGAAAAGTGATCCTATTTCCTTTCAACAAATGTTTGCCCGTCATCGAACATTTATGTCCATTAGTAGGTTGTATGGTGGGTAGGCCTATCTAGTGATAAGGTACCATCTTTTCTGTCTATTGTCAGGCAAGTCTTGACCCACTGATCAAGTTTCTTGGTTGTATCTATCTACATATTGCCCAAGAAGACTTCAGTTCTCTGTCTCTATTCTTTTCATCTTGCAAGTGTACTGGTGGTCTGTCTTCTTATTGCCTATTCCATAGTTAGAGCTGTTCAACTGCCCTGGAAAAACACCAAATGGTGAAGGGAAAGAACTTCCGTAGAAAAATACACAATTGAAGAGCCTTATCCTAAAAAATATCTAACAATGTTACAATGTGTGTTGCCTTATACTACATAATCATATATTAACGTATTAACCCTAGTACTATAAAACAGGTGTATTTACTTGAGTTTGGAAATAATATGAAGAAAGTGACAAAGAGCCTACTTGAGTTTGGAAATAATATGAAGAAAGTGTACCAGTAGATGAGTCTTCATAAAGATATGACTCAGATTATCAGAGGAGATAGGGAGAAGATGAAGAGTTCCACGAAAATGATGAGACCTAATAAAATGATAACAATCATCTCGATATGCTTAGTGTGCTCGTGAAATACATCATCAAGAATGCTTTAAATAGCACACCCGTTTTCCCAGTAGATATGTGTGTGCTAGCGTTATGGAAGATTCCCTAATATGAATGAAACAACCGAAGCCAAATAAGTTCAGATGTTGTATCAGCAAGAGCTGGATATTCGGCTTTGTCGCTGGAGCGAGCAACTACAAATTGTTTAATGTTGCGCCAAGGGAATTACCAAGAAAGAACAATACCTAGTCGGCAACTGTCTGGCTATTAAATAACCAGCCCAGTCAGCACCAGAGTACACATGCAATGTCAAGGAAGATGAAGAATGAAAATCCAGACGATGAAACATAGGTCCCTGGACATATCTCAAAATGCAAAGTACGACAGAGTAATATGTGGACCTGAGGAGTACCCATAAACTGACTCACCAAGTCTACGTGATGTCCTCCGGATCATTGATGGTCAAATAAACAAGACTATCAACTAACTGTTGGTAGACTGTAGCATGAGCAGGAGGTACTCTCTCTCTGTGGCACGATGTTCAACATTCGGTTCAAGAGGAGTATGACAATGGTGCTATCACAGATTCTGGCCTGTGATAGTTAGTCAGATGTATACCTGGCCTCAGTGGGTAAAGAATATTATAGGCTGAGGAAAGTTGGCTTTAAGTCGTAAACAATAATTAGGAGAAGTGCTTATGAAGCAAATATATAAGAGCTTGAATACCGCCAATAATGTCATCATAAAAATCATGTCGTCGGTAAAGAAGCAACAGAGTAGTGCCACTGGTGGTACTTTGAGTAAAAAGAGCCAAATAATCATCTATAAAGACTGCTCTGAGAGTTCAATTTACTATAAGCCAGGAAACTAATCTGCTTTTCTTGGGACTAGAACTGTGCGCTTCAATCCAACGGCTTAATTGTGGAAGAAAGATGAGGACAAAAGAAAGAGACGAGCAGTTATTCATGGTATGTCCCTACTCAAAAACGTTCCAGGGGTCTATCAAGGAATGCTTGGAAAGCGGATGGTTTTACTTCTTGGACTGGTTCCTCGACTTTTCTATGGCCAGATTCGGAGGTAAAACTTTGAGGGCTAAACTGAGCAGGCTGCCTGGCCGCCTTAGCAGTTACACTATTTATAGGATGGCATTAGGAATCCGATTTTAGTCTATATTATCTTGTCGCTTGATATAAAATTAGGAAACCCACAAAGATCCCAGATACACTCTTGGACAATCCAAGGGTAGGAGTCCTTCTCCCATGCACTGGGAAATAGAAATGTGTCTCTAAGATTTTAGTTTTTGTGTTATAATTAGAAGACCGGAAGTGCTGCCAAATCACAGTAGAAAACTACAATTTTTCCCATATAACTGCGGTTGCAAAGTGCAATCTATCCAATTTGTCCACTAAAACTGGATTCAAACTGAGATGTATCGAAATCACGCCTTATAACTGTGATCTTTAAGGGCAAAATCGCAGTTTGCAACCGTAACTTTATAAAACCACTTGTGTTTGGGAAAAAACTAAGAAAGTCCAAGTCTTGGGGATAAATGCGTTTTAACTCCCAGTGGGAGAAAAGCTTCCAATACCAGAGCAAGCAACGACTATTCGTTACGTAATGTGCTGCGCAATTGTCATATCAACATCCATCGATAAACTGAATCATATTTCCATTTTGACATGATTAAATTGTGCTTCATCTATATGTTTTGCGCCTGGTAAGTAGTCCAAACTCAGTTGATGAAGCAAACCCAAGAAAAATTGTTTTTGAAGCTTTATTAATTGGATCACACAATTGGTATTTCAGGAAGGGCATATTCACACCAATGTATTTCTTCGTGGCTCGGAAGCCTCTTTAGGAAGGTGAGTACTCTGAAACTTCAAATACTAACCACCTGCAGTGCGTTGTTAGGAAATGATTACGTTTAGAGATATATTCTAACTTGTTATCTGCGTATCTCGGATGATTGCGATTAAAGTCTTTAATCCTCGACAAATGCAATTTAGTTTGTATGCCATGAAACGTGCACTGCGTAAACATTTGGAGCGAGTCTCACGAACGTAGATATTGTATCTTGGTCCCTCGTAATGTCCATGGCTGCATGCTAATCTTCATGTAATCAATAGAATCTCTACACCCAATCGCAGCGCTCTTCCGATGCTAGCCCAATACCGTCCTTTTTGGTACATTAATGGTTTACGGGCTCTCACAACTTGGAGTACCTGCCAATCTAGACACTTGCAATATTTCCCACTAGTAACATATACTCAAATTAGTTGGCTAGACACAGCTTCCAAACAAACAACATTTCTGATCCTCTTCCAATGCATGCTACAATGATGTGAAGTACAAACACAAGTGCACAATGACATGAGTTCTTTTTTTTCTGCGGGAAACCCTTGAAGCACCCCCATGCAAGAGCTTTATAGATCATCTTGCACAAGGCCTTCATCTCTACAAGAAAAGATGCTCACCTTGTCTAGTACCCCTAAAGTGCGGAAGAAACCCTTTGCGTTCATCACAGAGAATCGAAGAGTGGAGATGCACATTATTTCCTCCACCGCTTGCCAGAACCAATGTGAGACACTGGTAAATTTGATCGTAGTTACCTCAAAATCTATTCCTCCTATACCTTTGCTGTAAGCATTTATTTGGAGTTTAAGGCTGCATCCAAGGTTGGCCTTCCCAAACAAAGGCATCACTACAAGAATATTGGTATTTCATTTCGAAACATGGTTCTTAGATGCCTAGACTGCTTCAGAGTCTTAGCCAACTTCTGTAGTCTCTGATCTGAACAGGCATAACCCCAATCTCCCCTTTCAGCCATTTCCCATTGGTTTTGTCATGCCAGAGAATCTAAACAGGTTTGTAACTTTGCAACTTAATCTGCGGTGTTATACTCTGGCTTTAATGCACGATACAAAATACACATGTTCTTCACAGGCATGCTCATGAATTCACGAGGCTATTAGTTCGGGGAAGTCAGATGTGTTGCTATGCCTTAGAGAACTTCTCTATGGCATTAAACCAAAAGAACAAATATTCCTTATATCAAGCCTAAATGTATTACTAGTTCATTAAGGGTAAATTAGTCACTTGAGTTTTATAAGTAAATACTAATTGTTCACCAGAGTTCTCTCTCCTACCCCCAGCATAAAGCCGGTGATCCCCTGCTCCACCTTGCCGACAGGATGTGACGAACCACTGGCGGGATCCAATGAACCTAGGGGGGATTCAAGGACAATTGGGGGTGGAAGAGGGCAGTGTATTTCCATCTCCCTAACTCGTTGGGTGGTAGGGACGGCTAGGGAAGAAAGTTGACGATTTGGATTTGTTGATTTTAAAATGAAATTACTTCTTTACCCTAATGAATTAATCCATTTGGGATTGATATAAGGGTTTAATCTATGTGTAGAAAAGTTCTCTATGACATCAAAACACAACTGATTCTTCCTTATAATTAGTGGAGTGTAACATATATGACAATGGGCATCAACAGAAAAAACATGAACCAACTTCTTTGTCCATAATGGGAAAAAGTAAAGATTACATGTGTTCTTTGTTAACCAACATATATGTTACTTTCCCCTCTCTTTATCTTATTTTTTAGGTTGCTCTTATGCAGATGATATGCAGCTCGGGATTACTGCAATCGATGAAGACCTGTAACTTATATCTGGTTTTACTTCAATAAGTTTTGCTAAACTTTTATGAGCTTCTGTATAATGAAGTTTGGTTTGGACGTTTCTCAATCTTGTATTTTTTGGCGTTAGTCAAAATAGTGGGTAGCAGACATGCTTCTCTTTGAATTCTCCTCTGTATTTTGCTTTAAGCGCAGACATGACAACACTTTCATATTCTAGAGATGCAGGGCTTACATGCGTGTTTTAGCTTGACCACAAGTACCGAACACAAAATTGTTCATTATAACCCGGAAGACCGAAAAGCGTGACATCCTATACAAGATGTTGAAGATTATCAGGTTGACTTTATAATTACCTTCTTATGAACTTACAAGGACTTACTTGGTTGGACCTTTTAACGAAGGTATTGTCTTGCGGTGATGGTGTGAACCAGGTACTTACAGAAAAATCTAATACCGGGCCGACATTAGATAATATCTTCATGAAAACATACAAAAAATAGGTGTTTTGGACCATGAATTAACAAAAGTTATTTGTGATCATGCTTTACAATTTTACGTTCTAGCTTTCTTAATGCCAAACATCGAAAAAGAACCATCAATTAAAAAAAGTTATTTTGTGATCATGCTTTACAATTTTATGTACTCGAGCACAATTCATTTAATAACCATGAAATAGGTAAAATAGTATTAAATTTTTTTTCTGAGAAAGTTAAGAAGTCTATACTATGAAAAAAATAAAGTGAGGCTAGCATCTCTGGGATTGCAAGCAGTACAAGGCAAACAACGGTGAATACTTCATCCTACAAAAGATAACAAAAAGCTGAACTAAAAAAAGAAAACTTATGAAAACTATTTTTTAAAAAAATAAATTCCTGTTATACCCCGAACGTCAGTACTTTTTAGCCGATTGCTTCATTTCTTTAGCGACGGTTTTTATAAGCAATATGTAGCCTCGATTAGCGTGATTAAATTTTATCGGCAATCTTTAGCGACAAATTTTAGGAATCATAAGTTATAACTTAACATAGCAATTATATGTGATATTGATTGAGGCCTTTAGTGACGATTTGCGTAAAAAGTATATTTTTTTTGAAACCTTTAGCGATAATTAGTGAAGCGAAGTTAATGTCATACCACGAACGTTGGTACTTCTAGCCGATTATTTTATTTCTGTAGAGATAAATTTAATAAAAAATATTTAGCGTTAGCAAAATTATGGGCAACAATTAGTGACAATTTATTTACTCAATTTACAGCGTCGATTACATAAACGATATTTTATTGACAGTATTTACCGACAATTTTTTATGCGGGTACAACAGAAAAAAATGAATAATTCTAAAAAATATTGTTAAACCTTTAAATTTGGAAGGAGAGGAAATTTGGGATAGAATTTAAATTACCTTAAGTGGATATTTTGGTTACACAAACACGTGCGCGCGGGAGCACACACACGTGTGTGTGTATATATATATATATATATATAGAGAGAGAGAGAGAGAGAGAGAGAGAGAGAGTAATGTACAAAAAAAAAAGGAATTCGGTTACAGAGAAAAGAGAAAGAGGAAGAGGAAGAGAAGGGGTCGTGAGAAAAGAGAGAAAGGGGAAGAGTTTTGCCGATAAGTTTTTTGACGAGTCGGTCAAATATCTGGCAAGTCTTGTAGTTTTTTCTCTCTCAAATTTGTGATTGTTACATAGGATAAGGGGGCTGGGATTGTGGTTTGTGTAGTGCGTGAAGTGAGGGCAGCCATGGCGGCTGCCGAAATGGACGTATGTGTGTGCATCAGAGAGAGAAAAAGGGTTCCCAAATGGATTTTGGATTTATATGTGTGTTTCAGGTTAGGGAAATTCTGGAATTTGGGTTGTACAAGATTGTGAGGTCGTGTAGTTTGCAATTGAGAAGTGGATAAATTGATTTTCAGTCGAATAATGGCATTGCGAAACTATTGGGTTAGATGAAAGGCTAAGGAATAGGAATGAACTGGTGTGAAATGGGTTTACTCGATGGTGTCTGCGTAGATGTGGTTTATGTGAGTGAACAAATGGGTTTGTGGCGTTGATGGATGAAGAAGGGGCTGCAAAGAAGTGGGTTTGCGTGTCTGTATGTAGGGATGGCAATTTGATCTGCAACCGACGGATATTCGACCCGCTCCGTTTCGATAGGAGCGGTTTTTTTATTACTTTGACCGGGTATGGGACGGGTGTGGTATTTAAATTTTCAATCCGCAGCGGGTACGGGTCGGATTTGATATATAATTTAATCAGCCCAGTATCCGACCCGCACCCGCCCCGTGTATAAGTCTATCGTAACCCTAGACCTAATACTAGCCGTCCATCTCCTAATATAAATAGTCACAACTGTTAGATCTCATTTCTCATTCTCTTATTTTGTTTCTTATCTCCTCCGTTGCGACGTCAACTCATGGCCTCTTCTCTGAGTCTCCCACGGTTCATCATCCCCATGCCAATACACCAGCCACTCTCGCCTCCTTCGATTGGTGAAAAGCTTCTACCATTCATCTTCAAAAGGCCAACTGAATGAAGAAGTCAGACAACAGACCACCTAAGCACCAAACGCCGTCCACCGTGATGTTTTCACTTGCGGCTGTACTGGTGGAAGGCTTTACTCTCCAGATGTCGTGACTGTGATGCAACGAATCACCGGATTGGTAGCACAGGCGTTAAGGCTGAAACGTCCAGATCTTGGTCGTTCAATCCCATGCAAGAAAGTTAAAGAAAACGGCTGAGTTCTTAGTCTAAAGATTTGCGATATTTGATAAGTTTGGATAGTTTGCAAATTTGATGTATTTGAAATGTTTGATAAGTTTCTTCTATTTTACTATACTTTGGTCTTTATTTTTTTCACTACCAGGTGGCATTGCTTCAAAACATTGCTAAAAATGAGGAATATCAAGTTATTGGGCAAATCGCAAACGACGAGGCGTTGTGCCTTGGGTAGGGGATGCTGGCGGTGCTCGGAGTAATTGTTGTGTCTTGTTCTTCTATGGCTCAAACTCTGGCTGTGGCCGCGAGTAAAGAAAGAGCAGGGCGGGGTCAGGTTTCTTAAAATACCTTAGGAGCGGGGATGATATTCCATTCTTTTGACCCAGTACCGGGGCAGGGCGGGGAGGAGTGGGGTTTCTAAACGAACGGGGCGGGTTCGGATTTAATAAGATCCACATCTGACCCACCCCATTGCCATTCCTATCTGTATGCCATGAGAATATGTGTGTTGTATGTATGTGTATGTGAATATGAAAAAAGAAAAAAAGGAGGAAGGCTACACTGCAACTTTAAGGTGAGTACAGTGTGTGAAAGTGTGAGTATCTGTGGACAAGAAGAAAACCACTATCATGAGGCAATGGTGTGGTGTAAAGGGTGAGGGATGTTTTGAATGTGATAGTGTGTGGATGTGTGAGGGTATGGGTGCGTTGTGAGTAAATAAATGTTTGTATAGTGTGTGTGTGTGTGTGTGTGTGTACGTATGTGTGAATAAAGTGAAGTGGTGGGCATGAGAGTGCATGCGTGCGCTCGTGCGCGGGTGTGTGTGTGTGTGTTGGCCAAACAAGGTAGATACTGTCGTGAGGCAGTAGCTGTGAAGAATGGTGAACTTTGTATATAATTGTATATGTTGTAATTGTATGTGTTGTAATGTGTGTGTAGAGAGTGTGTTAATGGGTGCAAGTGTGTAAGTGGTGAGTATGTGTGGTATAAGAAGTGGGCAAAAAGGGTTGGCATGTGTGTAAGTTATTTTGGAGAGGAATTCTGTGGGCAGAGAGAGAAGGAAGAAGAAGAAGAAGAAGAATGGGGGAAAATGAGTTTATGCAGTGACTGGTACACTGTGCTTGCATAGTTGTACCACGAGGCTGTTGGACATCATATAATTGTTGTAAAATTAGGATTACTATTAAAATTTCAGATTTTTCTAAAAGCAATCATTATTTTTAATAATTTTACAAATTCAGTTTTTTTTTAAATTCATTTGGAGTCCTTAAAATTCTTAATAAATTATAGAAAAATTTCTATAATGATTTTATGATATAAATAAGTTTTAGTTTTATCATTTTTGGAATTGATTTGGTACTATATCTATTACAAGAATTATTAGAATTTTATTCAAGCTAGAAGTATTAAAGGCTATTTTTGGGGTTTTTCTAATATTTAAGAAAATTATTTTTAATTCAAAAATATTCAAAATTTCAGAAAACTCATATTGTAACTTGTTATTCTGTCTTAAGCTATAAAAGTACTTTATAAAGATTTTTGGGGTGTCTTAATGCCTTATAGAAAGTGCAGGGTTATCGGTTAAGTTGGTCGTCCGAGAGATCCGTTTCATTTTGGTTTAGGTTGAGAGTGTCGGAGTGACTAACATTTAAGAAATTAGCATTGAGTTCATATTTTATGAGGCTAGATAGTGTTCTAATAATTAATTGGCCAATTTAGATTAATTAGAGTTTTTGAACGATGTTGAATAGCAGCGAGCACATAACTTAGGCTAGATCAGCTTTGTCTTCTGCTGTCCTCATCCTTGAGGTCATTTTCCACCATTGATCCGCCTCGCCTGTCAGCTGAAAAATTGCCAACTTCAGCTTATGTTTGTCTGAGCATCTCATCTCCTTGAATATCTTATCCAACTCATTAACCCAAGTCTCTGCAGCCACAGGATCCGTCGCTTTATCGAACTTAATTGGCAGCAAACTTGTGAACTGTTTCATGATTGCAGCGTTACCTGCCACCTATGTAGCGTTGGATTCTGGACCATCTGCTCTTCCACCTCGGCCTCCATGGCTTCCTCTGCCCCCACGAATTCCACGACGGTTACTCATCCTGATTAGCACCATAACATAAATAAGTCCAAATCTTACACACTAATCATGCACTAGTCCTTACAAGCGCGGAAGCTTTAAACTAAAATGTCTTAAACTGCTTCTAAGAGTCTACAAATCTTCAGCCTAAGCTCTGATACCAAACTCTAACACCCCAAACTTTGGAAGCCGTTACTAAAATTCAAGTCCGAATAAAAGTCAAATACATTTTACTAAATATTCAATTACACCAAAGTATAAAGCAGATCATCTAATCCATCAACGACAAATATATCTCCATTAAAATTTAATTAAAACCCTTCCTCTCCAAAATCCACTAAAACCAAATAATAACCAAGGCTAATAGTCATTACAAAATTTCAATTTCAATCTCAAATCAAATTACTCACATTCTGGTAAAGTGCTCATAATGAATAACATTGTTCAATTTCGGTATCAAAACCAATATTATAATTTCCCAAGCATGCCAACTCTCTATTCATGTCTACTACCCATGGCAAGGAACAAAAAAAAAGTATGGGGTGAGCTCGAATAGCCCAGTAAGAGGCCAACAAATAGGAAGCAATACAATAATTCGTAGTCCAAAACAAATTCATAGCTTTGACGAACAAGTGATAGCAATTGACAACAACACAAATAAGGCGAAACAAATATGCAAAATGATCATTAAGTGGTCTAAGAACCCAAATCGAACACAAACCCATAGGTATGAAACGCATACTGGTAGCGTAATAGCCGTCATCAAGGGGACTTTGCGAAAGTCACTAAAAGTGACTACAAAAGTTACTAAGCCACGAGGTGACTATAAATTAACTATAGAAGTCACTAAATGACTGCAAAAGTCACCAAAGTGACTACCAAAGTCTTATAAACTTATCCTTTTTACAAAGGAGTTGTTTTTCTTAATGATCATGTACCACAAGGACAAACAAAAACAAAAGAAGAAAATATTTATTGGGCAGAAATTCAGAAACATTACATCAATGGTTTATACCAATTAAAAACTAATTTCATATAAAATCAACGATTAACCTATGGGCATGATGCTGAGAATGAACTATTAAGCAAACCCATAATAGAGTGAATACATAACGAACCTTTACCATAGCAAGAAGTATGAGATCCCTTACCTTAATCAAGTTTTTCGGTAAAGAAATTCTCAAAGCACCACCTTAGAATCTAAAGAGCTTCCCAAGCCTTCTCCCTTGCTCTCCCAGTGGTAAAAAAAGGAAGCAGAGAACAAAAAAGGGCTGGAAAGAAAAGAAAAGAAAAGCTATTTAAAGAAAATACTAATGGGCAAATTACACTTTCATTCGAAGGAAAGAGTATACTTTCATTCAGTCATGAAATTATCTCCTTCAAACTTGATTTTCTTTCGATCGAAAAGTTTTTCATTCGACCGAATCTTTTAGTCCTTGCTTCTTTTTTTCTCTATTTATAATACTTTTCATTCGAAGCAACACTTTTCATTTGAAGCAAAACACTTCTCATTCGAAGTAAAAAAATTTCATTCGAACGAATATTTCAGTAGCTCTAAGATATCTCTGTTATTCCAATTTGGTTCGAATGAATCTTGGATTAATTCGACTGAATTCTTCAGAGATGATTCAACAACCGTTTCCTTCTTGGTATAAAAGGGGCTCTTACATTCTCCCCACCTTAAAAGTATTCCATCCTCGAAATTAAACGTATCTAATCATCGAAAAGTTGAGAGTGCTTTTTGCGCATAACATTCTCGAGTTCCCAAGTAGCTTCCCTCTCAGAATGGCTACGCCATAATACCTTCACAAAAGCTATCATCTTAGAGAGCATGACACATTCATCGCATTCCAGAATGTGATCTGGTTGCTCCTCATAAGATAGATCTTCCTTAACTTGTATGGGCTCAAACTCAATAACATGCGATGGGTCAAAAACATACTTCCTCAAGGTTGAAAAGTGGAAAACATTATGTATCTTTGACAAATTAGGAGGCAAAGCTAAATGATAAGCAAGTGTACCAACTCATTCTAAGATTTCAAACGGTCCAATATACCTTGCAGATAGCTTTCCCCTTTTCCTAAACCTCAAGACTCCTTTCTACGGAGATACTCGCAAAAACACATGATAACCAACTTTAAATTCAAGCTCATGAATCCTCATATCTGCGTAACTCTCTGTGCAGTCTTAAGTTTGTTCGTGATTTGAACAAGTTTTGGACCTATCAGTTTCATTTCTCCAACCTCACTCCAACAAATTGGTGATCGACACCTTTTTCCATAAAGAGCCTCAAATGGTGCCATCTGAATGCTAGCATAATAACTGTTATTGCAAGTAAATTCTATCAATGGTAACTGACTATCCTAATGACCTCGAAAGTCCGAAACACAAGCTCACAGCATGTCCTCCAATGTTTGGATGGTTCGTTCAGATTGCCCGTCTGTCTTAGGATGGAAAGCTGTGCTAAGATTAAGTCGTGTACCCATGGCCTCTGACAAACCACCCCAAAAATGTGAGGTATATCTTGGGTCTTTATCTGACGCAATAGATAAAGTTACTCCCTGCAACCTAAGTATTTCTAGAATGTACAAGTTAGCAAGTACCTCGATCGAATCCTTATTTCTTATGGCTAGAAAGTGAGCTGCTTTGGTCAAACGGTCAACTATCACCAATATTGCATCGTGTCGCTTTGTAGTTGGTGGTAGTCCGACCACAAAATCTATCGTTATATGCTCCCACTTCCACTCAGGAATAGAAAGTGGTTACAACTTCCAATGGTCTCTACTATTCTGCTTTAATTCGCTGACACACCAAACATTTAGCCACAAAGTCCGCTACCTCTCTTTTCATGCTATTCCATTAATAAACATCCCGCAAGTTCTGGTACATCTTGTTACTACCTGGATGGACTACAAAAGGTGAACTGTGAGCCTCTGAGAGAATCTTTTTCTTCAATTCTGAATTCGAGGGAACACACAATCTATAACCCATATGAAGAATACACTTGTTATCGAACCTGAAGTCTATGTAACCATCTTTTTTAACTCTGTCACTAATCTTGACCAATTCAGGATCTAACGCTTGAGCCACCTTAACACTCTCTATCAATGATGGTTGGACTTCCAAATGTGCTAAATACCCACCAGAATTAGGAAATCTTACCTCAATTTCTAACTTCTCCAATTCTTCCAACAAAAGAGGTTATTTAATAAGCATAGCAGAAAGTCTTCCTATACTCTTCCTACTTAGCGCATCTACCACAACATTAGCCTTACCTGGATGGTACAAAATGTTATAATCATAGTCCTTCAACAATTCCATTCATTGTCTCTGTCCGATGTTCAACTCCTTTTGTGTGACGATGTATTTCAAACTTTTATGATCTGTATAAATTTCATACGGTTCACCATACAAATAATGACGCCCAATCTTTAGTGCAATAATCACAGCTGCTAATTCAAAGTCATGGGTAGGATAATTTAGCTCATACTGTTGAAGTTGTCTGTAGGCATAAGCAATTACCTTACCCTGTTGCATAAGCGCACAACCGAGTCCTTGTCATGATGCACCACTATAGATAACGAACCCTCCAGATCCAGATGGCAGCGTTAAGACTGGTGCGGAAACAAAAGGCTTCTTTACTTCTTGAAAACTCTTTTCACATTCTTCTGTCCACCAAAATTTGGCATACTTTAACAAACCTCCTATAATAACTTGCTGCCAGTCTCAAGAAGCTTCTAATATCTGTCACAGTGGTCGGTCTCTCCCAATTCACGATTGCTTCAATCTTAATAGGATCCACAGATATCCCATCTTTAGTCACTACAAAACCTAAGAAGAAACCTGTTCTAATCAAAACTCACACTTCTTGAACTTGGCATAGAGTTTACGTCCCTTCAAAATCTGCAAAACTAAAGTTAAAAGTCTTTCACGCTCCTCCCTGCTCTTGAAATAAACCAAGATATCATCTGTAAAGACAATCACAAACTGGTCTAGATACTTTTTAAACACCCTGTTCATAAGGTCCATGAATGCGGTCGGAGCATTTGTCAAACCATAGGGCATTACCAAAAATTCGTAATGGCCATATCACATCCTAAAAGCAGTCTTTGGTACATCCTCAATTTTTACCTTAAGTTGATGGTAGCCAGATCGAAGATCTATTTTAGAGAAGTGCGACCCGAACGCACGGGTGGGCCCGTGAGCTAAGCACGCGACCGGCCACAAACCCAGTAGACTCCAACCAAGGGCTCTGCCAGACCTTACTCGCTAAAACTAATACAAGCCGCAATGGAAATGAAAACTTATACAAACTTTAATTACATTCTCCTATTTTTATTTGAATACAACATTTATGCTAAAAATTTTCACAACTTTGATTTGTCAACAACTAAAACTAAACCAACAACCTAAATATTTAGCGACGTATTCAAGGTAGTCTCTGGAGTTCCGCGCCAAATTGTTCCTTCCTATGTTCCTCACCATCACCTTACTTTCAAACTTGAAATGATAAGTAAGGAATGATCTTTCACTTGCTCAGTAAGTAACCAATGATTCAACTAAGTGGACCATAAAATGCCAAAAAATAACTCACTTTATTTATAGCCACATTAAGAAATCTAAAATCATAGAGTTGGTAATCATCCGATAAAATGAAATATAGAGTACAAGGAACAAAACTGAGGCATAAAATCATTTGCACAAAACCTTACGACAAACAGTTCCATCCCAATCTCAAACTCAAACAATATGCCGCGGTCAGCGTATGGTCCCACTGACTAGGACCCATAATCCCTCCTCCACCCGGGATAAATAATATTGTGGACGCAAGGGCCAACCACGATGCAACAGTACTATGCGTCAACGTTTGGTCTCGTTGACCCGGACCCAGAATCCACTTTCCCCTGTGGATATGTGGCATAGCATTCGAATATACAAAAACTACCTTTTGGTGCATCGTAAACATAACCACTCATCAAACTATCCACACACCCCTTTCAATAGCTTTTCCAACTGCTAAATATTCACCTTAAAACCAAATGCCAAAACACTTCAAATCTGAATTCCATTACAATATCCAAGCAACATATCATTTACATGTTGGTCCGGTTTTAAAGAAAAATAAATCATTAAAAGTTTTTTGGCAAATTAAGTCAAAGCAGCTAAACGTCGTTAAAATGGTCAAAACTGATGAACAATACTTTTTTTAACAGGAGATAACATACACGTTATATACAAAAATACATGCTGAATCAAAAGGTCATTTACTTGACACTGATACATTTCCTCGATCCAAAATCCCGTGCGATGGTCAGTTGTTACTCCTAACTAACAAAACGTCAAGGTCATTCCTTTCATCTCCATAACCCCAACTTCATTATAACCCGAATGACATCATTATAAAAATGCATTCCGTTAATTCATGTTGCATATTTTTTTTCAAACAACTCAGACGCCGCAATCAACCGTCCATTACACAACCCGTTAAAAAATAGTGACCAGTTCACCATGTCATTCTCGGGCATTTCATCACAGTTGTCGAGCTTCTCTCAATTAACCCAAATTTAACAATCCACCAAGTAACCTTACGCTAAATAGTACTCAGCTAATCTCTAGAGTTCACGCTAACCATTCCCTTTTTCTATATTCTCATAACCTTTGCGCTTCCCAAGCCAGCCACCACGAGCACTACCGTTAAACCACAACCATTAAACACAACAATGTTGAACCCGTACCGTCGAACCCCTATTTTATAGTCAATACCACCAAAACCCAACATATTGGCTGCTAGCTTCCACAACCAATCTACCACTTCATGTGCCACTTTTCAACAACTCACAACCATTTGACAACCATAATTGTTACTGTTCTACACCCAGAGTCAACTTTACACTACACCACACGATGCACGCAAAATTATTGTATCATGTTACATACAGACACACTCTGTATATACAATACACATTGTACACAGTACACATTCACAAGCATACAAGCATGCACACGCACCTATTGTACATGCACCTGTCGACCCACAAACACCCAACCAATACAGCATCTGCAACACACACTACACCAATACACATCCAACACGCACTATCACGCAGACGTGATATCCCCATTCACATCTTATTACACACCATTGGCCAACAACAGCCACCCCTGAAAACAAGCCCAAATACATGCACCGTACACCCGCCTCTGCCTACGCACAAACCCACCAAATTCATTTCATTTCATCCACCGCCAACACTCTAGCTAAATCACCACCACTCTCGCTGAATCGCCACCACTGCTCAGTCACCAAAATCACAACACTATCATCAACCCCGCCTCACAGTCAATCTCACGAAACCAATTCTATGCCATAATCATGGAATCCCCGGCGGCGACGGAAATCGGATTGCTGTTGTGGTTGATCAGAGGAGTTGTAGGGACCTCTTCGGTGCACTGTGTCTCCGCAGCTCACCGTTCGATCAGTGATCGTTCCCCTGCTACAGTGGCCGTGTTTGCGGCAATGGTTTAAGGACCCACGGTCATGCAGCCTTTGGCCCTCGCTCCGGTGGTTGCAATTTTCGGCGGTGAAGTGCTAAAAATCGGCGCCCACTTTCATGGGTCATCGCGACTGCAATGCAGCGCCGTGGTGGTCCACAGCTAGTGCGACCGGAATCGTGGCTAGCCGGTGGTGAAACTGTGCGGTGGTGGCAGCGGCGCGTTGGCTCCGGCGGTATAGAGGGTTGCGGCAAACGTGTGGCGGTGATGGATGGAGAAACTGGGCCTTGCGTTTGGTGGAGACGACGGCCGGAGTTGATCGCCGGTGGTCGAAGACATGGTCGGTAGCGATTGGGTCCAAGGCCATCGCAGCGTTGAAGGAAGGCCGGTGATGAGTCCCGTGCGGTGGTGGCAGCGGCGCGGCGATCCTGGAGGCGTTGGGCGATGGTGCTCGGTGGAGGGATGACCGGAGTTGATTACCGGGGACGGAGTATGGCCGGCGATGGGGTACCCCGAGGTGGGAGTGGCGCTGCCCAACTAGGGCCGGCTGCCTGCTCACTTCCTCTCTCGGACGTTTCATCTTCTATTTTTTTTTTTTGACTATTTTTTTTTTTGACTATTTTTTTTTTGGTCTAGCTTATTTACAAATATACTTTCTTTTAATCACCTCCAAAATATCCGCCATTTCTTTATTCCCAAATCACTCTTTATCATTTCAAAATCCCACAGATTTCTGCATGTCTCTCTCTCTCTTGTATTTTAAAATTTTCAAATGAGATCTAGATTTTTACATAATAACTCTAATGTAATTATAACTTATCGAGAGTCATGGGTTGAGTTTCGTTTAATTTTTATTGCACAATTTTTTTTTATCTGTAACTCCCGTATTATAAATTGTCGTTGATAATATTGTTCAAGCCAAACGTCGCTAAGAACTCAAAAAAACATCATCATAGAAACTGTCGCTAAAATAATAATAACCATCTAACCCTAAGTTCGAGGCATTACATTATCTTCTCCTTAAACAAATTCTGTCCCCAAACTTTTGTGTTTACTAGATTGTTGTTCTGAATTATGTCTGATCTTATTCCTCATAATGAACACTTCACTTTTGACTCACTTCGATCCACCAACAAAAAATACCTCTAACATTAATACTCTTAAATCACATGCATCGCCAACTGTAAATGCCATCACTACATTTCTCCATCTATACAACTAAATCATTGCTAAACTGTAAAGTCTCACCAAGTGAACAACTTTCTAGAGTGTCGAGTATATTAACAAAGTCAACCCTAAGACCAATTTGAGATCAGGATATTACATCTTCTCTCTGTTAAAGAAATTCGACCTCGAATTTCATTATAATACTTACAATGCCCAGATACTATGCTTTTGCTATAACACATATATATGGTAACTGACAATATCCAAGCCATGCCTAACCTGTGCACCAGAATCTATCACCGACTAATATTAAACGTCATAATTTTTGTTCAAATCTTAATACTAAGCTCGAATTTACTAGGTCATCACTTATACTCTTAACATTTTTAGAATTTCAAGAGGTCGCATAACCTTTCAAAAGTCCCAAAGTCTCCACGCTCTGATCCAGCTTTGGCAACTAGAGACACATTTCTCCAAACTAACCTAATCTAGCTTCAACCAAACAAATGAAGTTTTCTTAATGGTATATAACCTTCCAAATGTAAGTCACAATCACTAGTCGTAGCCTGAGCAACTTTAAATACTACCCGATGCTATAGAACTTAGATTATCACTTAGGGTTCTATAATCTAGCTAGAGAGATAATTACTTATTAAACTCGAATATCCTGAGAATGTAATGCTCTGATACCATTTCTGTCACGACCTGAACCCACGAGTGGGCCCATAAGCTAGGCATGCGACCGACTGCTGACTCAATAGACTCCAACCAAGGGCAGGCCTTACTTGCTAAAACTAATACAAGCTGTAGTGAAAATTAAAACTTACACAAACTTTAATTACATTCTCCTATTTTTATTTGAATACAACAGTTATGCTAAAATTCTTCACAACTCTGATTTGTCAACAACTAAAACTAAACCAACAGCCTAAATATTTAGCGACTCATTCAAGGCAGTCTCTGGAGTTCCGCGCCAAATTGTTCCTTCATATGCTCCTCACCATTTCCTTACTTTCAAACCTGAAATGATAAATAAGGAATGAGCTTCCATGTGCTCAGTAAGTAACCAATGATTCAACTAGGTGGTCCATAGCATGCCAAAAAGCCACATTAAGAAATCTAAAATCATAGAGTTGGTACCATCTGATAAAATGAAATATAGAGTACAAGGAACAAAACTGAGGCATAAAATCATTTGCACAAAACCTTATGACAAATAGTTACATCCCAATCTCAAACTCGAACAATATGCTGCAATCAGTGTATGGTGGACGCAAGGGCAAACCACAATACAATAGTATCGTGCGTCAACGTATGGTCCCGTTAACCCGAACCCGAAATCCACTTTCCCCCGTGGGTATGAGTAGAGATGTCAAACGGGCCGGGCGGCCCGCGGCCCGGGCCGGCCCAGCCTGAAAAAAGCCCGGGCCAGCCTGGCCCGTTCATGAACAGGGCTGGCCCAGAGGAATTGGGCTTAGGGCCTGGGCTTGTACCAGGCCGAAAAATTCTGGGGAAAAGCCCGGGCCAGGCCCGGCCCGGTTCTGGGCCCAGTTCCGGCCCCACCTGTTTGAATTTTTTTGTTTTTCCCCCCTTTTCCTCCAACGGATATATTCCCCCAAAATTCCACTTTTACCCCCCCAACAGCAATATAACGACTAGTTATGTGTTCAGATTTTATTAATAAAGATCACCAAGAAGAGTAAGAAAAGATTTAACATATAGCAAAAAATAAAATGAGAGACAAATAAATATATCTATACATACATACATATATATGAATATTACATATAATGAAATAAAATGATAAAAATTAGATTTGTCAAAATTTGAAAATTGGACATGCTTAAAGATGAAATTTAAAATTGAATAACAAGAAAATTTAAAAAAAAAAGGGCCCGGGCCGGCCCAAGCCCGGCCTTAGAAATTGGGCCTAGGGCCAGGGCTTGGACCGGGCCTAGCATTTCTCCTCAGTCGGCCCGGCCCGGCCCGGATGGCTGCTGCCCTGGCCCGGCCCCGGCCCGGTTTCGCTTCAAGCCCGATGGGCCCGGGCCGGGCGGCCCAAGCCCGGCCCTTTTGACATCTCTAGGTATGAGGCACATCAATTGAATAAAGAAAAACCACCTTTTGGCTCATAGTAAACATAACCACTCATCTAACTATCCACACACCCTTTTCAATAGCTTTCCAACTATTAAATATTCACCATAAAGTCAAATGCCAAAACATTTCAAATCTAAAATCCATTATAATATCCAAGCAACATATCATTTACATATTGGTCCGGTTTTAGAGAAATAAATCATTAAAAGCTTTTTGGCAAATTAAGTCAGAGCAACTAAACATAGTTAAAACGGTCAAAGCTGATAAACAATACTTTTTTAACAGTAGATAACATACACGTTATATATTAAAATACATGTTGAATCAAAGCGTCACTTACTTGACGCTGATACATTTCCTCGATCCAAAATCTGGTGTTGTTACTTCTGACTAACAGGACCGTCAAGGTCATTTCTTTCATCTCCATAACCCCAACTTCATTATAACTTGAAGGGCATCATTATGAAAATGCATTCCATAAATTCTTGTTGCATATTTTTTTTCGAACAACTCAGACACCGCAATCAACCGTCCATTACACAACCCGTCCAAAAATCGTACCTAGTTCACCATGTCATTCTCGGGCATTTCATCACAGTTGTCGAGCTTCTCTCAATTAACCCAAATTTAATAATCCACCAACTAATCCACCAACTAACCATTCCCTTTTTCTATATTCTCATAACCTTAATGCTTCCCTGTTCAAAAAGCACACCGTACATAGGGTACACGCACACCATGTACACCTATTGTACTCAACACACACAAATACACACTTCTGTACCCAAATCACACTGCCATATACACACCATCACGACTGTCCCAGGCCAGCCACCATGAGCACCACTGTTAGACCACAACCGTTAAACACAACAATGTCGAACCCGTACCGTCGAACCCCCGTTTCATAGTCAATACCATCAAAACCCAACATATTGGCTGCTAGCTTCCACAACCAATCTACCACTTCGTGTGCCACTTTCCAACAACCCACAACCATTTGACCACCATGATGGTTACTATTCTACACCCAAAGTCAAACTTCACACTACACTCCACGATGCACACAAAACTATTGTATCATGTTAAATACATACACATTGTATATATACACATTGTACACAGTACACATTCATGCACATACAAGCATGCACATGCCCCACCGTACACACACCCGTCGAACCAAAACACCCAACCGATGCAGCATTGTGCCACACATTACACCAATACACACATCCAACACGCACTATCACGCAGACGCAATATCCCCATTCACATCTTATTACACACCATCAGCCAACAACAGCAACCCCTACAAACATGTCCAAATTTATGAACCGTACACCCACCGCTTTGCACACACAAACCCTCCTAATTCATTTTATTTCATCTACCGCCGAGACTCTAGCTAAAAAACACCACCACTCTCGCTAAATCACCACCACTGCTCAGTCACCAAAATCACAACACTATCATCAACCCTATTTCACCGTCAATCTCACAAAACTAATTCTATGTCATAATCATGGAATCCCTGACGGTGACAAAAATTGGGCTGTTGTTGTGGTTGATCCGAGGAGTTGTAGGGACCTATTCGGTGCACCGTGTCTCCGCAGCTCACCGTACGACCAGTGATTGTTCCCCTACAACAGTGGCCGTGTTTTGGTCAATGGGTTAAGGACCCATGGTTATGCAGCCTTTGGCCCTCGCGTCGATGGTTGTAATTTTTGACGGTGAAGTGCTAAAATTGGTGCCCACTTTCATGGGTCATCGCGACTGCAGTGAAGTGCCGTGGTGGTCCACAGCTGGTGCGACCAAAATCGTGGCTGGCCAGTGGTGAAATTCTACAGCGATGGCAGCAGCGCGTTGGCTCTCGCGGTATAGAGGGTTGCGGCCAGCGTGTGGCGGTGATGGATGGAGAAACTGGGCCGTGGGTTTAGTGGAGACGACGGTCGGAGTTGATCGCCAGTGGTCGAAGGCATGGTCGGTAGCGATTGGGTCTAAGGTCATTGCAGCGTTGAAGAAAGGCCAGTGATGAGTCACGTGCGGTAGTGGCAGCGGCGCGTTAGCAACGGCACGACAGTCGTGGAGGCGTTGGGCGATGGTGCTCGGTAGAGGGACGACCGGAGTTGATTAGTAGGGACGGAGTATGGCCGGCGATAAGGTTGCCCCGAGGTGGGAGTGGCGCTGCACAACTAGGGCCGGCTGCCTGCTCTCTTCCTCTCTTTGCCATTTCATCTTCTTCTTTTTTTTTTTGACAATTTTCTTTTTGTCTAGATTATTGACAAATTTGGTTTCTTTTAATCTTCTCCAAAATCTCCGCAATTTCTTTGTCCCCAAATCACTCTCTATCATTTCATAATCCCACATTTTTTTCCACGGCTCTCTCTCATATTTTAAAATAATCAAATAAGATCTAGACTTTTACATAATAACCCTAATTTAATTATAACTTATTGAGAGTCACGGGCTGAGTTTCGTTTATTTTTTATTGACCAACTTTTTTTTTATCTGTAGCTCTCGTATTATAAATTGTCGTTGAGAATATTGTTCAAGCCAAACGTCGCTAAGAACTCAAAAGAACATCATCATCATGGAAATTGTCGCTAAAGTAATAATAACCGGCTAACCTTAAGTTCGAGGCATTACCAGTACCTTGCCCCTTGAAGTTGATTAAATAGGTCATCGATTCCAGGCAGAAGGTATTTATTTCGGACCGTCATGCTATTAAGCTCCCTATAGTCAACACAAAAATGCATGGTCCCATCCTTCTTCTTAACAAATAGTACCAGTACCGGCGCACTCCATGGAGACACACTAGGACGAATTATACTCTTGTCTACGAGTTCTTGCAATTCATTCTTTAGTTCCTTGAGTTCAGAAGGAGCTAATCTGTAGGGTGCTTTGGAGACAGGTGCTGCACCAGGATCAAGTCAATAGTAAACTCGATCTCCATATCAAGCAGAAGACCAGGTAAGCCTTCTAAAAATACTTCCAAAAATTCATGAACAACAGGGACATCCTCTAGCCCGACTCCTGTTACGCGAGTGTCATGGATGTGTGCCAAATAACCCTTACAACCCTTTCTAAGAAGACGTTTGGCGCAGAGACAAAATCAAATTAGGTAGGGTACTGACTCTAGCTCCCTGAATCTTAAATTCAAGCTGATTCATAATTGAAAATAAAACTTCATTGCTAAAGCAATCTATCCTGGCATGATTGGAAGACAACCAATGCACCGTTAATTTTCTATCATCGATTATGATGGAGCAAGAATTATATACTCTAGAGGTAACTAGAGAGTTTCCAATAGGGATACCAAAATAGAGTTCAGTTTTTAAGCTTCTAGGTTTGACAGTCAAATGCTTACAAAAAGATACCGAAACAAATGAATGTGTGGCACCAGGATCTAGTAGCGTAAACGCCTTCTTATCACAAACTTTGAAAGTACCTACTACCACATTATTTGACGCTCCAGCCTCATGAGTCATGATGGCAAAAATTCTGGCATGTCCCTCATATGCTATCTGCTTGTCAGCTTCTTTCTTATTCCATTTTGGATCACGAGGAGGCTTTGTACAGTTTATAGCCTGGTGTCCCATTTCTCCGCAATTATAGCACGCTCCTGTATCCTTATAGCAAGGCGAGTTCCCATGATACTTACCACATGTAGTGAAATTTCTGGTACCGCTTTGAGTCTGCTGCCTTTGCCCTGATCCACCTATTAATCTTCTCTTGCCATCTGATGATGGTTTCCTTCTACTTCCAAAGTCCGATTAATTATGGTCCTTTCTTCTTTCTCTTGTCCTCCCAGATGTGCAGTTGTTCTTCATGAATTCGTTCCAGACATTGCACCCCATCCACCACCTATGCATAGGTAGGGTTATCCAGGATAGACATCTATTGCCTTATCTCAAAATGCAGTCCATCTCGAAACTTACGTGCACGATGACTCTCGTCTTGAACAATATGCGGGGCAAATCTTGAAAGTCACAAAAATCGCTCCTCATACATAGTGATCGTCTCATTTGGATGTTGAGTGATCCTCATGAAATTGCTCTCCATAGATTCCTTGCCATTTTGGGGGAAAATACTTCGTGAAGAAGCGGTCTTGAAATGTTTGCCATGAGAGATCAGCTTTTTCTTCTGCTGTCATCATCCTTAAGGTCATCTTCCACCATTGATCCGCCTCGCCTGTCAACTGAAAAATTGCCAACTTTACCTTCTGTTTGTCTGAGCACCCCATCACCTCAAATATCTTATCCAACTCATTAACCCAAGTCTCTGTAGCCACAAGATCCGTACCTTTATCGAACTTACTTGGCCACAAACTCGTGAAATGTTTCAAGTTCGCAGCGTTATTTATAACCTGTGTGGCGTTGAATTCTGGACCATCTCCTTTTCCACCATGGCCTCCACGGCCTCCTTTGCTCCCATGAATGCCACCGTGGTTACTCATCCTGATTAGCACCATAACATAAATAAGTCCAAAGCTTACACACTAATCATGTACTAGTCCTAACAAGCGCAGAAGCCTTAATATAACATGTCTTAAACTTGTTTTAAGAGTCTACAGAATCTTCAGCCTAAGCTCTGATACCAAACTGTAACACCCCAACTTTGGAAGTCGTTACTAAAATTCAAGTCCTAATTAAAAGTCAAATACATTCTACTAAATATTCAACAGAGTATCTAATCCATTAGCTACAAAATATCTCCATTAAAACTTAATTAAAACCCTTCCTCTTCAAAATCCACTAAAACCAAATAAGGAAAAAACAATTGAATAGTCCAATAAGGAAAAAACAAATGGGAAGTAATACAATAAATCATAGTCCAAAACAAATTCATAGGTTTAACGAACAAGTGATAACAATTTACAACTATGCAAATAAGGCCAAACAAATATGCGAAATGATCATTAAGTGGTCTAAGAACCGAAATTGAACACAAAACTTGAAGGTAAGAAACGCATACCGGTAGCGTAATAGCGGTCATCAAGAGGACTATCCGAAAGCCACTAAAAGTGACTACAAAAGTTATTAAGCCACAAGGTGACTATAAAGTAACTAGAGAAGTCA
Source organism: Escallonia herrerae (assembly GCA_033070095.1). NCBI lineage: Eukaryota > Viridiplantae > Streptophyta > Magnoliopsida > Escalloniales > Escalloniaceae > Escallonia > Escallonia herrerae. Next base: position 285,836 of record JAVXUP010000534.1, on the reverse strand, counting down.
GCGAAGTGATTGCCAAAGTCTTATAGACTTCTTTTTTTTTAATTATTTTATAAATGAGTTGTTTTTTTTAATGATCATGTACCACAAGAACAAATAAAAACAAAAGAAGAAAATATTTATTGGGCAGAAATTCAAAAACATGGCATCAATGGTTTATGCCAATTGAAAACTAATTTCTTATAAAATCAATGATTAACCTATAGGCATGCTGCTGAGAATGAACTATTAAACAAACCCATAATAGAGTGAATACATAACGAATCCTTTACCACAGCAAGAAGTACGAGATCCCTTACCTTAATCAAGCTTTTTGGTAAAGAAATGCTCAGAGCACCACCTTAGAATCTAAAGAGCTTCCTAAGCCTTCTCCCTTGCTCTCTCAGCCGTAAAGGAAAAGAAGCAGAGAACAAAAAGGGCTGAAAAAAAGAAGAAAAAAAGCTATTTAAAGGAAAATCCTAATTGGCAAACTACACTTCCATTCGAAGTAAAGAGTATTCTCTCGACTGAATTCTTTAGTCGTGAAATTGTTCCTTCAAACTTGATTTTCATTAGATCAAAAAAGTATTTTATCCAACCGAAAAGGCTCTTTCGATCGAAAAGTTTTCCATTCGACCGAATCCTTCAGTCTTTTTTTTTTCTCGATTTAAAATACTTTTTCATTCGAAGCAACACTTTTTATTTGAAGCAACACTTTTCATTCGAAGAAAAAAAGTTGTATTTGACTGAATCTTTCAATAGCTCTACGGTATCTTTGCCATTCCAATTTGATTCGAATGAATCTTGGATTCATTCGACCGAATTCTTCAGAGATGATTAACAACCGTTTCCTTTTTAGTATAAAAAGGGCTCTTACATTAGGCATCGATTTATTCATTGCATTATCGATTATTACATTCTGTATATTGATATGAATTAGTGTATTGAGGAGTTATAAGGATGGTCTGTATCGAGGATAACATAAGGATGCTCTGTTATTCCAGAAAATACTAGTACCTTAATGGCCTAACTAGTGTTCATATGCATGTGTGACCATATTATTAGCGAGCACTGCCTGTGTGGCTTTGTTAAGTTTTACCCAGCGCTGCCTGTGTGGATTTTTCGAAGTGTTTTCCTGTAGTCCCTGTGTGACTTTGCATCCACTCATGTTAAATATCATCTGCAGCGTTTTCAGTATAATTGAAATTGTTTTTATCTATATCTGGTTTAAAGAATTGAGTTGAATCTCTTCCCTTATTCGTTTTTTGAAGTGAATCTGATAATCATTGTATTTCCTCTTCAGACTTTTGAGCGACCTTACCGAGCTCCTAAAAGCTCACCCCTTTTCTGTTCCCTTTTGCATGTAAGAAACATTAGTAAAACTTTTCGGGATTAGTCTGAGCCTGATCATGGAGTTAGTTTAGCCTTTTCATTAATTTGTTTATTTAAGCCCCTACGAGAGAATTTGCGTGTAACTTAATAAATTAAATACTTTACTTTCAATTTTTTTTTGTATTTAAGTATGATTAGCCTAGAATTTAAGTTACAGTAGGAGCTCTGATATGGATATTATTGGGGTTTTTTTTAGTGGAATTGAGATGATTGAATAATTAAGAATCGATAGTGTTACATTTCCCATAATGAACAAAATAAACAAACAACTCAAGGCACCACCAAGCCAAACGTCAGTGATTTCCAGCAGCCACCATACCACCAACCCAAGATTGACTGCCCCTGCCCACCTTTTCATACCACCTTCCTGAGCCCGTTGAACAACCACCCGCCGCTCAGGTGTTAGATCTGGCGAGACAGGCCAGATCCAACATCACACAACAACCTATCATCGCGAGATCCAATCATAAGATTTGCCACCAAATGAAAACATTACATAAAATTGGAACAAGAAAAATACACCCTTCCTACCATGCCACCACTCACCAGAGGAAATCACTGGTGGTGGCGGAGAACGGAGGATAGAGACTATTGGGTTTTCTCTCAGAGGTTTTTTTTTCCTCTCAAAGCCAGAGGATCTTAGACACCGTAGATAAGGAGAAGCGAAAAATAGTATGTTTAACATTTGAATGTGCACTGATGAAAATACTTATTGATCACAAAGTTATACACCTATTTGATCCCAAAATGATCCTGTTAACCCTACGGTTATTTAACCTAGGATTATATTTGATTTTGATGATAACTAACATTGATGATTATGCTGTCTAACATGCATTGAGTTGATGAAGCAATAGGAACAATCTCACACTCATGCAAATGGAAAATTAGACGAGCAAATCGTTCAAAGACTCTCAACGGAACGCATCAAAGAAGGATTTTGTCGATTGAACTTTATTATGCTTTATTTCCTTCTTTGTAAACCAGACGTAGAGAGATGATCGTTACGATGACTGTATACCTAGAATTTGCCCATAGGTTTCCCTTGCATGCATAAAAGTTTTTCATTCTTTGAAAACTAGGAAACTGCATTTTCTGAAATGTAGTCGACTGCATTGGATTGCAGTCAACTGCAACTTGGGCAGTGAGGTATTACAGTCGACTGCATTGGAATGTAGTCAACTGCAATACTTCCAGTAGCCTATTACAGTCGACTGCATTGGAATACAGTCGATTGCAAGTTGGAAATTTTGAATTTCCAACGGCTACTTTGGGAATACAGTCGATTGCAATGGGAGATTGCAATCGACTGCAATAGCCGTTTGGCGCATTTAATGCTCCACCTAATTCCAAACGGTCATATTCTTTCCCACCTCTATAAATACTCATCTTGGGCATAGTTTTGATTCACTAATTGCATTCAAAGCTCTCTTATCTTTCATATTCTCAAAGATCAAAGCAATTGTTCAAATCTCTCTTGTTTCATTGATTTCTCATCCTTTTCAAGAGAGCATTTATTGTGAGCTTACCTTTGAGAGATATATACTTTCATAAGTCATCATACACTCATCTCTCTTATTCTAGTGCTTAAACTTGTACTCATCTACTTCTTGAGAGTGAAATCTTGTACACATTTCTTCATTGAAAGGTTCTTGTATCAAAGCTTGGGGTTGTCAAGCTTTGGAGCTTTGGGTTTGTCAAAGCTTGTTCTTGATGTGGGCATAGCATCAAGGGATTGTAAGAGGTTCGATCTTGACCCGTAAGGAAGATCATACTAGTGGATTCTAGGGCCTTTCAAGGGACTTCCTTGAAGGGGTGGACGTAGGCTTGTGGGTATATCAAGCCGAACCATTTAATTCTCCTTGTCAAGTATCTCTAAACCCTTCTCTCTTTACATTATCGTCTTACATTTGTGTTGAGATTGGTTGTTTGGTTATTTAAGTTATTAAGATTGAGGTTTGTTGTTTGTTATTTTTTAAAGTAGTCTTAAAACCCTATTCACCCCCCTTCTAGGGTTATTTTATTGGTTTCAGATCCTTTTAGGGATTAAATATCAACTTCCAACCAAATTTCATAATGTTTTGACTATATAAATCCCATGGTATTTATCTTTTGTCACCTGCCATCCACTAGCTTACAATTAAATGGAATAGACTTCATCTATAGTCTTCGCATTTTTGCTATGGAAAAGATCACTGAATTTTCAAAACAAAAAATGAAATGCAAATCACTTCCATTGGTTGGAATTTGGAAATGTCTATCACAATAGCCATGTCAAGAAGTCTAAAAACTTATGTTCCAAACTTATCTTTGCCGCACCCATGGGTCACTATGGGTCTTGTTTTGCAAGACACGTTGGCATGGTCAATGGTCAATTTGCAACGCTCCCAACCCAGTCAAAGCAATGTGCATGTTCAAGTCACGTGCATTTCATTTTTTCATTTTTTTGCATCTTAGTAATTGACGTCGGTATGCCTGGGCCTTCGCCAAGGGTGGTCGGCCTCATACTTCCCCCAAGGGTTGGCCTTGGCCTTCCCCTTTGAACCCCCCATCACTATTCAGGTGACGACCATTGCCATGCCCACACGCCGACTCTGCTACATCCTTCACGCCCGTGCGTTAACTCCGCGATGGTCGTCGTCCGTGCCAAGTATGCTGATGTGGGACACAACAAGGATAAAGAAATGACAGAGACCAACGCTTCTCAGATAGAGCCTGAGGATAACAGTGCTGTGAGGGCGATGGAGCAAGGTAAATACATTATGATAGTCACAGTCCGATGCTTAGGTTTAGAGTCAAGGTCCTACATGTTTCTCTCTCTAGAATTCTAGATCAAGTGAAAAAGTGAATGTGAGAATGAAAGTTAGAAGTCTCCTAAATGAATTCTCAAAACCCTTATTTATAGAAGTTGAGATGATGATGTCATCAATCGACACGTGGCACTCCCGAGAGTGACACGTCATCGAGGAAGCCACAGGTACTGGTGCTCCATGTATTTTTAAATTGCATATTCATCCGGCCTGCGTTGTAAAGTGTTGCTCTGTCTATTTGGAAATATTAGCTCACAGAATGCTAGTGTGGCCAGAGAACCCTTTGATCTAGCTACCTGTCCAAAGACCTTGTAGAGTCCCACAAGGGGTCAAGAGACGCTAATGACTTCGCAGCAGTAGGGAAGACCTGACGCCCAACTGCTAGGGGTCATAGTCCCTCGAGGTGATGCCCTTCGGCGACCTGTTCTTATCTCAAAGTGACCCAGGGGTCATAGTTCCTCGAGGTTTCGATGAAAGACCCCAGTGCTGGAGAATGTAGGCTAGTCATGCAGACACCGTGATAGAAATAATGTCTTAGAGAGCGAGCCTATCCCGCGGGTGAGTCCTTGTATTAGAGCACTAAGGCGTGCCAAGGTAGTGTCTCGGAGGAGTCGCCTACTTGACAGGTCGAGGTGGCATCCCGAAGGAGCCGTCTATCTGGCGGAAGAGGAGTCTTTATGTCGAAGAACTTAGAGCTTCTTGGCGGAGATAGTTTTCGGGAGGAGTGGCCTATCCCCGCGGGATGTTGCACACTCTAGGGAGCGGGTCGAAGCATATTTCATGATCAAGGTAAGATGCGAATGGTGTGGTGAAAGGATGGACCAATGCGAGTGTGTGGTAATGTGATAGAGTGCCGGGGAGCGCGACTATATTAGCGACACGGTGAGGCGCATGGGCGGGGTAGAGTGTGTGCGGTGCCTGTGCCAAGATAATGTGACATAGAGGCAGGGGGCGTGACTGTATCAGCGGAGCGGCTGAGTGTGGGCAGTGCCGGGGGAAATGTAACATGCAAATGGCCCACGAGCGCTATGAGAGTTGTTGTCTGAAAAGAGTGATGGGGATCCAAGGGGAAGGCCTAGGCCGACCCTTCAAGGGGGAGGCCGAGTTTGACCACCCTTAGCGAAGGCCAAGGCATGCCGACATCTTTCACTTAGAGATTTTATGAAAAAGTGTGACGCGCACATGACTTGAGTGTGCGCGTTGGTTTGGCCAGCTTGGGAGCGTTGAAAATTGACCATTAACCATGTCAAAGTTCTTTTAAATGGGACCCATAGTGGACCCATGGGTTCGGCCAAGATAGGTTGGAAACAAAAGCTATTAAATATATTTAATGATAACCTAAACAAAAGCCAAAAAACATATTAAATAGTAGTTGATTGTGCGTGCTATTTGAAGTTGTATACAATTTATAACTCAAGTAGCAGTCAATTTTTTTCAATATTTATGAACCCTGTTTTGGCCTATAGTAATGAAGTGAAGTGAAGTGAAGTGAAGTGAACGGTTTCAAGGAAACGGTGATACCATCAATTTGGTTCTCTAATACGTCGAAGATGATTTTTGTTTTCAAAGAGCGGTGGCCGGGTGGGGCGGTGTCGCCAGAAGCCAACAACAGTACCCAAGTCTTCAACTCATACTCGACTTTTACAACAGCCACAAATACATTTAGTAATTTGTTGAGTGTGACGTGGGATTGATAGTGTCAATCATGCATTGCAGCTAATTTGTTGAGTGTGACTCGAGCGTGCGTGTTGGTTTGACCGGTTTGAGAACGTTAAAAGTTGACCGTTAACCATGTCGACATATCGCACAAAACAGGACTATTAGTGGACCCATTGGTGGGACTAATATAGCTTAGGAACAAAAGTCACTAAAGATATTTCGTGATAATCTAAACAAAAGCCGCTAAATATATTAGACAATAGTTAATTGTTTGTGTGCTATATGAGGTTGTATACAACTTATTAACTCAAGTAGCAGTCAATTTTCCGTTTCGGCCTATAGTAATGAAATGAAACTAATGGTTATAAGGAAACGGTGATACCAAAACTAATAAAGATGAAACTTACAATATCATTTTGAAAAATAAAATTTGCATTCTATTTTTGATATTTGTAATTAATTTTGAACCTTAAAATCAATAAAGCATCTCTTAAAGGAATAGAAGTATTACTACATATCTATAGTAATAAAAGTAAAAATAAATTGAAGTGTTAGGAGTTCTTGATTGTTATGAGATAGAAATAATTTTGAGTTTATTGAAAAAGAACCATGACTTCAGACAAATTATTGAAATCTATAAATTTTTAGAAGAGTACTAGAGTAAGAAAATCATTAATATAAGATTCATAGTACAAAAACTACTTCACGCCAAAGAGTGGAGGTAGGTAAAAACTACTTCATGCTAAAGAGCGGAGGTGGGCATGTGCCAACTGTGCCACCTCCTTTCCTCCGCCACTGACACCATCGATGCCGTCCTCTAAACGTCGATGACTATTTTTGTTTTCAAAGGTAGGGGCGGCGGGGCGGGAGCCCACTTCGTTGGCTCGACTTTTACGCAGCCACATGCATTGAACCTAAGTCTACTCCTCCACTCTACTTGATGCACTACGGATTCGTTTCATTATTGAAGGGTTATAAATCACATTCAACCCCTTATACTTTCTTTCTTTTGACAATTTGCTTATCAAGAGTTTTAAACCTATCCATGTTAAGCTTTTTAAATCGTAAAGAGTTTTAAACCTATCCTTGTTGAGCTTTTTAAATCGTACTCCTATATAACTGGCTTGTGTAGTAACGCACAATTCTCTTTATATTTTTACAAACAGATCTATTTCCTTTTAAAATTGTCACCTCATCGTTGTTTAATTAGTTGTGATCGTGGACTTTTATAAAATACACGGTGCAGAAAAAATATAAAACAAAATCTTCACTATTCAAATTAAACTAAGAAGTAGTTAAACATTATGGGCATGACATTGAAATGCACAAATTATTTTTGAAAGGCCCTTATGCAAGCACCATAAAAATGTTTCGTGCAATAACGAATTAATTTCAATATGTAATACGCGTATTTATATCAGTAGAGCCCAAACTTTTTCTTTGCTGGGTACTAAATAAACTTTTAAATACTATTCCTCTATATGGTTACCAAATGAGAAATAGCAATATGCACAAGAACATTGCTCAGTTAAATTTCACCACAAGGGATAATTTATTTTGTCAAAAGGAATTTCACCCGGCACTTGAAATAAACTTGAATATCTTTTTGGTGAAATAACCATATAGACATCGATTGTGCAATTAGGTTTTGTTCTGCAGTTCTAAGCTTCTAAAGTGAGGGTATGGATAAAACCGTCCCGTACTTGGCACGGAGGGTATGAATAAAACCGTCTTGTACTTGACACGGATTTTCAAACTAGTATTGAGAAAAATACTACTCTTGTCGACAGATTGAAGATCGGTCACGTCCATCTACTCCCTTGTGTGCTCGACCGTGTGTGCTGACTGCTGTGCCGTGAGGATAAGGAAATAAAATTACGTTCTTACTAACAACAATTACTCTTGATATAGTGATAAGCACTTGATCCTAACAGTGTCTCACTCGACAAAATCTCCTTCATTCATGTTCCCGATACATCTCCTTCTTGAGTTTTTTTTAGTCCACATGCACCTTCACCAAATTCAAAGTAAACACAACACAGTAAACTCTGGATTATATACTTTGCGTACCTTTGGGAACATACTTCGTTGGCTCGATATACGTTGAAGCTAACTTAACAAATTAATGTCTAGAGTAACTACCATTCTCGTTGGCTCGATATACGTTGAAGCTAACTTAACAAATTAATGTGTAGAGCAACTACCATTCTTAATGTCATTCTAATGACACCATTGTAAATATGTTACCACAAACAGCTGCCTTCCATAAATCAATTCTAGTTTTAAGAGCAAAAAATCAACTCTTCTTCGTCGTTTTGTTCGTGGTGGGCAGCCTCTCAACTTCGTTCCTTCCCCATTAATAAACCACTTCCGTCCCTGATACAGAATGCCCCCATGCACTGCTTTTGAAGTAAGCACTCGTTCTTGTCCCCTTGACAAAATAAAATCGCTACTTCTGCAAATCTTGCTTAAGTTTCAGCACACTCTCTTTAGTTCCTGCAAACAGTAGTACAGACTCTGATCGGTTGGCTTTATAGCTACCGCAGGCAACGTACGTCGGCCGGAGGTGTGGGAAGTGGGCAAGATGTCTAAAGGTGGAGCTATGGATCTGGCATCAAGCATTGGTGGGAAGATTGAGAAAACTGATGTCCTCTCTGCCGTCGACAAGTACGTGTACTTCGTTTCTCTTCCACTTTCTTTTACTTAAGGCTACTACTACATACGGTAGTCCCCAAGGCCTTCCTTCTGTTTGCTTCCTTAGCTTGTGGTATTTTTGGAAATTTATAGTGCCAAACTCTTTCTAACGAGCCAGGTATGAGAAGTATCATGTCCTTTACGGCGGTGAAGTGGAAGAAAGAAAGGCCAACTACACCGACATGGTATAAGATTCTGTGTACATGCCTTACTTCATTTCATCCATTCTAGAAGGCTAAGCGAGCAAAAGAAAAGAAAGCAAAAACAAGAGAAGTGCGAACACCAACGTAAAATTTTCCTTTCATAAGTGATGCAGTTGTTGATACCTGCACTTCTGAAGTTAGAAATACTTCTTGACATATTTCACGGGTCAGAACTGACGTTTTCTCAGAGTTAAATGACACTCGGCACTTCTGAAGCTTCTGCTTATTAGATACGGCCATGCCTACCTATTAACATTATGCTAAACTACATTTTTTTTCCTTTTTCAGTTCGTGGAGCGAAGAAAATTAGTAGAAAGACAGGACAGTAATACCCCCATAGGCAATAGCAAAATAAAATATGCTGTAATTTGAAGTTTCCTGTTTTATTACATGTCATAGCTCTATTACCAGGTTGCTTGTATGAGTTTTTGTACATGCTGTAATGGTTATTATTATTGTACTGGTTTTCCAGGTTAATAAATATTACGACCTTGTTACAAGCTTCTACGAGTATGGGTGGGGTGAGTCATTCCACATGGCGCCCAGGTCAGTACAACATATGTTCTTGGATTTTTCGCTTCTCCGCAACGTTTAAAGAGCAGTCTAAATTAATTTTTGTGATTGCAGGTGGAAAGGGGAGTCCACTCGAGAAAGCATTAAGCGGCACGAGCACTTCATTGCTTTGCATTTAGGCCTGAAACCTGGAGACAAGGTCCTGTGCTTTACAATTGAATAACTATTAACATTATTAACTACCTTTATTAAGGAATCTTATTGGTAGAGTTTGGGCTAAGCTTATCATGGTGCCGTAGGTTTTGGACGTTGGATGTGGAATTGGTGGACCACTGAGGGAAATTTCTCAATTCAGGTAGGCCAAATCTAGGCTTTTGTGCATTTTCAACTTATAAATAGTTGAATCCACATCTTTGAATCTAGTCTAATACGTAAATTCAATTGAGATAACCAACAGTGGAATCTAGTCTAATTGTTGAATCCACATTTTTTCTTTTTGGACAAATTACACCTACATCCCTGAGGTTAGGGTATAATTACAGTTAAGGACAATAGTTTTGACAAATTACACTTATGTTCGTTGACCAGACGGAATACAAAAACACTTAACGGTTTTGACGAAAAGACTGAATTACACCTAAATGAAGTTAGAAATTCTATCTTCTTTAAAAATAAAAAAAGTGGGGCCACAAAAGAAACAAAAGGATGACTGAAGAGACAAAAAAAAAATAAAGTGAAAAAGAAACAGGTGGGCCAATAGGTGAAGAAAGAAGAGATGAAAAAATTGGATGTGCCGAAGCAGAAGAAAGAAGACGGCAGCAGTGGGTCCGTTTCGAGGTGGGTACTCCGACGATGTTTGTTTGCTCGCCGGATTTTAAGAGGGCGCCGAGCTTGGCGACCACGAAGGAGGCGGTGGAGCCGGTAACCAGGACCATGCCGGACTTGACGTACTCGACGGCGGCGAGTTTCTTGAGGTCGTCTTGGGTCAAGGTGGCAGTAGGAGTGAAGGCTCAGATGGAGAAACTGGTGTGGGGGTGGAGGGAGGGAGGGAGTGGGTCAATTCGAGCCTGGTGACACTCTCAACAAGGATGTATATGTAATCACAAAGATTATCCATTCATTCCAAAATAAACTCAAATCAAGGAATGAAAATTTAATGTAATAAATAATGTCAAGTACATAAGATGCCATAAACATATCAAAACCTACGTAGTCCCATATTCCTAATATGAGAAAGGAAAACATCTCTAGCAATAGGCTTGGTCAAAGGATCAGCCACCGTTTTGCCAGTAGGTATATGCTTCATGGTCACCTTTCCTTGCGCAACTAAAGTTCTAATGAAGTGATAATGAAAGCCTATGTGTTTGATATTTGGGATCCGTTACAAAATCTAGGGTAGCTGTATTGACACAGTGAACAGTGACAGACTCATGAGTTGTAACCCCTAGAGCCTGTAAGAATGACCTCAACCAAACAGTTTCCTGGACTGCTGCTGAACAAGCAACATACTCCGACTCTATCGTGAATAGGGCGATGCAAGACTTTTTCTTGCTGTACCAAGAGATAGTTCCACCTGAAGTGGATATGCGCTCATCTTTATCAGTGCCCCAATCAGCATCGTTGTATACTCTCAATCTCAAGTCTCCACCATGATAGCACAAGACGAGATCAGCGGTTCCACGTAAGTATCGAAGAATCCTCTTCACCGCATTCCAATGAGCGGGTCCAGGATTACTCTGATAACGACTCACCATTCCAACGGCAAAGCAGATGTCTGGACGCGTACACGACATAGCGTACATCAGACTCCCAACTGCAGCCGCGTAAGGCACTTTGGACATCCGATTCTTTTCCTCATCATTCTTTAGGCATTGGTCTATTGTTAAAGTACACGCCTTGTCCATTGGAGTGTCTATGGGTTTTGAGTTATGCATACGGAATCGTTCAATGACCTTCTTGATATATGTCTCTTGAGACAAACCGAGAAGTCTCTTTGGACGATCACGTATGATTTTAACCCCGAGCACATAATTAGCTTCTCCCATGTCCTTCATCTCAAAAGTTGAGGACAGCCACTGTTTAGTGGCGATAATGGAACTCATGTCATTCCCAGCTAAAAGAATGTCATCCACATACAAAGAAAGGATCAGAATATTTTTCTGTTACGTAAACGCAATGGTCTTGTTCAATCATTTCAAAACCTATAGAGGTAATGGCATGATGAAACCTAAAGTACCACTGCCTAGACAATTGTTTGAGACCATATATAGAACGTTTGAGCCGGCAAACTTTGCACTCATGTCCCTTGACTTTAAAACCCTCAGGTTGAGCCATATAAATCTCTTCGTCTAGTTCTCCATTGAGAAACGCAGTCTTAACATCCATATGAAAAAGTTCTAAATCCTGCTGGGCGATAATAGCTAGGATCAGGCGAATTGAAGCAAATCTCACCACTGAGGAGAAAGTGTCTTCATAATCCACACCCCGCAGTTGGGTATAGCCTTTCGCCACAAGACATGCCTTATACTTGTCAATTGACCCGTCTGCCTTGAGCTCAACTCATCTTTCATTGTAGCCATCCACTCATTACTAGCAGGTGAAGATAAGGCTTCTTCCATAGAAGTGGGCTCATCTTCATCAGTTGGAGTGCACATAAAATTTCACCGTCAATCTCAAAATGACGACGTGGAACTCTTCCTCGTGCACCTCTACGTAGTTAAGAATCTTGTTGACCTGATGGTCCTGATGGTGTGCTCCCACTGTCTAGGATGCTCCCACTGTGTTGAAGATCACTTATACTATCTTCAGCGACAACAGGATAAGGAACTAATCCCCCACCTTCGCTTGGAGATGGTAAAGTGGCTTCAACTTCCTCTAACTCATAGAGGTCAAGATTCTTACTTGCGTCTCCAATACTAGGAAAATCATTATCCATGAAATCGACATCACGAGACTCTATTTCAGCCCTTCCACCATTTGGATGTTCACCATACATCACATAGCCTTTAGAGTTTTCAGAATACCTCAAGAAGATACTCTTTTGAGCTCTAAGCCCTAGTTTCCCATACTTATGAGAAATACTGTGAACATAACCTGCTGAGCCCCATGGGTGCAAGTTATCCAAATTTGGGTTTTGGCCATTCCAAAGCTCATATGGGGTGGACTTGACTGATTGTGAAGGCACTCGATTAAGTATATAGGCTGCAGTCAAAAGAGCATCCCCCCAAAAAGATATTGGGAGGTTTGCTTGCGCCATCATAGACCTAACCATGTCTAACAATGTTATTCTTTCTTTCCGCAACGCCATTTTGTTGTGGAGTATTAGGAATAGTAAGTTGCATGCGTATCCCTTTTTCCTCACAAAACTTCTTGAAGTGATCTGACAAATATTCGCGTCCTCAGTCAGTGCGAAGAGTTTTTAAATTCTTCTCTTTCTGATGCTCAACCTCAGCTACAAAGCGTTTGAAATAGTCCAAAGCTTCATAGCGGTGAGATATCAGATACACATAACCATATCGTGTATAATCGTCTAGCAGTGTAAGGAAATAAGAGGCGCCATGGCGTGCCTTTACACTCATAAGTCCGCATATGTCAGGGTGAACTAGCTCAAGTGGTTGAGTTGTTCTCATAGCCTTTCCAAAAGACTTCCTGCATGCTTTACCGGCCAAACAAGCGTCACAAGTTTGTAGATTGACTCTTGTGAGTGGGCCCAAAAGGCCTTCTCTAGCCAAACGAGTCATCCTATCTTGGCCTATGTGGCTCAGTCTTGCATGCCAGGTGGTAGAATCATTCATAATATTATCATTCACAGCATAAGAATAAGAGGACTGTGAATCATTTAAATCCAATTGAAAAAAAACTATCCATGCGAAAACCATGTCCGAACAAAACATCATCCAAAAAGATGTCCAACTTATTACCCTTAAAAATAAAGGAAAAACCGCTGTCTAATAAAGCAGTAACTGAAAGTAGATTAAGCCGAACAGTGGGTGCATATCGCACATCCTCAAGAATCAATGTGCGCCCAGTGCGCAACTTGAGCTGGTAAGAACCAACCCTTAGCACCTCTTCAGAGCTATTGTTTCCCATGAAGATATGTTTGCTACCCGCTGGAATCCGGTGATAACCTACGAACCCCTCTCGATCACGTGCTACATGTTTTGTTGCACCTGTATCCACAAACCACACAGGTTGGGAATGAGCAACCATCACATGTGAGGAAACATATAACTGAGAGAGAGATTCTGAAAGTACCTTCTTCGGCTCAGTGCAATCACGAGCGAAGTGTCCTTTCTGTTGACAGTTGAAGCATTTAACTTTAGACAGATCCTTTTTCCCACCATGTTTTCCTCTCTTGCGTTTCTTCATTTTTCCTTCCTTTGGCACAGAAATGCTAGCCTCGCCTTTCTTACCTTTCTTACTTTGTTTTCCGCGCTTGCCATTTGCATTGCGCGATCCCCCTTGGGCGACATAAGCAAGGGTATTGTCAGCATCTCGAGTCTCGTCCTCAAGGATGACATGCTGTGAAACATCAGAAAAGTTCTTGATGTTGTCACTGTGGCTCACTATTTGTTTCATATTGGCCCAAGAGGCAGGAAGGGACCTTATGACAGCTCTGACTTGCTGCTCATCTGTGAGCGCATGGCCAGCATCCCTCAGCTTACCAATCATATTGGACATCATCCTTAGATGTTCACTCATGCTATGTTTAGGGTCTTTTGTGTACTCCTCGAACTTAATCACAAGGCTACGAAGCCACGTAGTTGAGGTTCCACCAAAAGAGAACTTGAGCTGCTCCCATAAAGCTTTGCAAGTTGGAAGTTCATCATACTGCCCGATTAGATCATTTTGCAAGCTGCTTAACAAGGTGTAGCGCGCATTACAATCTTTCTGATTCCAATTCTAGTAGGCAGTGTGGTCTCTTAGGACCATCTCCTTGGTCAAGTGCTCCTCGAGCTCTTGTTCGTTCAGCATGAATTTCATCTTTTTGTGCCAAACGTCATAATTATCTCCGTTAAGTTTCTCACCCTTAACGAGATCAACTATGACATTCTCGGTGGCCATTATATTCACTACATTAGATTGCGCAAGGAAAAGACATTAATTATACATCCTTCTGTTTATTTCAAAAAATTCAAATAAAAAACATAATTCTTCCTCACATCATGAAATCAAAAATTTGCTAAGCTCGTAATCATCTCCCATGTATATGAGCCCCATTGGCATTCTAATAACTTATGCTAAGAAAATTCTGACTTGAATAATGTGCGTGCGAAATTACATCCCCGTACAAGGCTTTCTGGAAATATACAGGGAAATAGTAGAATACAACATCTTTGAGAATCCTACTACAAACTACTCCAATAAAACAAATGGAGATGCCGCATAGCACATTATTCTCAAAAGAATTTTCTTAAAACAAGAGTAAACACATAAACATAAGTTTCTTTAGAATTCCAATCTAGTATCCATCCATTTAACCTAAAACTAGCATGCTCAAATAACAAGTTAAAGGGTAATTTAAATGGATGAATATGTCACATTCTCCTTTCAAGGAAAACGGGCGCATATGCCTTGAAATTGGGTTTAAAGAGGTGTGGGCTTACCAAAAAGCCCAACAAATATATTTCAACAAAAAACATATTTAAACCATAACACTTAATCAAGGAAAATGAATAAAACATAATTCATTTATGTCATATAGCTCTCCATAATATTTATTTCTGCTCACAAAGTGCAAAAATTAATATTTGCGCATTATTCGTATTTTTGGGACCACAAAAGTACCACAAAAATACTCACAAATGACCAAAAATCGAGTGATAAATTCTTAAATGATGACAAACAGTAAATTTAGCCCTAATGTACCCTCTGGAATTAAAGAAAAATTCTGAGTGTATCAAAACAAATTTTTAAAGCTAATTTTTCTAGAAAAAGTCATTTAAAAAATTAAACAAAATACACACAGAGGATAGAAAGGTAAATTTAACACCATATAAAATTTTCAAAAGGCACGACAAGGCTCCACTCGCCGGCGGTGACGAACACCGGCCAAAAACCAGCCTGCACGCGCCTGCACGCACCTGCACGCACCACCGTGCATGTGGGACAGTGCAGCAGGTTCAAAGAGCAGGCGCGTGTGAAGCACGGGCGCGCGTGGGAGCTTAAACTCAGCCGCGCGTGGACGCGTAAAGCAACAGCCTTGGCTGGCGCGTGTGGGGCGTTCCGCGCGTAGGCTCAGCCACGGTTGGCGCGTGGAGGAGCGTGACGGCTCGTTTCGGCGCGGCTTTGCGCGTGTGGTGCGTGTACGGCTGCCTTCGCTTGTGGTACGCGTCTGCGGCTCGGCTTGAGCGCGTGGCACGCGTGGGACCACTGTTCATCTTCATCTTTAAACCCTAATTTTTTTCAGCCACCGCCATGCCACGATGCCAACTTCCGAATGCCATGTCTCTCTCGTTTTTAAGCCAAATAATGCGTATGATATATCGTTGGAAAGCTTATGCGACGTAGATTAATTATGTACCAAACGATCATGATAAAAACTGAATATCATGCTCCAAATTTGAGTCCCAGAACTCGAAAAAATACAGTTTTCTTGAAAAATAAAATTGTGATATCTCACAAATCATGCATCCAAAAATTACAAAATTTTATGGAGTTCATCCTCAACCATAGGAGAACAAAACTATATAATTATTTTTCAGAAAACATGCTCAATAAATTTTGAATTTTAATAATGGGTCTCATTCATGTATCCGGAAAAAAACATGCTCATAATTTAATCTAGCATGTTAAAGGCGAATCAACAAGTAATCATGCTCTGATACCAATGTTGAATCGATTACAACAATTATTGCGCTACTACGTAACACGTAATGGGTTCGGAAACATACCGTATGAAGTCTCCGAATATTCCGACGTAAGATCCTTCTTGTTACGAGCCTCCAACACGCTTGATCTTTTTCGCAGGTATGAAAACAGCTACTAGAGTCGAGTTCTTCGTCCACGAACCAAATCCTAGAGCTTGGTGATTGCTCTAGAGAGAGTGCTATATCGAGAGGGTTATTACTATTGACTTATCATTTATTGGGATATCTCTAGCCTTCATATAGAGATACAATTAGAGACTGGTTTTACCTCCAACTCTTAGGAGATAAAGATTGTATTTATTTCAAACACTTAAGAGATAAATATTCTCTAAATAACTGTATTTATCCAAACTAATAAATACACATTATCTGTTAGTGGGCGGATAATGGGTCCACTGACCCAATTTATTAACACTTTGTACACCGGTCTAAAAACAATATTACAAGTGGTTGAGAAATACTATTTGCACTTTCTCATGTATTTTTCACATAATTTTTTTTGCTGCTAAAAACGTATTTTGAAGATAATTGTTAACTTTTGTGATAAAAAGAGACTCTCCCTGAATTGTTTAATATGTTAGCGATCAATAAAATAATTTCTATATGTGTGATGTACGAGATCAAAACTAGTGATATGTTATTATCAAATACTAGTAAATAAGGTGAAGCTATTGCAATTACACATCCCTCACCCAAAAGCAAATAGACCAGCTATGAACTTGGCTATTGACCTACAAAATCTAAATCTTAAATTTATGGCAAATATAGGAAAGGCTGCGTTAATCTCTACTTTTCTTCAATCATGGAAAACACAAAAAATATGATCTCCTAATTTCTCAAAAATAAAAATTAGTAAAAAACTTTGTATACTTGAGGTTATTACTACTACTTCCAAGTTAACATTTTCGTGGCTATCACACTTTTAGCGCACTTCCTAAGAAAGAACATGAACAAACAAGAGTTAAGCATTCACAGTTTTAATTCATATATCCTCCAAACAACAAGGGGTGGAAGAAGTAACACATGTCTTGAGGATAACCACAAGATTCCTAATTTGAATCCTCGTACTAATAAGTCACATATAAATTGCAGTTGTGATCAAATCAATTTAAATTTTTTTTTTTACACATACTCATGTTTTTTATTAGTATGTGAAGCCGTCATTTCTATGCACGAAACGGAATGACTGTGGAGCCATAAAGAAAGACCAAAAGATAAAACCTCATGCCCACGGTTTTGATGCCAATCTATTACATCAGTGTTGTCGTGGTTAAATGGTTATAAGTCTTGATTGTGCATAAAGGAATGCGATAAACTATTTATCTGTATGATACACATATTGAGATGACTTTTTTTTTATTTCCAGACAGAATTTACTTATTAATATACATATATAAAAATACACAAATATGTATATGTACACATGTAATATACCTATATATGTATACATACAGATATACAGATACATGCTTAATATATATACAAGTGTACATATACACGTATACATGTATATGGGATATGCATAAATGTATACACACACACACACACACATATATATATATATATATATATATATAAGTATGTATATGTATGTACTTATACATATATATGTATATATTTATACATGTATAGATAAACATATATATGTATGTGTGTACATATATATATGTATACATGCATACATATATGTTGAAGTTGAAGCTCAAAAAAAGTTAATGTTTTATTTCTTACTTGGCATTTCTCTTTTATTTTGCCGTACGAATTCAATTAATCAAATTGATTTTATGCTTTTCTCAGTTTCATGTCAACATGTCCTACTTAATATTCCCAGCAATTCCTAAAAATTCAACCACACCCTCTCTCTCTCTCTCTCCCTCCCTCCCTCCCTCCCTCCCTCCCTCCCTTCTCTCTTAGTTTTAAATTTATGTCTCTCCCCCTAAAACTTAAATCTTTCCTATTCTTTAAACATGCACAATATTTGAATTTCTCCTCTTTTATTTCATTGTGTGTCATGTGTATAATCTTATGGCTCATTTTGTCTTCTATCATTTTTATGTATTTTTTAGTGTCTCCTTTACTAAGCTTTATTAATACAAACCTTAACACACGGTTAACATTATCATTATTATTTTTATTCAAAGATTCTATTCTGCCACTTAATATGCTATTTGACTTTTTCATTTGTTGCTAAAAAGCTAACAGTAGTTACTAAAGTTCATTTTCAACGACTAAGAATTACCTATGAACCATATAAAAAAGAAGTAACGTTTCCGTTACTACTATTAGGCATACGAGGATGAACTTTCTCAAGAAATATCTTGCCGGTTGTTGCTTCCATATACAACGACACACAGGGTTAAGACTAGTCAATGGATGAAATTGGATGACAATAATGCTTATAATGTACAGGTCTCTAGAAGTAGTACAACTTTCCTAAGTTTAATGTGTATTATGATCCTGGCAGCTCAACATTTGTTACTGGCCTGAACAACAACGAGTATCAGATATCAAGGGGAAAGGTACAACCTTTTCTATTATTTTCAGCAGTTCTTGTTGCACCCACAAAGAGTGTTGTATGAACTTAGAGATGCTCTACAGACCCTGAACAAAGAAGCAGGAGTGGAAAACACCTGTGACTTCGTGAAGGTTAGTGGCTCTTATAATTCATGCTCATTTATGAACTTCTTTCATGTTTACTGACTTCTTCGCACTTGGCACTTTGTGCAGGCCGATTTTATGAAGATTCCATTTCCTGATAATAGTTTCGATGCAGTGTATGCTATCGAGGCTACCTGCCATGCTCCAGATGTGGTATGTAAATCTAGTAAATAGCCATATATTGCAGATCAGTTACCCAACACAAACTCACGCATGCACACACACATACTCCTAGCCCAAAAAACATGAGTTTTAACTAGCGTTTTCGCCTAAAGGTTGGATGCTACAAAGAGATATATAGAGTGTTGAAGCCTGGTCAACGTTTTGCTGCATACGAGTGGTGTATGACAGATTCCTTTGACCCCGATAATCAAGAGCACCAGAAAATCAAGGTTATTGCAGGAGCAGTAGTGACGTCTTTTTATGTGCTTTGGCATCTGTAAAACTTAAATTGTTGTGCTCATGCCAAAAGTTTTATGGTCACAGGCTGATATTGAGATCGGCAATGGTCTCCCTGACATCAGGTTGACTGGACAATGCCTTGATGCTCTGAAGCAAGCAGGTTTTGATGTAAGAAACAATTATGCCCTTTCTTCTAATTTAATGCCCGTCATTTTTGCTTAATCTTTATGTTTTGCTAAAAGCTTTCAGTAAATTTACTCTTTACATGTCATTTGAACATTCGAAGTATTAATAAAGGCATAAGAAACATCGTGTTCCTTTTATTTTTATTTTGGGAAGGTTATATGGGAGAAAGACGTCGTAGTGGGCGCACATGTGTCATGGTACGCGCATCTGGATAAAAAAGAGTCGCAAAGCAGTTTTCGGCTATCAACTTTAGGACGGTTTATCACAGAAAACATGGTAAGGCCTTTGCAGTATGCCGCTCATTCTCTTCTTAGAAACTTCTTGGTATGCGATCCCTTTTTTCCTGGTAAAAATTTTGTTGGGTTACAAGCGTCACACAAGCGTGAAACTTTTCTAGTATTTTACAACCTCTTTGCTCAAATTATCTGATTAGAAATCTCATTTTTGTCTTCGTAGGTTGGGGTCCTAGAATGTGTGGGAGTTGCACCCAAGGGAAGTAAAAGGGTTTCCGCTTTCTTGGAGAATGCTGCAGAAGGGCTTCTTGCTGGTGGAAAGTAAGAACTAACCAAATTTAGATTTCAGTAACTCATTCTAGTATTCTTCTGAGTTTCACAGCTTACAGATATGATCACGTTCTGCTTTCTAAAATATTTGACTGTTGGTGTAGTTGGGCACTTGTATGGTGTAGTCAAATTCATCAATTATGGAACCTCTTCCTCCCCAGGGTATTCCTAGATTGCTAGTTGACATGAGTCGCTAAATTTGGCTCAAAACATACACGTGGAAACCCTCATTATGTAATTGGGAACCCTAGGCAATTCAGAGGACATAGTTCTCCTTCGGCTCTGTCACATTCTTCCTATTTGCTAATGGTAACATTCAGTAATGTAGTCCGTACCCACAGTTTGAGCCTGCTAGTCAACTTTGCTTTTCCCGGCCTTACTGATGAGAGTAAACTAAGCAGAAAAGTGATCCTATTTCCTTTCAACTTGCCCGTCATCGAACATTTCAGTTCATTAGTAGGTTGTATGGTGGGTAGGCCTATCTAGTGATAAGGCACCATCTTTTGTGTCTATCCTCAGGCAAGTCTTGACCCACTGATCAAATTTCTCGGTTGTATCTATCTACGTATTGCCTAAGAAGACTTCCGTTCGCTGTCTCTATTCTTTTCATCTTGCAAGTGTACTGGAGGTCTGTCTTCTTATTGCCTATTCCATAGTTAGAGCTGTTCAACTGCCGTGGCAAAACACCAAATGGTAAAATAGACAACAAGGTGGTGAAGTGAAAGAACTTCCGTACAAAAATACGCAATACAAGAGCCTTATCCGTAAAAATATCTAACAATGTTACAATCTGTATTGCCCTATACTACATAATCATATATTACCGTATTAACCCTAGTACTATAAAACAGGTGTGTTCTATATTAGTACACTAACATCCCCCAAAAATACAACAAGGTAACAAAGAGCCTACTCAAGTTTGGAAATAATATGAAGAAAGTGTACCAGTAGATGAATCTTCATGAAGATATGACTCAGATCATCAGAGGAAATAGGGAGAAGAAGAAGAGATCCACGGAAATGATGAGACCTAATAAAATGTATGGCAATCATCTCGATATGCTCACTGTGCTCGTGAAATACATCATCACGAGTACTTTAAATAGCACACTCGTTTTCCCAGTAGATATGTGTGTGCTAGTGTTATGGAAGATTCCCTAATACGATTTAACAAGCGAAGCCAAATAAGTTTGAAAGTTGTATCAGCAAGAGCTCGATATTCGGCTTTGTTGCAGGAGCGAGCAACTACAAATTGTTTAATGTTGCGCCAAGGGAATTACCAAGAAAGAACAATACCTAGTCTGCAACTGTCTGGCTATTAAATAACCAGCCCAGTCAGAACCGGAGAGAACATGCAATGTCAAGGAAGATGAAGGATGAAAATCCAGACGATGAAACATAGGTCCCTGGACTTATGACATATCTCACAATGCAAAGTACGACAGAGTAATATGTGGACTGAGGAGTACCCATAAACTGACTCACCAAGTCTATGTGATGTCCGAATCATTGATGGTCAAATAAACAAGGCTATCAACTAACTGTTGGTAGACTGTAGCATGAGCAGGAGGTACTCTCTCTCTCCGTGGCACGATGTTCAACATTCGGTTCAAGAGGAGCATGACAATGGTGCTATCACAGATCCTAGCCTGTGATAGCTAGTCAGATGTATACCTGGCCTCAGTGGGTAAAGACCATTATAGGCTGAGGAAAGCTGGCTTTAAGTCGTGAACAATAATTAGGAGAACTGAGGTCTTTAGTTTCAAAGTGCTTATGAAGCAAATATATAAGAGCTTGAATAACGCCAATAGTGTCATCATAAAAATCATGTCGTCGGTAAAGAAGCAACAGGGTGGTACTTCGAGTAAAAAGAGCCAAATAATCATCTATGAAGACTGCTCTGAGAGTTCAATTCAATCCAACGGCTTAATTGTGGAAGAAAGGTGAGGACAAGAGAAAGAGACGAGCAGTTATTCATGGTATGTCCCTACTCAAAAAAGTTCCGGGGGTCTATCAAGGAATGACTGCAACGCGGATGGTTTTACTTCTTGGACTCGGTTCCTCGACTTTTCTATTGCCAGATTCGGAGGTAAAACTTTTGAGGGCTAAACTGAGCAGGCTGCCTGGCCGCCTTAGCAGTTACACTATGTACAGGATGGCATTAGGAATCCGATTTTAGTCTATCTTATCGTGTCGCTTGATATAAAATTAGGCAACCCACAAAGATCCCAGAGACACCTAAGTTACAGGTATAGAGCCCTTGGACAATCCAAGGGTAGGAGTCCTTCTCCCATGCACTGGGAAATAGAAATGCATGTCCGTAAGATTTTATTTTTTGTGTTATAATTAGAAGACCGGAAGTGCTGCCAAATGACAGTAGAAAACTACAATTTTTCCCATATAACCGCGGTCACAAAGTGCAGTCTATCCAATTTGTCCTCTAGAACTGGAATTCAAACTGAGATGTATCGAAATCGCAAGTTATAACTGCGATCTTTAAGGGCAAAATCGCAGTTCGCAACCGTAACTTTATGAAACCACTTGTGGTGTTTGGGAAAGAACTAAGAAACTCCGGGTCTTGGGGATAAATGCGTTTTAACTCCCAGTGGGAGAAAAGCTTCCAATAACAGAGCAAACAACGACTATTCGTTACATAATGTGCTGCGCAATTGTCATATCAACATCCATCGATGAACTGAATCATATTTCCATTTTGGCATGATTAAATTGTGCTTCATCTACATGTCTTGCGCCTGGTAAGTAGTACAAACTTAGTTGATGAAGCAAACCCAAGAAACATTGTTTTTGAAGCTTTATTAATTGGATCACACAATTGGTATTTCAGGAAGGGCATATTCACACCAATGTATTTCTTCGTGGCTCGGAAGCCTCTTTAGGAAGGTGAGTACTCTGAAACTTTAAATACTAACCACCTGCAGTGCCTTGTTAGGAAATGATTACGTTTAGAGATATGTTCTAACTTGTTATCTGCGTATCTCAGATGAAAACTTCCTTCATATGATTGCGATTAAAGTCTTTAATCCTCGTCGAATCCAATTTAGTCTGTATGCCATGAAACATGCACCGAGTAAACGTTTGGAGCGAGTCGCACGAATGTAGATATTGTATCTTGGTCCCTCATAATGTCCATGGCTGCATGCTAATCTTCATGTAATCAATAGAATCTCAACACCCAATCGCAGCGTTCTTCACATGCCAGCCCAACACTGTCTTTTTGGTACAATAATGGCTTACGGGCTCTCACAAATTGGAGTACCTGCCAACCTAGACGCTTGCAATATTTCCCACTAGTAACAACTCTCATATACTCAAATTATTTGGCAAGCTAGACGCAGCTTCCAATCAAACAACATTTCCGATCCTCTTCCAATGCATGCTACAATGATGTGAAGTTCAAACATCAAGTGCACAATGACATGAGTTCTTTTTATCTGCGGGAAACCCTTGAAGCACCCCCATGCAAGAGCTTTATAGATCATCTTGCACAAGGCCTTCATCTCTACAAGAAAAGAAGCTCACCTTGTCTAGTACCCCTAAAGTGTGGAAGAAGCCCTTTGCGGTACCGTTCATCACAGAGAATCAAATAGTAAATTTGATCCTAGTTACCTCAAAATCTATTCCTCCTAAGCCCTTGCTGTAAGCATTTATTTGGAATTTAAGGCTGCATCCAAGTTTGGCCTTCCTCAAACAAAGGCATCACTATAAGAATATTGGTATTTCATTTTGAAACACGGTTCTTAGACGCCTAGACTGCTTCAGAGTCTTAGCCAACTTCCGTAGTCTCTGATCTAAACAGGCATAACCCCAGTCTCCCCTTTCAGCCATTTCCCCTTGGTTTTGTCATGCCAGAGAATCTAAACAGGTTTTTAACTTTGGATGGGAGATAATACCATTTACTTTGCAACTTAATTTGCGGTGTTATACTCTGGCTTTAGTGCACGAAACATAATACACATATGTTCTTTACAGACATGCTCATGAATTCACAAGGGCTATTAATTCGGGGAAGCCAGATGTGTTGCTATACCTTAGAGAACTTCTCTATGGCATTAAACCAAAACCAACAAATATTCCTTATATCAAGCCTTAATGTATTAGTTCGATAAGGGTAAATTAGTCACTTGATTTTTATAAGTAAATACCAACTGTTCACTAGAGTTCTCCATTATATCAAGCCTAAATGTATTAGTCCATCTCCCTTTCTCGCCGCTACCATGCGCAGCTAACTTGTCGGGGGTTACGAACGGCTAGGGAAGAAAGTTGACAATTAGGGTGTGTTTGGATATGAGATTTTGAAATGTTGGGTATTTCTAAATGCCCTCATTTTGAAATCCCTTGATTTACAAATTCTATCATTTTAAAATATCTTGTTTGGATGAAATGAAGTAAAAGGTTGTTAAAAAAAGTAGGAGGCAAGATTCCTAAAAAAATAGGGAACTAGTTATTGTGGGTTTGTAAATTACTGATTGGAGTGGATTTGACAAATAACTAGTTCAAATTACTCCGAAATTTCAAAAAATCCCCTTTTGAACTATCCAAATAAGATATTTTGTCTAAGTGATTTACAAATACCCTACCAAAGTCAAATTTCCAGTTCAAATCCTATATCCAAACACACCCTTAGGATTTGTTGATTTTAAACAGAAATTACCTCTTTACCCTAGTGAATTAATCCATTTGGGATTGATATAAGCGAATAATTGTCTTTCTGGTTCTATGCGCAGAACAGTTCTTTATGACATTAAAACACAACTGAGTTTTCCTTATAATTAATGGAGTATAACATATATGACAATAGGCATCAACAGAAAAAAAAAAAAAACATGAACTAATTTCTTTCTCCATAATGGGAAAAAGTAAAGATTACATTCGTTCTTTCTTAACCAACATATATGTTACTTTCCCGTCTTTTATTTTATTTTATTTTATTTTTTTGGTGATGATATGCAGGTCGGGATTACTGCAATCGATGAAGACCTGTAATTTATATCTGGTTTTACTTCAATAAGTATTGCTAAACTTTTATGAGCTTCTGTAAATTCAAGTTTGGTTTGGTCATTTCTCAATCTTGTAATTTTTTGGCTTCAGGTCAAAATAGCAGGAAGCAGACATGCTTCTCTTTGAATTCTCCTTTGTATTTTGCTTTATTTTGTGAAATTCCTTTCATCAAAAGTCACAGACATGACAACACTTTTGTATTCTAGAGATGCAGGGCTTACGTGCATGTTTTAGCTCGACTACACAAAAAGTACGGAACACAAAATTGTTTATTATAACCCGAAAGAGAAAAAGTGTGACATCTTTTTATGAACTCATAAGGACTTACTTGGTTAGACCTTTCGATGAAGGTGTTGTCCTGTAGTGATGGTGTGAACGATGTCCTTATAGAAAAATCTTAACATCGGGCCGATGTTTGATAACATCTATATGAAAACATACAGAAGATAGGAGTGTTTTGTGTGGGTGTGTTGGGGAGGGGGTGGGAGGGAAGTGGGGGGGGGGGTGGAGTTGGTGGTGTTTTAATGGCAGACATCGAAAAAGAACCATGAATTAACAAAAATTATTTGTGATCATGCTTTACAATTTTATGTAGTCGAGCACAATTCATTTAATAACCATGAAATAGGAAAATTAGTATTATTTTTAGAATGTTAAGAAATATATACCGAGAGAAAAATAACACGAGGCTAACATCTCTAACCTCTGGGATTACAAGAAGTACAAAGCAAATAACAAATGAAAACTCCATCTGACAAAGGATAAAAAAAAAAAACCTGAACTAAAAGCAGAAAACTTATGACAACTATTTTTTTTTAATTATTTCGATAATGAACAAGATAAACAAACAATTAAGACCAAAAGAAACCACCCAATCTGATGATCAGACACATGTCCTCGTCAAACCATCTGCTGTAACAACACTGGACACATGTTCATCCCAAACCCGTAGCCCAAGGCTACGGCTCGAAGCTTGAGGCCACACCACCCGTCTTGCACCTTCAGCCAGGAAACCCAACCTTCATCGCCGTCAATCACTGCTGATAACACAAAGTAGCCGAAGACAACTAGCCTAGAAAACCCAAACCAAAGCTCCACCACAGCACAACTAAAGCCTTGCCTAAACTCACCAGCTAGCCTCCTCACCAACAGGAGCCCAAAAGAAACCCCAACACCCACTGATGATGCAGATCAGCCACCAACTCCATAACTCAAACAACCAACCTTTAATAAAGGAAGAGGGGGATGGGGATCTACTGTTTGGGAGGGGGGAGGACAACCCTAATAAGAAAAAACCCTTCCTTGTAGACTAACCTACTTTCTCCAACCCAAGGCACCGCCATGCCTGACGTCAGCAATCTCCAGTAGCCACTCATACCACCAACCCAAGATTGACCACCCCAACCCACCTGCTCATACCACTTCCTGAGCCCGTAGAGCAACCACCCCTGCTCAGGTGTAAGATCCAACGAGACATGCCAAATCCTACATCACACAACAACCCATCATCTTGAGATCCAATCATAAGATTCGCCAACAAACAAAAACATTACATAAAATTGGAATGAGAAAAACACACCCTAACTACCACGCTGCACTCATCAGAGGAAATTAGTGGTGGTGGCGGAGAATGGAGGAGAGAGCATGTTGGGTTTTCTCTCAGAGGATTTTTCTTTGGAACAAACTTTGGCTCCTACCCAAATTATAGGAATCTTCCTTCAAACCCATATATAGTGACAATTAATAGTCGCTAAATGTGTTTAGTGGTTTTTCTTCTAACAGTTTCAGTGAAAATTATTAGCAGTATTATTTTTAGCGTCACTAAATAAAAGCCACTAGAAACGATTGATTGTCACTATATATGGGTAGGAGGAAGATTCCTCCAACTGGGATAGCAGTCAAATTTTTTCCTTTTCTCTCTCTTGGAGCCAGAGGCTCTTGGACACCGTAGATAAGGAGAAATGAAAAATAGTATGTTCAATATCTAAATGTGCACTGATGAAAATACTTATTGATCACAAAGTTATACACCTATTTGAACCCTAAAATGATCCTTTTAAGGATTAAATACATACTTCCAACCAAATTTCAAAATGTTTTGACTATCTGAATCAAGGTATTTTCCTTTTGTTACCTGCCATCCACTAACTTACAATTAAATGGAATAGAATTCAACTGTAGTCTTCATATTTTTGCTATGGAAAAGATCATTGAATTATCAAAACAAAGATAAAATGCAAAATCACTTCCACTGGTTGGAAACTGGAAATGTCTGTCACAACAACCTTGTCAAGAAGTCTAACAACTTATGTTCCCAACCTATCTTGGCCGCACCCATGGTTTCACTATGGGTTCCATTTTGAGCGACATGTTAAGATGGTCAACGGCCAATTTGCAACGCTCCCAAGCCGTTCAAAGAAATGTGCATGCTCAAGTTACGTGCATTCTCTTTTTTTTTTCCTTTTTTTGTGTGGCTAAGTAATTGATGTTGGTATGCCTTGGCCTTCAGCAAGGATGTTCGGCCTCGGCCTTCCCCTAAGGGTTAGAATTGGCATTCCCCTTTGAACCCTTATCACTCTTAAGGCAACAATTGTCGCCCACGCCCACATGCAGACTCTGACGATGCCCTTCTCTCGTTCCCGAGCGGCTACTCCGTGACATCCATCGCTTGTGCCCGTGCACTGCTTTCGCGATGCCCGTAGCCCGCACCCTTACACTGTCTCCGCGATGCCTCTCAACTTTGACCCATGTTGCTCGTGCCCTCCCGCTGTCTCTGCGACGCCTATCAACTGTGACCCTCATCATCCACGCACATGCACTGATTCTGCAACTCCCGTTGCCTATGCCCTTGCGTAGACTTTATGAACACCGTCGCCTCAGTCACGCGGCGCCTTTCATCACATGCCCTTGGCACAACATCCGGCTCCGTGATTCTCATCGCAATGCCTATGTGATGTTTCCATGTTACATGCCTTGGACATCGCACACACTCTGTCGCACCTACGCGCTGCGCTGCTTATAGAGTTATGCCCCACCACCCGTATGCTCTCTATCACACTACCATGCTCCTTGTATTGGTCCATCCTTTTACCACACCATGTACACTTTGCATTGGTCGTGGAACATGCTTTGACCCATTCTCCAGAGTGTACAACATCCTGCGGGGGTAGGTGACTCCTCCAAGACACTTTTTCCACCAGGGAGCTCCAAGTTCTCCAGCATAAAGACTCCTCTTCCGCCAGGTAGACGACTCATCTAGGATGCTACCTCGGGCTGTCGGGTAGGCCATTTCTCCGAAACACTACCTTGGCGCGTTCCGAGTGCTCTGCCTCAAAGACTCACCCGTGAGGATAGATGATTCCTCCGGGTCACTATCTCCGCCAACGAGCTCCAACTCCCCATCCACCAAGTAGGCGATTTCTTTTGGACCCTGTCTCCGCCCGTCTGGTAGGTGACCCCTCCGAGACATTACCTTGGCTTGTCGGGCAGACGACTCTTTTCGAACACTACCTCAGCCCGTCAGGTAGGCGATTCCTACGGACACTACCTTGGGGCGCTTCGAGTGGTTCTGCATAAGGACTCATCCACAGGATAGGTGACTCCTCCGAGACATTATTTTTGCCAGGGTGTCTACGTGACTAGTCTACATGCTCTGGCACTGCAGGCTTTTCGTCGGCACCCCTAGGGACTATAACCCCCAGGTCACTTTGAGACGAGAATAGGCCTCCAGAGGGCATCATGCCTAGTATGTCTGGCAGTTGGGCATTTGGCCTCCCCCCTCACTGCCAGGACCTCGGCATATCTCGATGTCCTGTGGGACTCTAAAAGGGCTTTGGAATTGTGGCTAAATCAAGGGGGTTCTCTGGCTAACCCGGCATTGTGGGAGCTATAGTCTTTCCAGATAGACAGACCGACACTGTGAGGAGCAAGATGGGTGAATATGCAATCCGACAGTCTTTGGAGCACCGACACCTATCAACCCCTGGTGATGTGTCACTCTCGGGTAGTGCCCCATGTCAGTTGATGACATCATCCTCTTTACCTCTAAAAACAGGGGTCTTCAAAATTCATTTTGGCTAGAGGAGATATTTTTCAGACTTTCATTCTCACATTAACTTTTTCACTCTAGAATTCTAAAGAGAGAAACATACATGACCCTGAATGTAGACCTAAGCATTGGACTGTAACTGTTGTCATGAATTCACCCCGCACCATCGCCTTCACAGCACTACCATCCTCAGGCTCTGTTTGGGATGCCCTTTGTCTCTGCCTTTGCTCTATCCTTGTTATGTCCCACATCAACATACTTGGCATTTAACTCGGACTGCATTTCTTGTGGCACCTCCACGTCGACTGAGAACCTACCTTCCTTGGCATTAACTTATATGCGCTTCAACTTCATCTGCTTCAACTTCATCCTTTTCACCTTGTTCTAGAGGACTTTAAAAACTTGAGCTTTCTCTTTTTGCTTATGGCCACATGCTTTATTCAGCTTGACTTGCTAGCCAAACGTTCTACAGGTCGAACAACCTTAGGAACTTTCTGGTACCAGAGTACAAGTTAGATTAAATTGTACAGTTACTAAGTAAACACATGATTAATATGCAAACCTATTCAACTTGAGTTTTCTCTTTGGGGACACCTATTCGATTCGGAGAAGTTGAAGGCAAAATAGTGTCAGTTGGTGTAACGAACTACTTTCAAATATCTTTGGACCTGAAAAGGTCTAATTCTAGCTGTCATCTTATTTTTTAGGGTTAAAATTATTAATCGGGGGTAAACACTTCATTTTTGTAGTACCGTTTTATCATTTTATTTATTTATCATTGAGATTTCTTTATAATCAAGTTTATATTATTATTGTGGGTATAATGAGCACAATACATTTAATGAAGCCCAATCCCATGAATGGCCCAATGCAATCATGGTCATAAGTTAACTTGGTTAGAGTCTTGTCCAGTCAAAGTCCGTTTGATTTGGTTGGGTTTAACCTGGATCAAGGTAACAAGATGTGACTTGATTTCTGATTGATTTCTGACTTAGGATTGATCCTGGATGCAAAGATACAACCTGGGGATAACTCCTGCCAGGAATTGATACATCCCTTCTCTCCTTTCAAAAAATTTTACCGTATTAAGGAAAATTAATTCGAAAAAAAATCTTAATTACTTGACTGGTGAACCGGCCGCTTTTCGTGAAACCCGCCATTATATTAGACTTTTCTAGACATTTGATTTAAATCAATATCTTTCTATATTAGAGATTTTAATTAGACTAAAAAAAACTCTTCGTTAATATTTCTATTAGCTCTAGACGTTTATAAATTGATCACTTGGGCTACAAAATTAGGAGGCTTCCCCCTAGAACTTTGGGACCATTCTCCAAGAATAAATTATGCCAAAAAATCCAAAGAAAGAGAGAAAATCCTAGAAATCTTGACTTCTCGCATCAAGCACACACCAAAACTTTGACTAGCTGTAAACTGCTCATATGATACCCAATCTAGGCAGATCAATAGCCTATATTACCAAAATCAAGAATCTTTTCTAGAGTTAAAACTTTGTAGAAGAAGTCCAATCCATTTAAGATGGTCTTCTGGCTCAAAATAGGATTTTTCTAGTCGGGCAGATTCATTTTATAGGTTTCACTGTTCGACTTTAATCTGCTAATCCAGTACCCGATTTAGGTAATTCAAAAGCCTACATCATGTATCTTGTTGAAATTTACAACTTTGTAGAAGGATTCAAATCCATTTATGGTTTTCTTCAATGCCAAAACAAGGTTTTTCTAATAGAGAAAATTGATGTTCTTGATTTTCAACGTCAAATCAATCCTTAGATCAAGCAATTGGCAATCTGAATTAATGTACAATTGTCTATCCTTCTTTAGCGTATATTTATTTATAAATTAGAAGAGTCTAGATTTTTCCTCCTTCCTTGCAACTATATCATGGTCAATAATTTAGAAATTAGATTTGGTATCCTGACTATCCTCTATCGTCCCTCTAACAGCTAGCGGTCCATACTCGATTTTCTAGATTTGC
Organism: Escallonia herrerae; assembly: GCA_033070095.1. NCBI lineage: Eukaryota > Viridiplantae > Streptophyta > Magnoliopsida > Escalloniales > Escalloniaceae > Escallonia > Escallonia herrerae. The sequence continues at coordinate 254,849 of JAVXUP010000534.1, read as the reverse complement.
ATTTCGCATCTTCTTGGGTTGAGGTGACCAGATTGGTAGGGTTAAGAATTTGGTTGTCCATCTCATGATAAGCATAAGGATGTGCATATCGTCAAAGCATACAGTCATGGCATCCGGCTCCTCGAAATCCATCCAATCGAAAGCATTGTTCTAACTTGGCTCCACCAGACTCAACATTTCTTCATCTTCTACCCATTCATAGTCATAGAAAATCTCCCTTCACCCTCTAACTTTCTGGTTTCCATGTTGTACGTAGACCGGCTTGGGAATCCATAACAAGGACCTTTCTCACCTTCCTTGACAAAACTATCGTTCAACATTGGGATCTTAGACATAATGGGAGAATCCGCGAACTGTCCCGCTTCCCTTGGTTTTTTGAGACAAGACATTTTCTTAAGAGCTTCTTTCTTTTGTTTCTACGTAGAGCTATATCTCACACTAAACTGATCTTTTTTATTTTCCAAAATAAGGATGCTAGGAAGCACCAGACAGTTACTGCCTAATCTTTTTCCCATAAGATAACGAAGCTTGTGCATCATTGGTAGCATTGAGGTGTTACTCTGAGGTGCAAAGCTTAGAAAATTCTCATGGTAGCATACTTCCTCAAATTCTAAGCATTGCACTGAATTATCAATCTTAAACCCACTAATACGAGTCATGCGGAATCGTAACGTTGTCTTTAACATTTTTCACCTGCCATATATGTGGTAGCTGGAAATCTCCCATAATTGTGAAAACAACTTTGTCCAGTAGAAACTTAACTTTCTGGTATGGAGCAGAGGGTATTGTTCCGACTGACTGAATCCATGGCCTTCCCAGCAAGATATTGAAGGCAGCAAGAAAATCTAACACTTGGAAATTGACTTAAAAGTAGCTATGCCGACAGACATAGGAATCTTGATTGTACCAACCTAATTCCTGGTGTTATCACGGGCTCTCACTACATAGCCGGATGGAGTGAACTCTGAAAGGTCAATACACAGAAGAACCCACATAATAATGTGGAGTAGGTCATTATGGCTTAGTTCTATCTTGGATAAATCCATCTTGGAAAATGTAATAACATATCCATTATGAATTGGCCCGAACACATTAGACAACTCTTCAGGTTAGGTTTGGATAGGGACCTGGGCTTTGGTAAGCAGTTTCAGTAAAGCTTGTTGAGAGAATATGAGGCGAACAATAATTCCTAAATAGAAATATTAACCTAGATCTTCTTCAACTGTTGAAGCACCTGTTCGTCTGAGGGTCTTAAGAGAATAGAGGGTTTGAGGCAGTTGGCTTGATGGTTGTATGGTAAGCTCATTCAAACCTAGTCCAATGAGAAACAATATTGGGCTTAAAGATGAGACTTGTATACTTGTCCCAGTCTTCTCCTCCTGTAGTACAAGCTTTTCCTTCCATCAGTTCCTCCCAGGAAATCACAATGCAAAATTTTGACAAGGGAACTTGAGCACAAGCAGCAGACACATTCATGTACTAACATAGTAGTACTATGCATGTAGAAGGATCTAACACTCATGGAACATTATTGATCATATTAAACCTATGAGCAGGTAAGGGTTCTTTTCACACATTCGACTTGGCTGGGGGGGGATACCTCACCATTGTCAATAAGCTCTTCGATAGCATGTCTAAGGATGATACATCTCTCAGTATGATGACCCTTTCCTAGGTGGTACGTACAAAATGCCTAGGCATCATATCCTTCAGGTATAACTACTAGTGTGGGACTATGGGGTAATTTGGATAGCATGGCTCTTCGTAGCATTTACTCAAACACCTCAGACAAAGGAACATTTAAGGGAGTAAACTTTTGTCATAATTCGTTAGTCACTTTCCATGACACTACTTCATGCCTGCACATTATTAAAATTGTTGGTACAGACGACTTTTCCTTTATCATCTGACTCGTATTGCCAATTAAACTCAACTTTCTTCTTATTGTTTTTCTTTACCACCTTAGGTTCTTCATCTTAACTCTTTTATCTTTCTTTATAAGGATATCAATATCTGAATGGTCTTTGCCAGTTAAGCTGCTAGAGCTGCAAAGTTTGTCAGAAAAGTCTTTCCGTAATTTGCTAAAGATATAAACCAAATCACCGAACTGAGGAAATTCTTAGGCCAATGGGTTCTTGTGAGTTTTTTAGACGAATCCTGATACTAGAGCTTTTTAACCTTATCTGTATAAAGAATAAAATGCAACAATTTAATCACATAAGACAAATATGAAACCAACCAGTTTATACAGGAAAATTGGACACTGACTAACATTCCAGTTAACCTTGCGGGTGAATCAGTTAGTTACTCAATGAGGTGTTTTGGGATTTTTGAGAAATTTCTGAAAATGGTATACTAACTAACCGTCTGGTTAATCTTTTGAGTTAACCTTCCAGTTACTTAGTGGGGTACTTTTTGGGTGTTTCTGGAAAAGTGTCTGAAAGAGGATTATTAACTAACCATCCAATTAACCTTTTGAGACAACCTCCAGTTATTTAGTAGATTACTTTAGGACTTCCAAAGTATTTGAAAAATTAAAGTACAAGCTAACCATCCAGTTTCCCTTATGGATTAATCACATGGTTACACAATGTGGTATTTTGGGTAAAAAGATGGGGCATAAATCGACCGGTATTGATTTGCAAGAAGAACACTTACTAACTAACCCCCGGTTCACCTGTTGGCAAGCCGGACGGTTGGTTAGAATCTCTTTTTCTACATTCCCCCTTATTGAAAATTACAGCCAGTTTTTTAGCCAATATGCCACTAACCCAACAGACATTCTCTAATAAAAAAGGGTTGACCACAGAAATGGCGTAGGTATGTGTTTTTCTTCTGACTCCAGGTGTAGGTTACTCTTTCGGCTTGAGTTGTATGATATACCTCTAACTAGTAACTCATGCAATTAATAATGAGTGATCACCTATACGTGTACACAAGTCATTTAATATACTGAGATACTAGGAGGCTCTAGGTACTAGGCCTTGAAAGCGAGAGTATAGTTGAGTTTACTTGATAAATAGGAAGTCCAAGAGTTTCAATTGTTACCCTAGAATGGGTAGGTTTGGGACAATCTGATGCATGTATGAGTTACAAAAATAAAAAGCACAATTACCACAGCTAAAGCACATTGTATATGTTACATAAAGCAAAGGAAAACACAAAGGCCAAAAAAGGTAACAAAACATTTCAAGTCTAGTCCTCTTATTTTAGTCCCTGACGGAGTCGTCACTATAGCGAACTGCCTTAAAAATTTTGACCCAAGAAGATTTAACCTGGAGTTTCCATCTCGTTCGGACCCTAAGGGAGGCAACCTAAATTTTGATCTTTGACACAAATATGAAAGACCGTATTTGGAAGATTCTTTTCATAATTTTTCTATTAATCGAAATTTGGTAGTGGGAAAAGAAGATACTCTAGACTTTTCTAATCTAATCTAAACTAGAAAGCAATATACAGTTACCTTTAGATGATGATTGCTTATAAGACTTAGAACTACCTTGCTATGAATCCACGATGCAAGTAGATCATATATGTGGAGAGTTTTACATGAAATGCTGAATTTTTCCTTATAAATGATGCACCCTTTTTAGAGAGAAATGGTCTAAAATTTATAGAGAGAATTTCTTCGCTAAATTGTAGCCTAAAGGTTCCTTCTATAGAGGTCTACTTGTCAAACTAAAATGATAAGAATGACTTTTTGAGTCTAAGATCTCTAATACACTCAAATATTTCTTTAAAATCACAGATTGAAAAAAGTCAACATATGGCCAGTTTGTCGGGAACTAGCCGGTTCACCCCTTAATATTTTAAGATTTTTCTTGAATTTCGGGACACTATCTTCCCTTAATTTAGTAATTATCACTGACAAAGCTAAACAAATGCAACTGATTTGGAAAATTATCTCCAAATTTCATCCAAATCAAGAAGATCTGCATGCATCACGGATTAATCTTATGATAATTTTAAATTATCTAACAAATCACAGTCTCTTGACTAAACTGGACTCAATCTGAACTTGAATTGGACTTATCCAAGCTGGACTGGACTGGATAAAATAAACTTATTATTAATTACTTGGCCTACACCCATAATTAATAATAAACTTTATTAAGCAATAAAGCTTAACAACAAACAAATAACTGCAAAGACTGCAAAGATAGGGTGTCTACACATGGCATTCACCCCTATGGAGTTAAGACCAATTATGAACCAACCCTTAGTTTTATGTGTAGCCTCGGCAAAGACAAAATGGTAAGAATCAATTGTACTTAGTAAACCAAAAAATTAAATAGAGGCAATGTCTAGTACAAAAAATATATGGAATTTGTAGTAGATACAAAGTTAGTATTATATTATCCCGAATGTCGGGAGCATATTAAAATAACTATTGGTGATCCAAAAAATAGACGGGCGTTACTTTTGGGCAATGCCCGGGTATTACTAGCGTATTGAAGCTTAAAAGAAATTTGGGACAAAAATGAAAATTTGAAATTTTGGGGGGGCATTTTTATAATTTTGGAAAACTCTGGGGGTATAAAAATAATTAATGTTCTTGGTGATGAAAATAATGAAATGAGCATCAATATATGTTTTAGGGACATTTAATTAAATTGAGAATTTATTAGAATAATTTTGGGGCTTAAATGCAATTACACAAAATTTGGGGTTCATTTTGCAAATATTAAAAGTTTGGGTCATTTGTGTAATTTTATAAAAATAATTTAGAAACCATGTTTTTAGGGGTGCCACCACCTACTTGCTTTCATGACTAAGCTAATTAAATAGTAAAATATTGGATTGAAGATAAATGAATCTCGGGTGAAAAGAAAAGAAAAAAGAAGAAAAAAAACAGAAAAACAGAGCAAGAGAGAGAGAGAGAGAATGCCATTTCGGAAAAGAAACAGAACATAAAAGAGAGAAAGAGAAGAACCTTTCCATTTTGGGAAAGGATGAAAAGAAACAGAAAGAAAGGAACATAGAACAGAGAAGAGAACAGGGCTCGGGGAAGCTAACATCAGAAGGAAAAAAGAAGAAGAAGAAGAAGAAGGGAGCTTAAGTGAGTTTTAAGGGTTTCAAGGTGGCTAGTGTGTGTTTTGGGGGTTGACTGTGTGTGTTCTTGGCCGTACGTGTGTGTGTGTGTTCTTATTTTGGGTGTATGTATATATTGATAATCCGTGGGTATGAGTTGTAATTCGTGGAATATAAATTGTGTTAGTATGTATCATTTAAGCTTAGGTTTAATTTTTAATGGATTAATGACAAATTCGTGGGTGTATGTGTGAGTTTGGAGGGGCTGGATGCTGCGGCTGAAGGTTGAAGATGAAGAAGTGTGTGTTTTGAGGTGAAATAGTAGGTGCAGTGATTTGAATAGTACCTGTTATTGTCACTAAATATATGAAATTAATTAGGCAGTTTTTTCCACGAATTTTCATAAATACTTAGGGCCAAAATTAGACAAAGTGTAAAACTGTAACCCCCAATATTTTTACGAGAGCTACTCTTTGAAATGTTTTGGGAATTTTCGGGATCCGGAAGGGTGCTAAATTGGGGTATCGATTAAAGAAATTTATCAAATTAATTAACCTAGTAAACTAAGTTATTTTAATATGAAATTTTTATGAAAAATCTATTTTACTGATATGATTTACATTCTAAAATTTCGGGCCATTCTAAGGTCGATAAGTATTTTTCACGAAACTGGCCTTTTAGCGCTCGGTCCGGACACCGGTTCGGGATTTTCGGATAAATTTTTTTTAAAATACTTTTTAGTCCAGAAATGAAATTATGATACTTAAAATAGCAATTTAAGATATTTTTGAGATTTTTCCAATGCCGGAAACTCCCATGGGTGTTTTGGTAATTTACCACCTAGAAGGGGTATTTTGGTAATTTTATCTATAAGGGGTATTTTGAAGTAAATTTACATACAATAAGATTATTTTAGTAACTTTGCTTATGGAAAAGTCATTTTGAGAATCAAAGCGTAACGGGGGTATTTTGGCAATTTGCCACCCCAAAGGGATATTTTGGTAATTTGACCTAAGAAAGGTATTTCTACATAAATTTATGTATGGAAAGTTTATTTTAGTGGTTCTACTCATGAGAAGACCATTTTGGTGATTTATGTTTGATAGGGGCATTTTCGTAATTTTACCCCTAGGGCGTTTCAGTAATTTTACATATCCGGTGAGGGGAGGTTCATTTTGGGAGCATTTGTGAGTTCATATTAATTTATAATTTTGTTCTGTAGGCTGTATTCTAATGGTTCAATTATTCCGTTTAGGTTAAAGCCAAAGACTTCCGGTTAGGATAATTTAGTTGCGGATCTAGGTAAGGGATTCTATCTGAACCTTGGGTAAGGTCTTTTGTCCGAACCCTTAATTGATTACTTGCATTTGTAAGTACTCCTTTGATATATTTATGGCTAATGCTAAACTCTGAGTTATGTATTGATATCAGCATATTCTTGCCTAGAAAACCCTAATGTTGAACCTGAATCGGTTATTTGGAAATCTTGTGATACTCGCATGTTATTGTGGGCTGAGCAAATTTGATAATTATCTGTATCTATTCTTCTGAATTGTTGTTATTATATTCGATAATTATTCTTAGTCGTTTTGCTATTTATCTGTGATTTTTCTTCTAAAATTCTGATTTCTTCTAAAAAATTAATTTCTTCTAAAAATCTCGAATGCTAACTTATGTCAGTATGATTATTGTTATGAGAACTCAAATTGATTTCGGGGATATGAGCTTATGTTAACGTTCATTGATATTGTTAATTTATGTGTTGACCTGGTACCTGTTTAGTGGAGAGGCGGTATAAGGCTAGTTGAATCCTGCATGAAACGTAGGCTAGTACCCAAGTAAACTAGTAATTATTTAGTACATCATGCATGTGTACACTATATGAGCTTGCCATAATGACATTGCAATTGCCCAGGATCAACATTGATTTTTTATTTTCTTTAGCTAGAATGATTTGTGCTTGGGTTGAAAGCCCTTGACAAACATTCATTGTACTTAGTTAGAAAGATTTGTACTTGGGTTGAAATCCCCTGATAAGCCTTTACTGTATATGATTCGTGCTTGGGTTGAATCCCTCAAAAAATCTGCTGTATTTTGGAAATGATGACTTGAAAAGGATCTTTTATTGATCGTTTTGGGTTTTGTTCCGATTGTTAAGATTTATTTTGGTATCTATTTCTGATGAACTTTGATCATTTTGGGTAATTATTGAGTTTTGATCGTTCGAAGTGTCTTGAAAATCATAGTCGGTTGAATTTTTCAGAGTTGTGTTATAATCTCTTTTGTAGTCCTTGTACGACCTTACTGGGCTCTTAAAAGCTCACCCTTCGTTTGGCTCCCTTCTGCAGGTGATGATAAGCTGTAGCAAGTTCAGGAATGGGTTAGAGTCTGAGTGAGATTTTGATGAGCCCATCACCACGGTATAGTAAGAACCCTGCGTGGGTCAGTACTGTAAATTCGTTCTTAGGAAGTTTGAATTGCGAAGAACTTAAGCTGTAATGGTTTAAGCTAAGCAGTTATGATCTAATATTTTGAAGAATTTGAGTTGAGGTTGAATTAGATGATTTGGAATATGTGTTAGTGAATAGATTTGACAGGTTTGATGTGATCCGGTAGGTTAACGACCCGGGAGTTCAGGGCGGTGGAGCTCCGGATTTTCGGGGGCGTTACAAGTCTCCTTTGATTTTGCTGAGCTGTTTACAAGGTACCTTATTGTAATTTGTTATGGAAAAAGTGAAGTGGCCTTGGGCTGTAAATTTTGTTACTCAGTGATACCAAAACCAACTAATCAAAATAAATGTATGTCCCTAAACACAACTAGAGGGGGGGGGGGGGGGAATAGGTGTTTACAACTTTATATAGAAATTTAAAATTTTAACTATCAAGATAATAGCAATCACATATTGACACAAAGATTTATACTGGTTCGGCCCACCTGCCTATATCCAGTCTCCGAGCACTCCACACAAGGGAGACCTACTTGAGCCTTCTACTAATCAGCTAGCTTCAGGTGCTACTCAAACCTCAGTAAAGATTTGAAACCTCTTCAAGGTTTCCAACTATTATAAGTGAAATGAAGATTAAAATTAAAATACAATTCACACTACTCAAAGAGTAGATATTACAATGAAAATAGATGAGTTAAGTTTTATTAGGTGGGAAGATCTGAATCTTTAAGAACTTAACCAAGAAACTTACTTTTCAAGATCTCAAACAAAGAACTCACTCAAAAGTTTTTGAAAAAATATATGAATATGTTGAGAGAAACTTTTTTAGAGTGATAAGAGAGATTTTTTCTGAGATCAGAAAAGTTGGTAATGAACTCTCTAAGGGTCCCTTTTATACTTGAAAGAATATGATCGTTGAAGAGCATTTAAAAGGAAAAGACAGATTATTTTAAAAGAAATAAGTCGAATGAATATTTAAAATCATTCGGAGGAATTTTATTCGAGAAGGTTAAGTCACCTCTGAAGAATTTGAACGAATGAATGCAAGATTGATTCGAAAGAATTTGAAGAGCGAAAATAATTTAGAGCCACTGAATACTTTAGTCGAATGAAAACGTAGGCTTCGAATAAAAACATAAGCTTCGAATGAAAACAAAGACTTCGAGTGAAAACAGACTTAAAAAACCAGATATGTGAACTGACGGATTCCTTCGATCGAAAAAGATATCCTTCGAAAGAAAAAGATGTCTTCAAATGAAAAATGAATTCTTTCGGATAAAAAATCTGTTAAGTTCCAACAGCGAAGTTTTTGATGAATTTGATTGAAGGTTTTGAGAAAACTTCGAATGCAAATCTTTTTAAGTTCCAGTAGAAAAGTTTCTGATGAATTTGATTGAAGGTTTTGAGAAAATTTCGAATGAAAATCTTTTTAGGCCAACAACTTCTTGGTTTTGTCCTTTTGAATTTTTGATAGATTTTTAAGAAGGTTTAGCTTAAGAAATTACAAGGAATGGTTATAAATCTAGTCTAAGTCCAAAGTCTTCGTCCAAAGATTTTTTTACGCTATGATTAGTCCTGAAATCATACATAATAACATGGTTAGATTAATTTTAGAACATTAAATAATAATCTTGGAATCATAGAATATGTGGACTCTTGGTAAACCACAAGACACCATAGCAGGAATCCAACTAAGATCATATAAAAGGTAATGTAACATGCTCTTGGATAGAAAACAAACTTGAGGATGTAAATACTAAAAGAATTTTAGACCCCAATTTTGTGCTTACGAGGATGGAGCTGAACTGGAAATCCTTTAGCAGGCGTCGGCATTGGATTACTTTAAGCTGCCTCGGTAGGAAGCAACTTCTCTCACCTAAAGTTTGTCACTATATTAGGCATGAACACGAGAATGGCGAGGCGTGGGTACTCATTCCCAAGACACATACGAGGGCCTCCTCCAAAAGGAACAAAAGTATACGGTGCTGGTCCACTCCCAACAAACCTTGATGGGTTGAACTTTTCGGGATCCGTTGTGCGTGGCTTTTGCGATCCAGTGCAACTGAAAAAGATCAAAAATAAATAAATAAAATAGAGGTTATTGACTTTTTTTTACACGTTATAAATATTCATTTATTTCTTGTCGTTAATCGCTTTTTACAATCATAGTAAGGACGTGGAACTATGTATAAAGTGTGACGATAGACGTTCCTTTATGGTAATTGAACATCAAGAATAATTTTTATTTTTATTTTTTTACCTTCCATCCCTTTGGAACTACATATCCAGCATAATTAAAGTCCGTGATAGCCTCTCGAAATGCTCCAAGTCCCAGGGGCGTCAATCTTAATACTTCTTCAGCAACATTCCACGAGTACCTCATCTTTCTTAAATCCTGCCATGCAAGCATTTCATCTTTTTCTTTGGAGTTTGTTATCTCCATTTGCTCTGCACCCCAACACATGCACAAACAGAAAAAATCACACGTGGTCATCTTACATTTTAATTTTCTTTTCGGAACTCATGATAATTTAATTTTTCTTATACATTGTTTTGCATTAATGACCAACTAAGAAGTATAAAAAGTACAAATAACATCGGTGTATGCAAATATTTAGAGCATTCTTAATTCATTGAAGTAACTAAGCTTATGTTAATGGCTGTGTTGATGGTAAAGCATAATTTCGATTGGTAACATCACAGAAACACACATTGTACTCTTAAATATAAATTGGCACAAGGCTCAAATCAGCAAAAACATCGCAATTAATCAACTTACACAAAAATGAGGAGCAATATAATATTACACAAAGTTTTTCATGGAATAGTAGAAACTGGGACATAATTTATATGTCTGTGGGTTACAACTTTTAATGCAAATGACTTGGAAGTAGACTACTGAACTTTACTGAATGATATTAAATACATTTTATCAAATTTCAATTTTTAACTCAAGTGACTTGGGAGTATATTACTAAACTTTAGCTTAGGATATCCAACACTAAGCCTCTCCGAAGTTGGCAATAGGGTTCTAGCCATGTTGGGTTACTCTATAAAGCACCAAGTCCCAAAACTCATCGTCGGAGTAAAGCAACCAAAATAATGTGCAAAGTGGGTACATAAAATGAAACTCCCTATTTCTCACATAATTTCATCAACTTTTTTTTCATGCAGATTAAGGATTTAATGTTATCTGTTTCTCATTATATCCTTTATAAAGAGGAGGAGAAAGTGAGGCAAAAGAGAGAAATTGATTAGTAGAGTGTTAAATGTGTGTTGCCAACTTATTCTGGTCACACCCAAGGGCCCACCAGGGGTCCCATTTTTTCACGACACGTCACATATTCAACGGTCAACTTTTCAACGCTGTCAAAAGGTCAAAATCACAAGCTCAAGTTACATTCATTTTTCGTTAACTTTCTGCACGACTAAAATTATTTTTGTCGCCAATGTGACGACATCGGCGCCACCAACACTTGGAAAATATGCAAACTGAGACTTAGCATGCCTTCCCCTTAAAGGGGGTCGGCCATTCCCTTTAAAGGGGGGTCGGCCACCTCCTTAAAGAAGGGGTCGGCCACCCGCTTTAACGAGGGGTCGACCACACCCTTTAAGGGGGGGTCGGCCACCTCCTTAAAGAGGGGGTCGGTCACCCTCTTTAAGAAGGGGTCGGCCACCTCCCTGAAAAGGGGATCGGCCACCTCCCTCAAGGGGGGGTCAGCCACCCTAGTCACGAGGCTATTGACGCTCCCTTTTGCTTCTCATTCACGCACAATGGTCTATAATGCTCACTCATCACCACGACCATACGATGCCCGTTGTTGCCCGTACGTTGTCGCTGTAATGACCATTGCCCGCTCGCCGTCTCTACGACTTTCGTCACCAACGCATGCCCACCACACTTACATTCTGCAGCGCCCGTGCGCCGCGCCACTGTTACAGCCATGCGCCTAAGCTCTTTGTCACTCTACAGTGCCCCCGACACCAGGTATGGTCTCGCAACAGTCATCGCCGCGCCCGTGCGCCACTTCCATGACATGTGCCCCCGGCACCAGGTATGGTCTCACGACAGTCGTCGCTGCGCCCATGCGCCACAATCAATGTCTCATGCTGTAGGCACCGCGCCCATATGCCACAATCATGTTATAGGCCTTCGGGCATCACACTTATTCACTACACCATGCACCCCCACCATGGACGTGGAACATGCTCCGACCCACTCTCTGGAGTGTGCAGCATTTTTTGGGGCTCTGCTTGTAGTGCTCCTGCACGAGGACCCCTCGTGGCGGGATGGACTCATAATCTTAAAGTCATCACCACCATGGGATGGGCTCACAACCTTAAAGCCATTGCCGTCACAATCACGGGGGCTCCAGTACGAGGACCCCTCGTAGCAGGATTGACTCGTTACCATAAAGCTATCACCACCACGGGATGGGCTCACAACCTTAAAGCCATCACCGTCACAATCACGGGGGGCTCCGACACGAGAACCCCTCGCAGGGGAATGGGCTCATTACCACAAAGCCATCGTCGCTGCAGGATGGACTCACAACCTTAAAGTCATCGCTGCCACGGGATGAGCTCGTTACCATAAAGCCATCGTCGTCTTTATTTCGGGGGATCCATTAGTAGTACTCTGGCACGAGGACCCTTTACAACGAGATAGGCTCTTTACCATAAAGTTATCGCAGCCTAGGGTGACTTGTATGACACTAGGCACTGAGTTATGACCATGTCCACTCACGTTACCGGTGATCATCAGCGCCACTAGGACGTTGACCCTCGGGTCACTTTGGGACGGGAGCAGGTCTTTGAAAGGCAGTGCGCCTTGTCCTCCTGACAGTTGGTCACAGGGGCAACCCTCATCGTTGTTAGGTCCTCTACGCATCTCTTGACGCACTTGTGGGATTCAATAAGGGCTTGGACATATGGCTGGGGCAACGGGCTTACTCTGATCATGCCGTTATAGTGTCTTCAGTCTTCTCAGACAGGTAAAGAGATGTTGTGTGGGGTAAGGTAGTGAGAATTTGGGAACTGACAGTCTGACGAAGAACCAGTATTTGTGGATGATATATCTTCATGCTGCGTAGGGCTGTGGCTCGTCTTTCGTAGAGGCTGTCAAGTGATGCCAGTCTGGTTGCTTCCTATCTGAGACTGCTATTTAGAGAAAGTTAGGCTTATGGCACTGTGATCTCAACTAGTACCACGCGCTCGTCCCTGTAGACAAGAAAGAAGGGAGTGGGCTTTGTCAGTGTGTGCTTGGATGTTCTGTAAGCCCAAAGTTCCAGACTTAGTTGTTTGGACCATGACCTGTTGGTGTCATGAACCATTCACAACAATACTCAGAGCAGAGTCTTGTTGGAAGCTTTAGCTTGACCGTTGCCTTGTGGATAATAGGGAGTTGATGCAGCATTGTTGATGTTGTACCCTTCCATGAGAGCTTGAACCTCTCAGTTAATGAACGGTGTGCCGTTGTCGGATATAATACATCGGGGGATGTCTAAGCGACAGATGATGTTATCACGCAAGAAGTTAGAAATGGAGCCTCCGTGGCTTTTCGAAGAGGCATGGCTTTGACCCACATTGTAAAGCGTTTAGTCACAACCATAATCCATGAGTGACATCTAGACGGCGGGTGGATAGAGTCGATGAGGTCGAGAGCCCAAGAGTGAAATGGCTAGGGGCCCAAGATCATGTGCAGGTCGGATGCTGGTGTGTGCATTCTGTCGGCGTGCCACTGGCAGGGTTGGCAGTGTCGCACATGGGAGATGGAGTCGGATTCCATAGTTGGCCAATAATTCCCCAACCTTACCAATTATGTATACAACTTTTGAGATCCTTGATGCTCCCCGCAATCACCATTGTGCACTTCATTAATGACTTCCACGGCCTGGGCGCCCTGCAAGCATCGCAGGGTGCACCCCAAAAAACCTTTCCGAAATAACTCGCCTTTCGTCAGGAAGTACCTGATTGATTTTTGTTTGATAAAGTGGGCCAAGCGACGGTCATGGGGTAGAATCCCATGAGATAAGTATTGGATGAAAGGCTGGTGCCAGTCACCCTAGTCATTGATCACTAAAGCTTCTGCATTGTCTGGCGCATATAGGCATGGTGGACAATCGCGTTGTATATCCGAAGCATCCTTGGCCATGGATGGCCAATAGAGACCTATGTGCTGTATGGTGGACAATCGCGTTGTATATCCGAAGCATCCTTGGCCATGGATGGCCAATAGAGACCTATGTGCTGCAGGCGGCGGTATAAAGGGGGACCATTGAGGCCGTAACACTTTTGACGGCCAAGCTAAAGTTTATGCTGGGCCTCTCCCAGTGCCAAACAAAGGGCTAGAGTACCTCCGGGACATCGTCGGTACAAGATATCTCCCAATATTAAGTAGTCCGTGAGAATAGATGCATGAGCAAGGGATGGTGTCTCAAGTTGGTCGATAATCGGCTGCCTCCAATCGTTGGTCATAACGTCCTTTGGTATTAAGTTCAATGCTGTGTAGGGTTCGGTCCGCTTGGTAATAGTTAGCATCCGTTGTTTTCCATCCACTTCTATCTTTGAGGCGATCGTAGCCAAGCTATTTGCATGTCTATTCTGGCACCTGTTGTGATGTTCATATTGGACATGGCCAAGTCTTCCTTCCAAGTGTTGCACCAAGGCCCGATAAGGTGCCAAGGCGGGCTCCTTAACCGCGAATTCCCCATCGACCTACTTCATGATCAATTTGGAATCTCCTTTCACACATAAGGCCCTAGCCCCCATACTGATGGAGAGCATGAGGCCAATGATGAGTGCCTCATACTTAACTTCATTATTGGAGATCAGGAAGGCAAGCTTGAAGGAGAAGGATGTGGTGATGAGATCTGGGCTTCGAATGACTATGCCGGCACCTCCTTGCCGAAAGGGTCCTTTTGGGACCTTTGCTAGTGGCTGGACCGTCAAACTCGAGTGTCCATTGGTCGCCTACATTAGTGATCAGGGCTATCTCCTTGCCCAGTAATTGAACCAAGGTCGGCTCGTAGTGTTGGCGTGGAAATAAGGCCAAGAGATCTGCAACGGCATGACTCCGTAGGGCAGTAGGGTTTTTGATAGATAGACCGAACTCGGCCAAGAGCAACAGCCAGCGGGCAAGTCATTTAGATAAGGCAGGGCAGATGAGCATGTACCAGAGTGGATCAGCCTTGGTGACGAGTGTAATCTGGTGCATCAAAAAGTAATGTCTGAATTTCTATAAGGCGTACACCAAGGCTAGGCAGTGTTTCTCAAGCTCGGAGTAGTTGGCTTTGGGCCCCCTGATCATTCTGCTGAAGTAATAAATGAGACGCTCCACCCCATCTACCTCTTAGGCAAGCAAAGCCCTGATGGATCTAGGTGTGGAGGTCAAGTAGAGTAGGAGTGGGATACCCTGCTGTGGTACGACCATGGTTTGCGGTGACATGAGGACTGCCTTGATCTGTCCAAATGCTTGCTGTAGGGGCGCACCCCAACTCCACGGTGCGCTTTTGTGCGTCAAGTGCTGGAATGGTGTGATAAGCTCGGCCAATGCGGGTATGAAGCGTCAGAGGTAAGAGACCTTGCCAAGGAAGCTCATTAATTGCTTGGTGTTCTTGGGGGGAGGCATTTCTTGGATGGAGGTAGCTTTCAAAGGGGGTCAACATCGATGCCCTGTTGACTGACCAAGAAGCCAAGGAACTTGCCAGAGGAGACGTCGAAGGCACGCTTCAATGGATTCATCCGCATGTTGTACTGGCGGCAATGATCAAAGACTTCTTGAAGGTCAGTGAGCTGATCACTTTCCTTCTTGGATTTAATAATAAGATCGTCGACGTAGTCTTCCACTGTGCGGTGTATCATGTCTTGGAAGATTGTTGTCATTGCCCTTTGATATGTAGCACCCGCGTTCTTGATACCGAAAGGCATAACTTTCCAACAAAAGTTACCCATAGGAGTGCGGAAGGCCGTCTTGGTGCTATCGTTAGGGTTCGTGCGAATTTGATTATAACCGGCGAAACCATTCGTGAAAGATAAGGTTTCATGTCCGACAACGGCCTCCGTACGCATGTCGATGTTAGGTAGCAGAAACTCATCTTTGGGGCACGCCTTATTTAAATCCCAGAAGTCAATACAAACGTGGACTTGGCCATTCTTCTTTTTTATAGGGATGACATTAGCCAGCCAAATTGGGTGAGTGATAGGTTCAATGAAGCCTGCTTGTAGAAGGCATTCAATCTCTTGTTTAATCCTCAACTCGAGCTCGGGACGGAAGGTCCGTGGGTGTAGTTGGACAGGGATGGATCCGGTAGCAATGTTGAGATGGTGTGTGACTAAGGCAGGATCTAGTCTGGGCATCTCATTGTTACTCCATGCTAAGACATCGCGATATTCTCGAAGGAGGGAAACCAATTCCTCTCTTTCACCGGGGGCAAGTTTTGTGCCAATATAAGTAAGTCGTGGTTCCTCCCCCGGGTCAGCCAGGTGAATTTCTTCAAGATCTTCAGCCTGTGGACGGGGGCCATCTTCGTAACACTGTGGAGCAGCACCGGGGGTGAGCTCGTGGTCTGGTGGGCAGTGCTCAGCCGTACAACACCATTCGTTCTCCATAAGTGGGTGGTGTTTGAGGGGGTCAGATGATGGACCACCTAAAGCCCCCGCGTACCGTCATAACTGATAGATGATTTTGCCGTCTTTGACGATGCGCTAAAAGGCCCACTCAGCCTTTTGCTTCTTGGACTTGGGGGATGACGGCGGGGAGTGAGTCTTCGTAGCAGGTGGTGTCACCGAGGTCGATGCCTTGATCTTACTATTCTTTTTGGGTTTAGACTTGGGGGGTTTGTTTCCACAAAGCTTGTCCCAGTTTGGCAGCCTGGTCGAGTTGATGTGAGTGGCATTTTCGCCATCCTTGGCAAGTTCTGTAAAGAAAGAGGCTTTAGCAAAATATGATTCAGCACATTCAAAGGGAGCCCATGTGGCGGGGATTGTTAGTGCTGTCTCATGTCTCGCAGGCCTGACCACCAGTTTCACACACTGATGGTATGTAGAGGGAATAGCTCGGTTGATATGGATCCATGGTCGGCCAGGTAAGAGATGAAAAGCAGGCTCATTGTCTATCCCATGAAATGTAATGTTACGCCGTACAGTCCTAACCATGAGGTCGACAGTGATATGGCTGAGAGTGGACTGGTGACTGTGCCCGAAGCCAGCGATCTGGATTGGGTCACGTATAATTTTTCTCGCGGGGATGCCAGCCCTTTGCAAAGTGACAAGGGGTATGATGTTGACCGAGGCGTCGCAATCTACCAAGGCACGACGAAAACCCATGCCATTAACAGTACATTCTAAAAACAAAGGCCGATTATGATGTTCGACCGGCAGGGAGTCTTCATCTGAGAAGACTAAGGCAGTGGAAGGGATGTGACGTAATTTAGCCTGGGCTACGAAGCATTCGAGACAGAGGCCAGTGGTGACCTCGATCATGCAATTAGAGAGATAAGTTAGAGCGATGGGTGAAAACCCCATTTCATAAAAAAAAAACTTTTGATCTTCGTTATCTGTCCAAAGGAGGACGTCAGTTGATTAGTTGGAGGAGACACGACCGTTGGTATGGGCTCTGTCGGGGCTTTGGGAATTATAGGATTGACATGGTCAGTGACATGCACGAGGACTAGGTGATCCCTATTATTGTGGCGATGCGGTGGATAGGGGTGTCGACGCACATCATCGGTTTTTCGAAGCTTTAGGTCACCCGCTGCGACCTTCCTCACAAAGATGTCTCGTAGTCCATTGCAATCCTTGAGATGATGCCCCATAGCTCGATGGTAGGGCCAATAGTTGGGTTTAGCTTTGTCTGCTTTCGAGATATTCGTCCGCATCGGTGGCAATTAAAAGTTGTTTTCATGTGTTACCCACTCAGCCAATAGCTCTTTCACTGTATTAATATCACATGGATAGTCGGGGGCAGGCTCTCACTGGCTTCTCTTAACAGGGCGTTAGTCCCCCTCGTGGAACTGACGCTTGTAACCGCTGCGACTACTGTCATTGTTCTGAAGTCCAGATGTCTCAGCTGTCGCAAGAAGTGTATTTGGCGGCCGAGGCTTCCATGGCTTGACTGGACCGATTGACTCGTAAGTGCGACGGGCAGTCTCTTTGAGGTGTCCCCACGATCTCAATTGCAAGTATTCAATATGGACTCGATACACATCACTTATGTTCTTGATGCATATCGGGACCAAGGTTTCATCCTTGCTGAAGTCCATGCACTCGAGGCATTTGAGATGGAAGCAGTGCACATATTTGTTCAAGTCTTCTCCCGGGTTTTGGCGTATGCCGGCAATGTCAACAATAGTGACCCGTTCAACTTCGTAATGGAACTTGCCAAGAATATCTTGACCATGGCGATCCATGAGTGGACAGTCCCCGCGGGGATTTGGTGGTACCAAGTGTAAGCCAGGCCTGTGAGCGACTACTGAAACTCCCTCAACTTCAAACTATCGCCCGGACCATACTACTCCAATGAGCTTGTAAATCTTGTCAAGTGCTCACGGGCATTGCCCTCACGTTCGTTGAAGAGCACAAAGTTTGGTTGCTTGTACTTGAGGGGGTAGGGTGTGATGGCGATATCATTGGCGTACGGGGCGTGTCCGGTCAACCGGGTTGAGGAGTCTGGTTCAGAATTCGTCGATAGACGATGGATAAGGGCTTCCAAGTCTGACTGAGTGACATAGTTGGGGGATGGTGCCTCATTGCCAGTCAAGGGGTGATGACTACCTGGGGCGTCACGAGCCCCCGAGCCACCAGACGGGGCAGCTTGATGAACAGGAACATGGGAGGGTTGGTATAGTGTAGGGGCTGGCAAGGGCAGCTGTGTAGGGGCATGGGTGGTAGAGGTGCCAAAGGGCCGGGGTTGGGCCGACCCAGCCCTGGCCCAGAGGGCCAGTAAGGGCTTCGGGCCTTAAAAACTGGGCCGGGCCCAAAGATAAGAAATGAAGGCCATGTCCAGGCCCAAGCCCTAGGCCCTAATTTTAGGGCCGGGCCTAGGGCCAGGCCCAGGCCCGGGCCAGGGCCTATGTTTTTTTTTCTTCCTATTCCAGTTTTGTGTTGCATTTTTAGTTTTGTTTTGATGGCTTCATTTGCACCTTGCTTTTGTGACTCGATGCTTGTTGATTGGAAGGGGTTAATGTTGTTTTTTAGTTTTCTTCCTTCACGGCGGGATCTGACGGCAGTGAAGGCGATGGTGGTGGTGGGATCTAACGGCAGTGAAGGCGATGAAGGCGATGGTGGTGGTGGGATCTGACGGCAGAAGCCTTCACTGCCGGCCGCCGCTGCTCAAAGGACGACGGCGTTTCACCATGGGTGTGGTGATGGCTGGCCAGAGCAGTAGTGGCTGGCCGGAGCAGTAGTGGCTAGATGATTATGGAGGGTGGTTGTAGGTGTGATGGTGGTGGGTGAGGTAAAGAAAGGCTGAAGAGGAAAAGAGAGAGTCGAATAAAGAAGAGGAGAAGCAGTGAAGCAGATCTGAAATATGTGAAGAGGGCCAAACCAGGGCCAGAATCGGGCCAAACCCGGGCCGGGCCAGACCCGGGCCAAAACTGGGCTTTTTCCAGGCCATGGTTCGGGAAGGGGTCGGGCCAGCCCGGGCCAGAAAGGGGCCGGGTCGGGCTAGCCGGCAGGCAGCCCAGCCCATTTGACAACTCTAATGGGTGGGTTTACGAGACATGTCCACCAATTGGCTGGTGGTTTGGTGGTGCTAAGGTGGATAAGGATTCGGTTCGATCTCGATGGAGTCATGAGTTTCAGAGGAGCTTCTTGCCGGAACCAAACGAGATGGCGTGATAGCAGGGAGAATCTGCTGCAACACTTGCCCAAGATCCATGTGCAGCCTATAGGGTGGCACTGCAGAATAAGATGTACAGCTACGGGTGGTGAGGGTGTCGCGAGTCCTACCGCCAAGGGTCTAGATACTTGAGGCAGTGGTGGTCGCGACACTGGGGCCTGGGCGGTGTCAAGAGCTAGCCCAGGTCCTGAAGGCTGAATTAATGGAGGGCTTGCTTTGAGGCCAAGGCCTGTATGGATTTTTGCCTCTCCATAATGGCGGCTAATAGAATGGTCTGTGAATCTTGCTGGGAGGTGATGGTTGGAGTGAGTTGCTGGATGGCTGCACTTACAACCACTTACACGTCAGGTGTAATGGTTGGTGGCTAGTCTTGGAGTCGCGTGGCGCTAGTCTCTTCCTGATCACCAAGGTGGTGTTCTTCTTGCACAGTAGGGTTGGGTCCTTGGCTGGTTGTCCTGGTAGCTCTCCGTTGCATAGGCATGATGCCTAAGTCTGGAAAATATGCAGACTGCAATACAATGCTCACCTCCCCAGTGGAGTCACCAAAATGATGCCAAGGAAAGTGGGTTCGTATCTATGTGGAGGTGCCACAAAGGCTGCAGTCCGAGTCAGCTTCCAAGTATGCAAAGTGAGAGACAACAAGGACAGAGTAAGGGCTGAGAGCAAGGCTCCCCAGACAAACCGTGAGGGCTGGCAGCTCTGCACAGACAAGGTAAAGACGAATAGGGCTGGCGACCGACGATCCAAGCTAGGGTCAGCGTCAGGGGTGCAGCGTCAAGAGTCCGATGTCAGGGGTCTGAATGTGTTTCTCTCTCTAGAATTCTAGAGAGAATGAGTTTTAGAGAGAGAAAGTGAAAATGACAACTGAGAGAGTTCTGTTGAAAATGAAATCCATGGTCCCTTATTTATAGGGCAAAGTGTGCCGGTGTCATCAATGTGTCATCAGCTAACACGTGTCACCCCCTGGGAGTGACACAGCAGCTCACCAAAGCCTATGGGAAGACCGTCAAGCCACGCTCATTTGTCGAAGGCGACCTTTTTCTCCAAGCTGCCAAACATGTACCAGCCAACATGTCGGCTCCCAAATTCATGCCAAACTGGGAGGGCCCTTTCACGGTACATGAAACCCGCGATAATGGCTTGTACCTCCTGCTCAACCCCGACGACGGTCAGATCACGGCCCCCATCAACGGCCGCTACTTGAAGCAGTATTATGCATAGTCAGTCGCGGCAATGTTCCCCCAGCCCTATCCGCCCACATCATAGTACTCGGTCTCATAGCCTTTTTGTATATGCATCATTGCTTACAGACTTATAACTTTCGTTGATTTTTAAGAGATTTTACGCTACTCATGTAATTGCATTTTTCCCCACGTCCCTACAATACCAGGTTATTTTGTTACCTCGACTTCTGTTTACCCGACACTTATTTTAACCGATACTTCTTAAGTCACTTGCTATGGGTGGGGAAGGGGGAACACTCACAGCCAGCCATTATACGCAAGACATTCAAACACGGCAAAAGCAAACAAGCACAACATGCAACAACAAGGATCAATCCTGGACAACGTGACTGCACTACTCATATCATCGAAATATACACGTACATCGAACGTTTACTGGCCACCATCGGGAACACAACTACAACAAAGTAGAAAAAAAATAATACAAGTTACGGAAGCCTAGACAACAGTGACGCAACAGGGTGGGAGCTGAATGCCTGAAGTGTCTGTTGCTTCGTATGCAGCCTCTGACCATCCCACATCAAACTCGTCCAGTCGCCTCAGCCGCTTCAGCCACTCTGACTCTCACCCATCCACCTCACCCTGGCCGCCTCTGTAGATCGGCCAGCTGGCTCTGCAAGTCAACAAGCTGTCTCTCTATCTCTGCTACCTGCATGTCAATCCCGGCCAACTTTTCAGCAATCTCTGACAGCTCTGCCTCCAACCCTATTTGACGTAGCTCCAGCAACATGTCCTGCATGTCCACTACCACCAGCGTCTCATCCATCTCATGGCTACCATTCCTCGACCTAAAAAATCTACCAGTCAATCCAACTGCATGCCGAGTGATGTAAATAGTGCGAACTCCGATAGCAACCAAGCAAAGAACTCTGGCATCTAACCTGTCGGTGGCGCGCTAGCAAATGGCAGCCACCACTCCATAAACCCAGCAGACACCTACATTCGTAATACTGGGTTCTCTATCGTCACCCCCTCAAACGTCTGCAGGAACGCTGCCTTCACCAGCTCCAGCCGACGCACCGTCTCGACCGGTAGATGGAGGCCTTCCCAAGTCACCATATCCACCTGCCCACTCGATGACCCTCTACTTATCTCTCCAGCTGCTACCCCACTGCCACCCACTATAGGAGTCTCTGGCACTCCACCAGCCATCTGAGCCTCAATAGTGGCTGAGTGCATCACTAGCAGAGTAGCACTAGCCTCGATCGCAGACCCTGACGATACATCGTGCTGTCGCACCACACCAGCCTGAATTGGCGTCTCCTGCTCGTGAACCAGGCTGCAATAACCGGCTCGGGCTCCACCATATCCCCACCACCTACCACAGCCTCTGTCTCCATGCCCATCCACCAGTCCCCACCAGCATCAAACATCACTGTATTGTTCCCCGTTCAGCCGTACAGGGCCTCCACCGTCTCCTTGGAAACAGGCAATGGACTCACCCTCCCAGTCACCCTGGCCACCAACATCTCGACTGCCTCAATCTCATCGTCATTAGCTGATCCGCCTGCCTCGGCTGCCATAGCCTCCTCCACCTCAACATCAGTATTAGCCTCGCTACCAGATCTTTTTTTTTTTGAAAGCTGTCAGTCGTCCGCTACATAGTGTAGCGGACAGACTTTTTTACCATATTGCCCCTCGTCCTCATCCGCTACACTATATGGCAGATAACGTTTTTGGCCTGACACCGTCAGTCAAAAAGTCATCCGCTACACTGTGTTGCGGACGACTTTCCGACAACTTTTGACTGACACGACTGACACAATTTCAAATTGTCTATACCAAAGATACGGCACAGGTTTGCTGCACCGTATCGTGGACAGTATTTTTTCTTCTCCTTCAGCATAATTTTCTTCTTCTTCAGACTCGCTTCCATTTTCAGCTCCCTTCAAGCTTCGAGATTCCGTCGAATGTTCATTATTTTTCTGACTTTTAGGTTCTTAATTGTGCCGTTTGAGATTCCGTCGATGTTGAGATTGTTGATTGTTAATCGTACGTTTTTATTGTTAATCGATATAGAGATTGTTGATTCCGTGGCTAAAACAAGTCTTCGGTCACCAATTTATTAAAAACAGGAAATCTTCAACACGATGTATTTGGACGTCCGCTACACTGAGTAGCGGACGGAGAAGCAGAAACAGTCAACTTCAATACTTGGAAAAAATTTCATTTGGACGTCCGCTACACTGTGTAGCGAATGAAGAAGTAGAAAGAATCAACTTCAACACTTAGAAAAATGTTTCAGTATTTGGACGTAGCTACACAGTGTAGCGGACGGAGAAGCAGAAACAATCAACTTCAACACTCAAAATTTTTTTGAGTATTTGGACGTCCGCTACACAGTGTAGCTGACAAAGAAGAAGAAACAATCAACTTCATTACTTAGAAAATTTTAGTATTTGGACGTCCGCTATACTGTGTACCTAACGGATACTTTCAACTAAACAATTCTCAATGAATTTTGTTTCCCACCATTCAATCATTCTCAATGAGAGCAAAAAAACCAACTCTAATCACAAATCAAATGTCCACTGATATGGACACAAATAAATCACTCAATCATTCAACACAAATCAACTGATCTCAACACAAAAAAATCACACCAATGAAAACTTTCTAAATAAATAATCACGATTTATTATATAAAAATATTATGTTGCTTGGGCCTCATCTTCTTCAATCGGAAATGGAGCTTTGGCCACGCCGGTACAGATACACCACAAATAGCATTGACCATGACACAAAATATATTCTGCGAGAAACAAAAAACGGCGTAAGACACGAGTTAACATTTACAATTGGCAAGTTACAATAAGCATTAAACAATCAACTTCAAGATTACCATAGAGTCCAGCTGGGCTTTATACATCCGCAGCACAGGCATGTGGGGGGTATCGTCGTGGAGACTGTCGATCACTGATACGACTTTTTCCGTTGGTTCATAGCAAACCAAGTACCAGTGGCTTTCCCCTAGAAAGGGGATTAGAAACACGTGGGCAACCATTGAGCTCACTGGACTATCCCTATTCAGATACGCTCGTAGGTTATCGGACGGTCTCCACTGACTCAACTTTTTCTTCCCCCTTCGTTCGACCCACTCATGCCATTTAGCCACTAGGAGGCTATAAAAAAAGGCATCCAACAAAAATACGGCCGGATACTCATTCGGCCACCCTCGGCCCCTTTCCTTCAGAATCTCCACGTAGGTAGAGATGACGCCGCTGTCTAACCAACTCCCCAGAGCCAGGGAGGACATTTCTCCCCACGAGCAACAATAATCCATCCCCTCATGGTGATTTACACTATATAACGCTTTGTCTTGGGGGAACCCGCTAAAATACCATTCTCTGATAATTTGGCATTTATGCAGCTTTAGGGGCTTCAGTGGATGCCCTTTGCAATATTCCCCTCGGGGGTCGACCGGGGGATATTACATTCCTTCGGGGATATTACCCTCCTTCTGCAACAGATGGTCTCGCCCACCTGACAATGGGCAGTGTCTCGGGCAAACTGATGTTTCCAAAACCTCAGTCCTGCGTGACTTGACTCTGAGAGGGGTTGGGGTTCCGAGTCCAGAAGCAAAGAGAAGGAGGGCACACTGTACTCTTCCCACGGCGCTTGAGCTTGGCCCATGGTGCTTGGCGGTCCCCAATCACCACCCATTCCTGGTACAGAGGGACCACCGTATCCCTGGCTCACCCCTAAAGTCTGTCCCGAGGGATCACCATATCCCGAGCTCACATAAGGGGGCTGCTACTCGGGTTCCCCTATTCTCGGGTTGACGCCCGAAGGCTGCCCGGATGTTTGGGGCAAAAAATGGCTGCAGCCATAAGCCAACGATTCGGCCTGATGGCGAAGCTCCTCGCCCATTGCATCCACCAGATCCTTGCGCTCGCTCAACTTCTGGAAGAAGGCGAACGAGGCATTAACCTACATCCAAAGAGATAATAAATAAGTAACTTCATACACACTTAGAATCATCAAGGTCAATTAAAAGCACTGGTTGGGTAGGCATACCAGATTGTATGCCATCTGCTCATCGATCTGACCCCTAGGGTGGTACTTCTCTCTGCGTTCAAACCTTACTGGAGCTACTCTCCTCCGGGTGATGCGGTAGTACCACTCATTGTACTGTTCGATGCTGATCACGGGGTCAGGCTCTGACACAATGGCCGCCAACGTGTCCTGCCAGGAATCCCAAACCTCAAGTTCTCGTGCGCACAAGTCGTGCGCATTTGCCTTGCCAAACAGTCCGACACCTGGTGGGTTCCTGTTACCCCTCATATCTGGCGCATCGGCTGGCAACCCCTGTAGGCATTCAAAATGGCACATAGCACGATCTGGTAGCTGCCACTCTGCGACCTCAAAGTGGATCAGGGGTGTGCGTTGTAACCCAGAGAGCGTGAAGACGAATGACTCCCCCACCCGTCGCTCCAAATATTTGTACGGTGCCCATCGCATCTTGCCCAGAGATAGTGAGTCGAGCTCCCCCTGATAGTACGTAATGTTATGATGGGGATTGTCTCTCCTTGGGTAGTGGCTGTCCTTCCGCCTGTACTCCCAGGCGCACAATCGAGGCCACACATTATATGTTCCATCCCTACGCCTGGGTGCGCCGGTAGCAAGGTGTTCATAAGACCACACCTGAGAGAAAGACAAATTAAATAAAGTATCGTCAAAATTAAATGTCGATTCAACAAAAAAAAACAAACACGTAATGAAGATTTGTATGATATACCTGCAATAGCGAGAGACACGCACATATAGCTTTGGAGTTGGGCCTCGTTGCCTTGTGCAATGCTCGGTACAGGTACGCAAGAGTTGCTGCACCCTAGGCATAATCTCCAACCTCCAGCAGGTTACCCAACAACGGTAAATATTTGATGCTGACCGTATTCTTCGACGTTGTTGGGACAAGAATTGCCCCCATCACCCACAAGAGGAAAGCTTGTGTGTATAGCACAAGCATCTCATCCGTGTAGTTTTTCGGGAGAACCTTGTAGGTATCTACTAACCACTTCAACTTGATACCACTAGTGCTAAATTGATCCTGGGGTATTGAAGTAAAGAAATTCCTAGCGGTTCTCTTATTCGTTGCTTCTGACGGAGGAGCAATTACCGGCCGTCCCGTCACCGGTAACCCTAAGATGAACCCTACATCTTCTAGGGTAATCGTCATCTCTCCGAGAGGGAAGTGAAACATATTCGTTTCACTTCTCCACCTTTCAACAAGGGCACCTATTAAGTGTCGGTCAAGGTGTTGAAAGATTTGCCCATGCGTGAAAATCCCAAACCCAAGCCCACGCAGTAACCATTTCTGGACTTTGTTCAACTTCCAGGGTTTGAATTATCGGACACTTCTACTGTGTTGAGAAATACTCTTTCCTACGAATGAATAAATACAACTTTAACCAAAAACAAATGGTACACAATGTTCGTAAGGATAGGAAAGTTAATAAAATAAGGATCTTACCCCACCATCCCATAAGAACGTACTGACATGATTTGCTTGGTTGTATAATATGGAGGGATCTTCTGGTCCAAGGTTAAAATCCATTTTTTTGCGACTGAAATTACAAAAAAATGGCAAGGTTGGAAGCGTAAAAATTTTCAAACATACAAGGCTAGCATGTGCTCACATAAGTTGACATGCTGTATATATGCAAGTAAAATCACATGAACATTTAAGCAATACACAATAAGTAATACACATATATATTGACAAACGCTAGCACAATCCACCGCATACATATTCAAAACCATGCATAAGCTGCAATACTCATAACAAATTCTAGATTATGAACGAATAAAGGATTAGAATGTGAACTTACGTGATTGATGAGACGACTAAAGGATTTTTTTGGAAGAAATTGCACAGAGCTACTTGCCAACACCGCTAGAAAAATTGTGAGAAGAAAAATGAATGAGTTTCAAAAAGAGAATGAAACACAGTTTCGGCATAGTTAGATTTGTCTAGTCCGCTACACAGTATCCCGGACGATGGACTGGTGTGACAACTGTCAGGGGGGTTGTGGATGACTTGACTGCTGTCAGTCAAAAAGTCGTCCGCAACATAGTGTAGCGGACGACTTTTTTGTCAGGCCAAAAAAGTTATCCGCCATATAGTGTAGCGGACGAGGACGAGGGGCAATATGGTAAAAAAAGTCCATCCGCTACACTATGTAGCGGATGACTTACATCTTTCGAAAAAAAAAATCTTGGCTCCCAAAGGGATGGACGACCAGATCGCGTTAGCAACTTCTCCTATTTTGGTAGCGTTATATATGTGTATATATATATATATGTGTGTGTGTGTGTGTGTGTGTATATATATACACACATATATATATACATATATATATATATATACATACATATATATATAAAGGTATATATATACATATATGTATATGTATATACATACATATAGAGAGTTGATCAATTGATAGCACTAGTAAAATAGGAGAAGTTGCTAACGCGATCAAGCCGTCCACGGGCGATCTGTGGACGGTCCAGATCTTTTTTTTTTAAGTCCGTCCGCTACATTATGTAGCGGATAATTTTTTGACAAAAATACCCTCCAGCTTCACCCGTTACATTATGTAGCGGACAGAGGCAGTATTTTTTTCTGACCCTTTCTCTCTCCTTTGTCTGATTAATTTTCTGACATGTTTGATGTCAGCTACATTATGTAACGGACAATTTTTTGAGAATAATACCATGCACTACATTATGTAGCGGACAGAGGCACACAATTTTTTCTAACCCTTTCTCTATCCGGACATGTTTAATTGTTCTCTCTCTCTCATAATGTCTGACTCTCTCTCTCTCTCATAATGTCTGACTCTTTCTCTCTCATCTCCCCTCCCTTCTTCTTCATCTTCTTTTTTGAATTGTGAATTTTAACCACCACACACAGTTCTAACTCTTTAGTTTTGTTGCTATGATGCAGGGTTGCAACTTTTATCCTCTCATGGCTGTTGGGAACCTTTTTAATGGTGTCTGTAATCCCACCTATATTCAAAGGGCTAAGAAGTTTCGAAGTGACTATATCATTGATAACATATGTGCTTCTCTGGGTTTCGTCTACCTATCTTAAATAGAGCGTCTATTCATACAAGGTCCCGAAATTGTTCTACCTCTCTTCTCTTAAGTTATCATATATCTTGATATTGTTCATAAAAATTGGGTTATTTGGTTCCGGATGTCTGTTACTTGGTGGTATATTACATATTTTCGGAGGAGAAAGTTGGAGAGTAGCTGGATTGTTTCTTGCAATTTTGAGGGATCCATGAACATCACCACCAAATGTGAAAAGGATGCAGAGCATGCTGGCTCATTTAGCTAGTGTCGTGGCAAAAGACCGATCCTTCTACCAGATCTGCCGACTTAACTTCTCTTTCTCTCTCTCTCTCTCCATAATGCTCTGGTACTCCCACCGCCCAAAAAAGCCAACCTTGTGATCATCGTCGATGAACTGGATTTTTATGCTGATCTGGAAATCTTGCCCACGTTTGTCAAAATTAAGATGTCCCAAGAGTAGAAACCGGTTGCCGCTCGATCAAAACCTTCATCTACAAACAAGAGAGAGAGAGAGAGAGAGTCAGAAAGTTAATTAGAGAAAGGAGAGAGAAAGAGAAAAAATGATGAGAGAGAGGAGAGAGAAAGGAAACTATCAGAACATTAAATGAGAAAAAGGAGAGAGAAAGAGAAAAAATACGTTTGCTACATAATGTAGCGGACAACAAGATTTTCAGAAAATTAATCAGACAGAGGAGAGAGAAAGGGTCAGGGATGGAGCTAGAGGGTATTTTTGTCAAAAAATTATTCGCTACATAATGTAGCGGACGGACTTAAAAAAAACGCAAAAAAAAGATCTGAATCGTCCACAGATCGCGCGTGGACTGCCAGATCGCGCTAGCAACTTCTCATATTTTGCTAGCGCTATCAATGGATCAGCTCCCATATATATATATATATATATATATATATATATATATATATATATATATATATATATATATATATATATATATATATATATATATATATATATATAACGAAAATAATACTTTGGATTTAGAAGGAAAAAATTAATTTTAAAACTAATGCTAATCATTCTAAAATTCTACCTAATCAATTCACTAATCTATTTAGACTTCATTTTGACAATTATGTCCTTAAAAGTGTTTTCTATTATGAAAATTAAAACCATGGACCCAAAAACTAACTTATGTGATTTTGAATAGAAACGTGATCTAATAATTACTTTTAAATTTTGATAGGATCCTTATTTTTATATCTAATTAATTTTGCAGGAGTATTGAGGGTTTTTTGGAAGCCCTATGTAACATGAAAATGATACTTCCAATTTAGAAGAAAAATTAAGATTAAACAACTTAGGAGACTTAGAAAAAAAATGATCTAACAATTGATTTGAATTTTGATAGGTAATTTATTTTTAAATTTGATTAACTTTGCAACAATAATGAGGGTTATATAATTTTAAAATTAATTCTAAACATTTTAGAACTCAACGTAATCAATATACTAACTTATTATGACTATTGTATTCTTAAAAATACTCTTTAATGTGAATATAAAAATTCATATATCAAAAAGACATAAATAAAATATCAGATTTAGAAGGGAAAAAAATTGACGTTCTAATTGATTTAAATGTACTATCATTATTCATATATATATATATATATATATATATATATATATATATATATATATATATATATACAAAAAATACTCACCGTTAAAAATGAATAATGTAATTATAAGTCAGCATTTATAAAATAAGATCTCATAACCACCAAACTGGTTATATCCCATCTATAAGGATTTAGAAAACAACTAAAACTCTTTACCTCGATTTAATGTTGAAAATTTTGTGGTATGATTATCGCGATATTTGTAAACCTTATAAATCTAGAAAATAATTGTATGTTTAAACTCTATGCTACAGATATATATATATACATATATGTGTGTGTGTGTGTGTGTGTGTGTGTGTGTATGTGTGTATTTACATATTAGACTTTGATTTTGACTATATTAAAACATTGATTACATTGTCATACAATTCTTGTGCAATAGTTGCATACACAAATATCTTTACTTTAGTTCCTTTGAACTGTAAGTTGAAATAACAATGAGTAGGTTGTATTACAGTACCGCTTGACGATATAAAAGAAAAACTAGCAAAAATCGAGCGATGGCACAGTAACATAATCCACTCATTATTCTTTAAACTTACAGTTCAGAGGATCTAAAACAAACACATATATCTATACAACATATTCCGCAACAATTGCATGACCATCTAATCAAGATTGCAATTTTAAATGTGTGTGAAATGAATATAATATTCTATTGGATATCATGTTCGTATCTTAATAAGTTGGTGATTTTTGAAATAATGATTGATGAAGAAGATAAGAATGGACCGTGACATTTACAATTCCAAAGATAAAGAGCTCTTAACCTAACTTTTAAAGTTAAGGAAACTTGGCTTTGAAAGGCTACATGTTGGACCACTAAAAGAATTTAATAATAATATAATCTTGACAAGTTACTTGAAGGCGTTACAAATAGAGTATAAATGTTTCTTACAAACAATTATAGTTTTAGCAAAAATAGATTTTTTTTCCATAAAGATGTTAATCTCTTTTTGTTTTTTGAAATGTGGTATGTATTGATACACTTTTTATAACTTTTAAAAATATTTTATTAACTTACTAAAGCTTGACTCGGGATCATGAGCTGTATATCTAATAACTAAGGCAAGAAATGCAATGATAACTCATGACATCTCATTGCATGGTGTTTATAATGTTAAACATATTTAATGTTGCTAAAGATATCCAAACATTATTCCGAATGGGGTCCTTAATTTCGCAATTAATAAAATTGATAAATATAGTAAACATTTAAATAATAAGCCTTATACAATTCGAAAATCAATTCGAAACATTCAAAATTTTATAGCCAATACTGTAACCCATTATGACTTTATTTGAATATTATATATCAAAAAAGCTCTCTAACATGGAATATTGACCTGTAAAACAAAAATTACTTAAGAGATTTAATAAGAAAATTAGATACTATTTAAAATCCATATTTAAGTTTTTTGTAAATTCAAATGTGAATGTAACTTGATTAATATGTTGGTTAAAAATTTTGGTTTCTTTACTCTAAGGTCTTGCGCTATCCTATTTAGTCGCATTGGTTAAACATATAAATACCATAATATGCAGATTCTGTATGAGATATATTAATAAAAATAGTGTAAATTGAAAATCTTAATTATGAGAGCATCTCTTAAATTCAACTAATTTTTTTGTTGAAGAAGTTTTGAACCAATTTTTTTTCTATGGTATTTTTAACGTGAGTAATTAAACTCTTAAGCATCCTAAATTCTATATTAGAAATATATCATTTATTACTTTATGTTAATTTTGTAATTCTGAATAGAATTGCATATAAAATCTACAAAAATATTAGTTATGTTGTGATGAATGTAGACTAAAACTTAGATTGAAAACCTTATTATATTTGAAGATAAATCTTACTTAATAAGCATGCTTATTGTGTACTTTGTAAAATGTTGGTTAAATTTTGTTCAATAATTTTCTTACTACGAGATTTTGAGTTATCCTATATAATTATGTTGATTAAACTTTTTAAGCTTTACATGATTACCTCATGCACTGATTACTATTTTATCTGCACACTTTGTTGGTAGATTGCACTTGCTTATAAAAATACCACATCATCCAGATTTAATTAGTCATATTGATTAACTTTTATAAATACTATCTCCGTCCCTAAAAGAGTGATCTATTTGACTTTACACGTATATTAAAATTTTAAATTATGTATTATGTGTCTTTTTTGTTTTACTCTTTAGATAAAGGGGGTAGAGAGTGTGTTATGAGAGAAAAAATTAGTTGGAAGAGTGTTAAATGTGGAGAGAAATAGAATAAAAAATGTAAAGTGGTGGGTCAGGAAAGAGAAAATGAGTTGGTAGAGAATTACATGTATTTAGAGAAATAGAATAAAAAAAGTATAAAAAAGATAAATATGTAAAAATACTTATAGAATTTTTCCTAATTTGGAAGTGATCAATTTTATGAGACGGCCCAAAAAAGAAATATGATCAGTTTTTTAGGGACGGAGGGAGTAACATGCTATAAACAAATATATGGACCAAAATTTTCTTTATCAAAATTAAACTAATATGTAATTAAACTAATATCCAATCCATTCAAAGGTACAAATTATTTTTAAAAGACACTTAGAAAAATAAATATGTCTTGTGTAATAGTAAATTAATCTCAATATGTTCTCCACATATCTTTGTCAGTAGAATTTACTTTTTCTTTTTTGTGTACTAAATAAATTTTAAGTTTTGTTCATCTATATAGTTATCAAATCATCATTAGCAGTATGTTCAACGACATTACTTATTAATATTTCAGTAGAAGGGTTAGTTTATTTTATTAGAAAAAAGTTCAAGTCAAAATTAAAGTAACTATATTTGATGAAATAACCATAAAATTATAGAATATATTTTATTAAGTATTTCAAAACTATTAAAATAAATTACTATTAATAAACCGTCCCGTGCTTTCCCACGGGATTCTGGGCTAGTGTATATATATACGAAGGCCAGCTGTTTCACTATGAATTAATTAGCGTTAAGATGTATTTCCTGAATATCTAGAACAATGTAGTCAATATTAAGATGTTTAAATAAAGTTTTCCAAGAAGTGGTAGCACAATTAACTTGAGGACCGTAGTTTTGACAGAAATAGAAGCATTAAGATTGTATTTGGCGTGTAGGATTATTTTGTTGAATAGGAAGGGATAAGGCAGGATAATCTTATCGGATAAGGCCAGATAAGCGGTAAATATATTCTCGCAAAATCTCAGATTACAAGCCGAATAGGATTGTCTTGCCATATTCACCATTGGCAACAACCACCATCCTTAATCGACTACCACACCACCAACACGATGAACACACCACCACATCAACGGCCTTCACCACCGCTAGCGACTAACATCCTCAACCCACCACCACATTAGCTACTTTTACTACCCGTAACCCACCACAACACCACTAACACCACGACCGTCAACCCATCACTACACCACAAACACCATCAACACACAACCACATCAGCACGCTCACCACCAACACCATCAATACACCAACACATTAGCAAGCCCACCATCACGACTGCAAACACCATCCAAACGTGCAAACACCACCAATCACCACCAACCTCCATCACCCACAGATTGCACCCACCACCAATTGCCACCAAGCTTCATCACCTTAGATTCAACCCCCCCTAATTGCCACCAAGCTCCATCACCCACTATTCACACCCAGCATTCATTGCCACCAACCTCCATTACATACGACTCACGACCACCACCATTCTACAGACACCATAACAAAACCACCACGGCACCACAAATCACCTTCACCCTTACCTCAAGGGAGAAGAGAGGTGGTCGGTAACGGTCAGCAATAATAGAGGTCGGCGGTAGCGTTGGGTATTGCACCGGAGGTAGGTGCTGCGCTGGAGGTTGGTGCAGTGATGGTCTTGTTCTTTTGTTGGCCAGTCATTTTGTATCCAAATGCCTTGGTAAAAATAATACCAGCCCCTTTGGCACATATTTATCCCGTTCCACTGGGATAAAGTCATGCCATCGGACATGTTGTCCCCCCTTTTAATGCGTGGCCAAATGCTAGATAGTATCATCTTATCCTATCATAAGCTCTCATACATAGTGTAAAATTTAAAACATGTAGGTTACGTAGATTTCTACCATTACTTGCCAAAATAAAAGTTGATTAATTTATTTATTCGGCATTTAAATTTTCGCAACCAACTATTTCTGGTTAGTGCTTCAAATTGTCGCAACTTTTGGTACACTACCTTTTGTTCATTGTTGCATTTATGGAATTAAAGTCCTAGAAATGAAAATAAGTTTATCTTGTAAATACTTGGGGATTGGTAGAACATAAGGAGATATCAAAGTCAAAACAGCCAAAGAAGTTGCTTACTTGAGAAGTCTTCAGGAAGATGAAGTACGCGTGGAATGTCACTAGCAAAAACCTGGGACTCCAAGCACCTGCACCAAGAATATTTAGAGAAGCCATCACTAACTTCACGTACGATGGATAGAGGATTCCAAAGGGATGCAATGAAAGCTCTGATATAGCTCTCCACCGGAGGAGTACTAGTTAATTTTTTTTATTTATTTAATAAGAAATCTTACTGAGGTTCTAGTACAACTGACATATGCAGTTACACTGGTTTGCCAATGCCACAAAGAAAAAACCAGTGTACTTTCCAAACCCTCATAACTTTGGCCCTCAAAGGTTTGAGAAAAGGGTCCAACACCATACACATTTGTGCATTTCGGAGAAGGGCCTCCGATGTGTCCTGGGAATGAATATGCACGCCTTGCAATACTTGTTTTCATTTATAACGTGGTGCTGAAGTTCAAATGGGAAAAGTTTATTCCTGTTGAGAAAGTTTTGAAAGACCCATTCTCAATTCCAGCTCATGGGCTTCCACTATGTCACCATAGGCACAGCTAGTTACTTTATGTCTTGTGTGCAGGTTTCATAGTCTTATTGTGCTAATCCGTCAATCAAACAATATTATAGGGATTGGCTTACTCTATAGGCACTATCTTATGCTATTTATTTTCAATGTTTTAGTCATTGGTGCCCTTTAAGTTGTTATAAAATTCAAGTTCTTAAGATAACAGGCAAAGTGGTCTTCATGACACCGATCATAGCTAAAATTTGGTGCCCACCAGCTTGGTCTACATGTACAATTCATGTGTATACTAGTCGTGGATATTTTGTGTATGTGGGGAGGTTTGGGGGGATACCAATCTTGGTATTTGAGTACAAACTATGAATTTGAAATAGTCATATGTAAATATCCCATGAATTGTACACAGTTTCCTCTAGAGATATTTACACCCCAACTCTCTTTATTGGGAATTTAAAAGCTCAATCTTATTCCAATGACGATGATGTGCGCTTATAATTGATACCTTTCACTCCCATGTCACCTTAAGATCTATAAATTCTACAAATGCATAAAAAATAAGAGGAGTTCAATATTGTGCTTAGTACTGAGCAATAGTGTCCCCAGAAAGACCAGTAATTGAGTTAATGTTGTAGCATAGTAAGCAGAGGACTAAAAAAGTGAAAGAGCTTTAAGATATTGAAATTAGGGCAATTGAGAAAAAAGTGAAAAAGGGAAAAGATAAAATGACTTACTTGAGGGAGATAGGCAAAGAAGCGATGGAACAAAAGATTTAGAAAGGGAAAGTCTGTGACACATATTGGATTACTCATTCATTCATTTCATTGCAGCCATATGAAAGAAACAAGGTGGTTATACCAGTGTATGAAATGAAGTAATACAAATGCACTGCTAGCTTAGAGCTTTAGCTCAAGCAGTTAGATGTGAAGTTGCATTTCTCCATGGTGATCTAGAGGAGGAACTTTACATGGAACAACCTGAAGGATTTGAAGCCAGAGGAAAGACACACATGGTTTGAAAGTTAAACAAAAGTCTTTACGGGTTAAAGCAGGCGCTGAGACAATAGTACCCAAAATTCAACTCTTTTAAGATAAGTCATATATATATATATATATATATATATATATATATATATATATATATATATATATATATAATAGGACCATTAAAGATACATGTGTATATGCTTGAACATTTCATCGAGGTAACTTTGTTATCTTGCTATTATATGTTGATGACATGTTGATTGTTGGACAAGTTAGGAAAATGATTGAAGAACTCAAGAAAGAGTTATCAAAGTCCTTTGACATGAAGTACTTGGGTAATTATACATGATAGGAAGAGCAAAAGTTTGTGGTTATCACAATAAAAGTACATTGAAAGGATATTTAAGAGATTCACTATGAAGGATGCTAAGTCGGCCAACACATCTATCGCCAATCATTTTAAACTGGATAAGAAACCTTATTCAAATGAAGAGTTGATAAATACTCCATATCCCTTAGCAGTTGGGAGTTTGATGTATGCAATTAGTTGCACTATACCAGATATTGCACATGCCATTGTTATGGTTAGCATCTTCCTTGTTAATCCAAGAAAAGAGCATTGGAAAGCAATGAAATGGATCTTAAGATCTTGAAAGGCAGTTCCAAATTGCGCCTGATTTTGGATACACAAAATCAAACATTAATAGGCTATACAGACTCGGATATGGTAGGTGACCTTGATGGCAGAAAATCCAAGTCGGGATTTTTATTAACTTTTGTTGGTGGAGCTATATCATTGCAGTCCAGACTGTAGAAACGTGTTGCCTTATCAACAGCAAAGGCCAAGTACATTACAGCTGCCGAAGCAAGAACGGAAATGCTATGGATGAAGCAATTTCTCTATGAGCTAGGCTCGAGACAAGATGAGTACACACTATTGTGACAATCAAAACGCTATTGACTTGAGAACAAATTCTTCGTATCACACTCGAATGAAGCAAGTTAATGTGCGATATTGTAATATCCCGCTCTTTTTGAGCAGTTTAAAATAACTATCCTTGACCTGAAAAATAAATGGGAGATAACTTGAGCAATGCTCAGGTATTAGTAGAGCATGGCAGCTTAAAAGAATTTTTGAGTGAAAATATAATTTAAAAATTTTTGGGGCCATTTTGTAATTTTGAAAACTTTGAGGGATTATTTTGTAATTTTGAAAATTTGGTATTGTAGGTGTCAAATGGTTAGAAAATTCTCTAACAAGAAGTGCCACCTCCTACTTGGCTTATTATGACTAATCCAATTATAATATAAAATATGAGACAAAGGTCTTTAAGAAAATTAAAGAAAGAAACAAAAAAAAGGAGGGAATTCGGGAAAGGAAGGAAAAACAGAAAAGAACAAGAAGAAAACGAAAAGATGAAGAAGTAGAAAACAGGGCACTAGGAAGAACTCATAAAATAGAGAGAGAAAAAAAGTGATTCGGGCAGAAAAATCAGAGAGAGAGAGAATTTTAGAAATAATCTGCAAAGGTAATCTCTCTACCATTTTTGTATGTGTGATTTAGTGTTTGTTCTATGTGTTCAGTTCGTGTTTAGAGTGTGTTCTGTGTATGTTCTGGCTTCGGGACAGTGGGGTATCATGGTTGTGTGTTAATGGAGGTTGTTTGTGAAAGGGGAGGACAGACCCTGAAGCACGGTGTTTGGAAGGTGTTAGTGGGTGACTATTCATGTAAACTTAGGTGTGGGGTGGGTGTGTGTGCGGGGTAGGGGGTGGGGGGTGTTCATGGCTGTACAGTGTGTGTATGTATGCATGATCAGGTGTAATTATGTGTGTGATTGCGTGTTGTGTTGTTAGTTTGTGTGTGTGTTTTAAGATGTGTGAGGGTTAGTGAGTGTTTTAGTGTGTAATTGGGGGTGTTGGGTATGTAAAGTGGGTACTTGGGTGACTGTGCAGCGTGTGTGTTTGGATGTGTGTATATGTGATGAATTGTTTGTGTAATTGTGTGTGTTATTTGTGTTAGGGTGTGTGTTTAAGTGGTTTAGTGTGTGGTTGTGTGTGGCAGTTGAGGGTGTGTGTGTGTTCAGCAGAGGGGGAGGGGAGATATAAGACATTTGTATTTCAGGGTGGTTTGGTGTGTGTGGTGGATTGGAATCAATGTGAACTGTATCTGCAATTGTCACTAAAAGGGGGCTCTTAGGTTAATAGTCTTATACAAATTTTCATATATAGTTCGGATTAGGATTCGACAAAGTTCAAAATAGTAACCCCCGTTACTTTTACGAGACATATGCTCTGGAATTTTTTGAAAATTTTTACTGCCAAAAAGGATGCTAAATTAGGGTATTGATTTAAAAGAATTTTTGATTTATTTAGTATACCAAACCAAGTAATGTTAATCTAACAATTTTAGACAAGCTTTATATTTCTGATATGTTTTCATATTTAAAACTTTGTGCCATTCCAAGGTTGATAGTAGGTATTTTTAGCGGAACCAGCTTCTGAGTGCTCGGTTCGGACACTAGTTCGAGATTTTGGGAGAAACATTTTTAAAATACATTTTAGCCCGAAAATAACTGCAGGATGCCTAGAGTGGTGTTTTTTTTTATTTTATTGGTGCCGGGATTTTTAGGGAGTATTTTGATAATTTTACCTATAAGAGGTATTTTTGTGTAAATTCATATTTGGTAGGGATATTCTAGTGATTTTACTTACTAGAAGGCTATTTTGGTGATTTAAGTGTGAGAGAGGTGTTTTTGATAATTTTACACACAAAAGGCATTTTAGTAATTTTGCATACTCGGTGAGGAGCCATTCTGGGAGTATGCGTGAGTCAATATCGAATTCATAATATCGTAGTATATACTGTATACTAGTAATTGGGTTGTTCCGATTAGGTTAAAGTAACAGATTTTCAGGTTAAACTAGCCTTACTTCGGATCCAGGTAACGGTTTATATCTGTATCCCGTGTAAGGATTTATATCTGAACCCTAATTTTGATAACTTGTATTCATAAGTATCCTTTCGATTTGTCTATGACTATCCTCAAACAGTGAAATACGCATTGATATCAGCATGTTATTGGCAAGAAAACCTCAATATTGAATTTGATATAGGTTATTTAAAAATCTTATCGATGCTCGCCTGTTACTGCATGCTGAGCAAATTCGATAATTGTTTGCATTCCTTCTTCTGAATGGCTATGCTTAAATTCGATAACTATTCTTAATCATTTTTGCTATTTGTTTGTGGTTATTCTGAAATTCTGAGTGATGAGTTATATCAATATGCTTAATTGTTATTGAAACCTTAATTGTTTCGGTTATTTAAGTTCATGTTGGTGCTCATTTAATTACATGTTAAGCAGCGAATTTCTTGTTGATTCTATGATTGTTGTTTTTTGTGTTGACTTGGGAATCTGTTCTGTGGATAGGCGTTATAAGAAGTCTGAACCTGCGTAATTATATCGGGCTAGTACCTTAATGAGAAGGTCAAGTTATCGTACATCGTGAATGTGTACACTTTCTGTGTATTGCCTGAATGGCATTGCCTCTACCCAACATTAATATCTTTGAATTTGTTTACATTGTATGTTAGAATGATTGTTCTGAAATAATGTTTGAATGAATGTCTTGTTATCTGATTGAAGGGGATTACCCCTCCCATATAGTGATCAAACTGTTTGTGATTGTCTGAAACCATTCCCCTATCACCCTTTGAATTATCTGGGTTCGTTTTGAAACTTTTGAAAAATCATCATTGTATTTTAAAATGAGAGCTTTGAAAATGATCGTTTTGGTACTTAGTTATGACTGTTAATATTCGTTTTAGAAACTGGGATGACAGTTAATGTTTGTTTCGGTGTATGTCTATGATTGTCGTTGGTCATTTTTGGTATATGCTTATGACCGATTATGATCATTTTGGAATTTATCAAATTGTTCATGATTGTTGAGATGTTTGAAACATTATCATCGAATGTACTCTTGTGAATTGTTTTGTAATTCTTTCGTTAGTTCCTTGAAGACTTTACTGAGCTTTCAAAAGTTCACCCTTTGTTTGACTCCATCATGTAGGTGATCAGCTGTAGGATGCTTGTGAAAGGGTTTAGAGTCTGTGTAAGATTCTAGTGAGTCCATCACTACTGTGTAGTGAGACCCCTATGTGGGTCGGTGTTGTTCACTCATTCTATAAGAACTTGAGTTGTAAATAACCTAAATTTTAATAGTTTAAGTTTAGTAGTTTTGTAATCTTGTATATTGAAGGGTTTAAGTTGATGTTTAGTTAGATTCTTTGAAGTAAGTGTCAGTAAACATGATTTGACAAGTTTAGCGTGAAATGATAGGTTAACGCTCTAGGAGGTCCGGACAATGGAGCTTCGGATTTACCTTTTATTATTATTTCTGAAGAAATAATGGAAGATTCAAAAAGTAAAAGAAACCAACTTCTGAGAATGTGTCCTATCGATAAGGGATGAGTGTAGTTAGTTACTCATTAGTGGATAGTTATTTTCTCAGTGGATAATTTATCGTTAAGTGGATAGTTTATTTTGTAATGATAGTTATTTTCTACAAAGCCTCTAGTATAAATAGTAGGTCAAAGAATCATCATCATCAACCAGACAAATCAACACTTGAAGTCTTTTTCTTGTGTTTAGAGTCTCTGTTATTATCTTTAATTTGTGTAAACATTCACAATCAATCAAAAGCTCTCTCTCTCTCTCTCTCTCATTTATGGGCGCACAATCTTTTACTTGCAATTTTCATCTGTTCGTTAAAGTTTCTCGCTTTCAAGGAAGTCTCCAGGCCCTAGGGGCAAGAAAATCCCACGCTTTTAATCTGTTGTGCCACCGACGCACCAATCGATTGTGAGTTTGTCCAGCAGCGCAAATGGTGCACAACTTGTAATGGTTTATGTGTTGGGTTGATGGTGACGATGGCAATGGTGGTTGGGAAAGGTAGATCTAATGGTATCATGCAGGTGGATCTGAAGAAGGTTGTGGTGCCTTGGTTATAGGTTTGTGACAGTGGTGTCAGTTTATCAATATTGGTGGTTGTGGGTTCGATATTATGATGGTGGTGGTGGCAACGACAACTGTGGTTAAGCGTCAAAGGTGGTTTTGGTGGCTCTTTGTGGATGAAAACAAAGTTATTCATGATAGCTTCTGGATAGTGGTCGGTTAGTTTTTATGGTGAAGGAAGATAGAAACGTAAAATGATGAACAAGGGTGGTGGTTGAAGGTAATGGTGTTGTGGTGGGTGGACGTTGGAGGGTAGCGATGAGGACGACAATGGTGGTGGCGTGAGCATTTTGGGTGGTAGAACTAAGTTGTGGAGGACAAGTGCATTTAGAGAGATCGACACAGTGGAATGTGAAAATTCAATCAAAAGTTAGGGAGGTTAAGTGAAATTATTTGCAGTTTAGCCATCCCATAGTGAATAGTTACTATATTGAGTAACAAACAACCCCCTAAATACCTCTCAGCACCGGCAAATGGTTCATGAGGACAGTACTACATGTATTCAGGCACCCACTTCTTCTCTGATCACGGTGTCGTTAGGATCGGCGAAGTGTGGGGTTGTAAGTGATCACCAACTGGAAAAGATAATGGAATTGAGTGTTGATTCCGATGAAGAAAGTGCATTAAAAGATACAATTAGTGCACTAAAAAAATAAATTGAAGAAATTTAGCATGAAAATCTGGAATGGGGAAAACTTTGTAAGAGAAATCTGAGATTAATGATGCCCCAACATCCAGAATTCGGAAACCAACCACCTCGATCGGGAGCGGAAGTATGAAGATTGGGAGCACGTGAGGATCAAGGGCATCAAAATGCACAACTTCTTAGCCCCATGTTATCTCCATGTAGAAGTCTTACCAACTACATAGAAGCCACGGCAGAGAGGAAAATGGCCGAAGGTTGAAAGATGCTCAAGCGGAACATAAATGGCATTGTCCTCAGTAAGTGGAACATAAATACACTGAAGCAAAATGATGCTCATGGTCAAACTAGCAGTCAACAATGCAAGCATTGTCCGACCCAGTTGAGATTTTAACCAGGTGAATCGGCTTCATTATGTTCAGCCGCAAGAAATTCAAGGCCAAAAGGGAGTAGAATATACTTAGGACGATGTAGCACAGGATTTAAAAGCATGGCAACACACAGCGGTTGCATATGTCCTAGGTGTAAGGCCTCCTTATCACATCATGAAAGGATTTTTGGACCATAAATGGAGATATTTTGTAACATTTTCAGATAGCTTTGCAAAAAATGGAGTGTTTCTTGTCTGATTTGATTCAGATTCGGCACAGCAACTAGTGCATGACAAGGACCCCTGGTTCTTTTATAATAAGGTGGTGGTTGTCAAGAACTCAAGCCTTGGGCACCGGAGGTATCTCTGGAAAAGGAAGGATTCAGCACTACACCTATTTGGATTAAACTTCCGTAGCTCCCACTGCAATTTTGGTTAACTCAAATGCCTATTTGGATTAGCACTATACATATTTAGATTAAACTTTCGCAACTCCCACTGCAATTTTGGTTAACTCAAATGCTTAGTCGCATTGTGAGCACAGTGGGTAAACCTTTCCATGTGAACGGCATGACAGCATCCAAAGAGAGACGGGTATTGCAAGTCTGGGTGGAACACAACCATTGCTATGGAAGGCTTGTATACCTAGTTTTAAAACTCGTTCCTCTGAACTGATAAGTAGCCCATTAAAATAACTAGTTCCATGAATTAAGGGTCAAAGAGATGTTCAGTTTATGAGAGATTATTTGCCATATTTCCTGTCATAAGAACATTGGACAAGCTGATGATCAATGGTTTCAGAGTATGTATGACATAAAGAGCAGCTGTCCATTTGAATCACATTTCCAGTTTTCCACCCGAGTTTTAGTTCTCAGCCCACCTTTGCATAACACCCACAGAGGTCATGGCATGCACATATCTAGGAATATCCTGCGAACCATAAAAATTTTCACCATTCAGTATTAGATCTTTTCATTCCGGTTGCATTGTAGACTCTGTTAATGATGGATTGTCCACTAGGGTGCAGCTCCCATCTAACTTGATCATTTGCGGCATGGGCATAGCTCGGAAGATAGTATTTAGATTCCTGAGAGCTGGAGATCATATGTTAGGCAATTTCCAATTATTCTCAATTTTTATCTCTGCTATTTTGACCTCACTTGCCAGGCCAGAATCATATTCAATTCTCTGACCACAACTTTCAATTGGGGATCCACTAGGCATCCATATATCTAGTCATAGCAAGTATCTTCCCCATTTCCCACCATATATGTAAAATTTGCTAACACTCGCCGCTTAACTTCATAATCTTGCACCACGTCCAAGATAAAGTACTAGAAGGCTTGAAAGTCCAGAGATGTTTATCTTTAGATGTACATGTGACACCATTTCACCCATAGGGAGTCCTTCTTATGTGTAAAATCCCAAAGACGTATGCACATTACAGCCTTGTTCCATTCATCTACTCTTTTAAGTCTCAAACCACCTTCTTGTTTAGGAAGACGGGTTACTCCAGACCACTTTTGACTTTGTAAATTTCACATCCTGACTATGCCGAATGAAAGCTCTTATCTTGGATTCAATTGTCTAACAATTTTGCTAGGCAATATGGAGATGATGCACCAACAGACATGCATGCTAAGAAGCACTTAGGTTTCCAATTGCAACCTGCTTGCATAAGAGAGATATTTGGTTGTCCAACTGGATTTTTTTTAGTCAATCTTTCAATTAGAATTTGGATTCTTTAACTTGTAACCTTGTAGAGAAGAAAGGAACTCGAAGGTAGGTAACTGGGAGTGTGCCCAGAGAGATGCGAATAGAATTTGAGAGATTCATAGAACCTACTTATCTACGCTTGCCCAATAGACCGAGACCTTACTTATATTGGGAGCCATGCCTGATAAGACTTCAAATTCCATGAGTATTTTTAATCTTCATTAAAGTTTTATGATCGGCTTGTGCCAACAAGAATAGATCATCTGCAGAGAAAGATGGCTAATCTACATGTCCTTGCACTTAGGATTGCAATAAGAAATTTGGCTGAGCATCATAATGGTCTAGAAGACAAGAAAAGTCCTCCCTAACCAGCACGAAAAAGTAATGAGAAATAAGACCCCCTTGCCTATGTCCCTTTGAGCTTGTAAAATATCCATCCATGCATCCATTGAGATTGATCGAAAGTCTGACAATAGAGACACATTGCGTTGTACAATTGATAAATTGGGTGGGAAATTGCATCACTTCCGT
Organism: Escallonia herrerae; assembly: GCA_033070095.1. Lineage (NCBI taxonomy): Eukaryota > Viridiplantae > Streptophyta > Magnoliopsida > Escalloniales > Escalloniaceae > Escallonia > Escallonia herrerae. The sequence continues at coordinate 211,426 of JAVXUP010000534.1, read as the reverse complement.
CACTATTGGTAAGAAATCCCATCTCACTGAATCATAGGCCTTTTAAAGGTAAAACTTCATCACACATCTGGGAATGCCACCATCCTTGTGGTAGTTTATCACCAATTCTTGCATAAGGAGAATACTGCCAACAGTACTCCTTCCATGCACAAAAGTTGATTGCCTTTTGCAAATAAGAGCAGGGAGCAGTTTTTTAATCCTAGCACAAAGTATCTTAGAAATGCACTCATAGACCAGATTGCAGCAAGCAATTGGTCTAAATTCATTCATTGTCGCAGGGCATGGCACCTTGGGTATCAGTGTGATAGCAGTATTATTGAGAAATTGGACACCCTTACCTTTATTAAAGGACTGCAAAATTGCAGCCTGCACCACTTTTGTTGGAAAAACTCAGAGGTATATCCATCAGGGCCTGGTGCCTTATTCTTCTCGAGAGAAAACTTGGCTTATTTTATTTCCTGTTCAGTAATAGGGGCACCAAACTTACATTTTTCTTACTCAGCAACATGGCTTTTAATAACCTCCACAAGCATGGTCTTGGTGGTAGACTGTTTTTGTACAGGTTTACCGATAAATTTGGCAAAATGCTTGATTAGCACATGTGGAACCTCCTTAGCACCTTAGATCTGGGTTCCTTCGTCATTGTTGATAACCAAAAGTTTGTTGTGAGCCCTGAGAACTTGCACCTTTCTTACGAAAATAGGCGGCATTGCAGTCTCCCAGCTTTGTATCCTTAACTCTGGCCTTGACAATAGGATTCTTCACCCTGCACAAGTGCATAATACTCTCTTTGAACTCTCTTTTCCTGGTGGACAAGTTCATGATTATGTTTATTCAGTATTTGAACTTGAATTGCTTGGCGCTCCCTCAATTTTGCAGCAACTCTTGCAGAGATATTACTGTAGTGCCCTTTGTGTATTTTTTTTGAGCTCAGGTTTTAACCTCTTGAGCTTTGCACTCAGTTGATGAAAGGCATCCCCATTATCCTCAGCCTTCCATACATTTGTCAGTATGGTTTTGAAATTTTGGTGCCTCATCCAAAAATGGAAAACTTAAAAGGCTGCTTTTTTTAATGTACTGCCTTGTAAAAACGTTGACAGTTATAGTGCATGATCAGAGACACCAGCAGCAAGAGCTTCAGCATGTTTATTTGACAATGTAATCAGCCATCCTTAACTTTGAAAGGCTATGTCAATACTACACATAATCAGCTCCTCCTCTCTCGGATTGCACCAAGTATAGAACACCCCAAATGTGGTAATGTCCTCCAAGTGGATACTATAGAGACATTGATTAAACTCATAAACATATCTTCATGAATTTCAAACATTTTTTTCACATCAATTTGTTCCACAAGGTCATTGAATCCCCTGATGTTCCTACTGTTCCACTGCCCCTATGGACAATACCACTAAAGTATACCATTTTTGTTTGCACTCTAGACTCTGGTGGGGTGTATGCCCTTTGTCTACTCTCAGAGCGATGATTTGCCTCAATTTCCAAAACAGTCATCTTCCTCGTTCTCAATAATGATAATTTGTTTGCAGTCTGTACCAATGATACACCAGGTCTTTTTGGTACTTGATCAGCGCTATATCAGACACCTCATCTTGTTCTGTGCTACTATCTTTTGTTTTTTCTTTTATTTTTTTTCCCACAATGGCTGGATAGCAGGCTTCTTGAAGCAATCATCACCTCTATCCCAAACACCTTGCAAAAAGAGCATTTCACAGTGAGCCATGCATACTCAATTTTCTGCTCCCTGATATCCTCTTTGGAACTGTTCAACGGAATTCTCTCTGGTAATTGTTGTTCAACATTCACTACGGCCTATGGCAAGAGAGTAGTACCATAATGTTTGACCAAAAACAAGCTGCTCCTCAGGGTTGCTTATACGTAATTCATCGGTGGATGAAAAGTAGTACAAATTGATGGAATAATATTCTAGATGCAAGTCAAAACAGGGATCTGTGCAAAGCTTTGGGGATTGATATTCATATATTCAAACAGAAATGAAGACTCAGTAAGTATGTGCTGGTGTATAGAGAATTACTTGAGTTTTTGCAGAAACGACTTGCGTTTCTGCAGCTTGTTTTTGGAAACGTTCGTAAAGTGCTAGTTTAGCTTAGCATTGTACTAAGATTTTGGACTTAATGGAATACAAAGGACCTTTTGCCAGGGAAAAAAAGATACCACCGCTGAGGAAGCTAACCAAGTTTTAATGAAACTATCTGCACATAAACAGTGAACTAATTTTTGCTGTCAAACTATTTGGGATCCGTTAAACTCAAGCTGAATTCCCACAGCTTCTTCGCCGATTCTTCATTTTTTGCTAGAGCGCTAGGTGAGGCTATGTTACTGTCCACAAAATATTCACCTGTGATGCCCTTGATTTGCGGATGCAACGCCACGTAACAGGTAGTTGCTGCACCCTGCAAACCGGCAAGTGTTTGATGTGAAAAATAAGGAAAAGAAAATTTGTAGATTACTTGCCCAAAGAACAGCTGGAGAGAAAACATAAGAAAAAGATTATTGCAATATGTTTGTTTTATGTCAGGCACTCATGGTATCCAAGGGTGGGTTAGTAAGAAAGAGAGACAAACCTGAGGAACATTTTTAAGCACGCATCTACCGACGAAATTAATCATGCCTGCAACACCCAAGAGATCACACTAATATTAAACCAGATAAGGTCTAGAAATTGAAGCATGGTTGTAGATGATGTTGAGGTAAGAAGATCCACGAAGTTAACATGAGTAAGTTTACACAGGAGTTGCATACTGCCTCGTCTCGGCCAGGTTACTTTTCCCAGAGACGAATTCATATCTATCAGCAAGTCTTTCTTCATGAAATTGGCGGAAGGGAAAGGGGGGAGGGTGCGGACTTGCTGACAAATTCGATGGTCGCCCTCTCCCTAACTCTTTATATCCCCATAGTTTCAAACGCACTGATTCCTTAGTCTTTATTAATGATAAGGAGTTGAACTCAGAACCAAAAAGTTTGTGCAAGCATTTTTCGTAAGATAAGGTGCACCGCAGTGAGGATTAAGAGGACATCCAGAAAAAGACAGGGTACCTAGGACCACAATTGCATAGGGAGCTATTTGCGACTATGTTACTCACTTGTAACAAGTATAGCTAAGGATGACTAAACAAAGCTTTTAAAGAAGGGTGAAACCATGCAGATAAGCAAGTTGAAGGAGCTACACACATTTAAACGTCCCTTTCCGAGAGTGATATTTGTTTAGCACGGCTATCAAGATTACTCTCAGCAGTGATATAAGCTAGTACATCAAAAGAACTTCAGAAAAATACTGTACAGCAACACCTGATCCTAACAAAAGGCTCATCTTTTCGGTGTGCTTCATGAAACAAAAACACTCTGCAGTGATACAAACAAGTACATCAAAAGGACATTCAAAATACTATACAGCAGCACCTGATCCTAACAAAAGGCTCATCTTTTCTGGTGCGCTTCTATAGAGTAAAAATTGCAATCCAGCTAGTCCATGCAAAGCTATCAAAATTACGCTCAGCAGTAATACAGGCTAGTACATCAACAAGGACGTCGAGAATCACTAAATTGCAACACCTGATCCTAACAAAAGGCTCATCTTTTCTGGGGTGCTGTATGAAACTGATAATAGCAATCAAAACTAGTACACGTATAATCGACATACGGAAAAGTCAGAGTCAATTGAAATGCTCATTAGTTTACCCTCAATGAAAGTGTGAAGCCTCCGGAAGCGAAAAAAATTTGTGGCAATAACTCCAGGGTGAAGCGAATTAGCAGTTATCGCCACCCCTTCCTCCTGCTTAATTGAAAGAAAGCAAAAAATGTAAGCCATCAAGTTTATATTTGACTATGCCAAACAAGACAAGGTAACAATTCAAAGATAAACCAAAAAAGATGGCTGCCACCGTCGCTCTTGCCTGTCATCATCCAGTAACTACATTGTATAAACTCTGTATTACATACATATCAAATGCCAAATCACTTCCTTCTTTAGTCTCTAAGCCAAGGATGCAAGTATCAAATTATAAATAGTATGTGCATCCCAGTCATCAAATTAAGTTATGATGCCCAGTAATGTGTTAAGACATCCCGAGAGTTAACATATAATAATGTGTTTCGGTACCTGGTGTGGGTCTGCGCAGGTTGCATTCATTCTCTCACATGGCTTTAACGCCATTTTGGTTTTTCTGAGAAGTTTTATAAAGAATTACCCTCCAGTGACTTTCAGTTGTTGGCAAAACAACCTAAGTTCTAAGTTTTGAGACCACTAAAACAGTTCTTCTCAATTTTTCAATTAAAAAGTGATTTGGAGCTCACAAGAGAGAAATTTCAAACCCTGATTGATGTACTCTTGATAGGTAAATTGGGGTGGGTCATAAATACACATCACTTTTTACCAAGTCAAAACCTCTTGATAAAATCTTGCATGTGACGCAAATAACCTTGAAGCCAAGATGCAAAGACAGATGTACTTATGGAACTCTTTAATCTACCTCCACTTACCACCATCACTAGCACCGAACTCCCATCATGACTCATCATTGTTCCGAAACATAAAGCCTTTAAGTTCAACATGAATTGATTATGGACTTCAGGATACTAGCAAATTCAATTCAAGTGGGACTAAAATTGGTTCTATTTGTTCTTCGCTTTTTTCCTATCATTCATTCCGTACTGTCAGTGTATATTTTGTAATATTTTGTAAATATGTTCTGGAATACTCTTGCATGGGTAGAATGGTACTTCTCTCTATTGTTGTCATGTATATATACAGAACAAATCTACCCTAATAAGGGCATGAGGACTAAATTTTCTACATGGTATCAGTCACCTCACATCCTGTTGCTTCCACAAAGTTCCTTTTCTCCTCTTGTTGATCTCCATGGCTGCCTCTTCTTCCTCTCTTGATGCTCTTGTGGCCGCTTGCACAACCCCCATCACCTCTGCCGTGGTGTCTTCTTTCAGCTAGTACGGCGTCGAGGGTGTTGCCAACACTTATCCACTGAAAACCCCATGCCGCCCGGTCCTTTTTCATCCACTTTTCCCTTTCTTCAGCACTCCTGTACCCTCTTACTGGACTCATGCATACAGCGCTTCCTTTGGCCCTCAACCCACTTGCTTTCCCACCCATCAGATTACTACCACTCCACCACAGCCTTTCACGGTTCCCCCTCAAGGTTACCCATCACCTCTTCATACTCCTCTTTCTTCCTTTTCGAACCATGCTTCAGCTTTCTCATCACCAGCACTGTTTTTTCCTCTTCTCCCATGCTTGTTGCTTCCAATATCACGTGATTGTGTCTCTTAACTAGATGCCGGTTGTTACATCTTATGGAAATCTCGATTTCTTCCTGTTTTGATCAGTCATGATCTATTAGGTTTTGTTGATGGCTCTTTTCCATGCCCCTCTCAGTTCATCAGTGATGCCAATGGTCAAGCTATTATCCACCCTTCCTACAATACTTGGGTTCGTACCGCTCATTCTCACATGATGTTTGGCCTACCCTTGAGCATCGTTTTCTTGACCAGTCTACTGCCAAAGAATAAAAATTGAAATTGCAGTTGCAATCTTCTAAAAAAGGTATTCGGTCAGTGGCCACTTATCTTCGGCCCCCAAGGCTGCTGCAGAGATTAACTCGCCGGTATCAAATAAAGGTATTGTAATCTATGCTCTTGCCGGTCTTCCGTTAGAATATGAGTCATTTATTACTACAGTCACCAACTCTAATTCCATTCTTTCCTTTGAGGACCTCCGCACCAAGCTGCTCTATCAAGAGCAACGTCTTTAGCAGCTTCATGGCACCCTTCATGGTGATACCCCTGCTGCCTTTGTCGCTGATCAGGGTGGTCGAGGCCGTGGCCGCGGGTTTGGACGTAATTGTGGTGGTGGTCGTAGCCCCCATGGACATGGGTTTGCTGGTCGTGTCTCCGCTGATCACAGAAAAGTACTTAACACCCAGACTACACGATAATTTGATGGGCATTTTGATGGTAATCGGTTTGATACTCGTTCAGGTTCTTCCTCTTCTCGGTTTGGACCTCCCGCAATTTCATATGCAGGTGGTGGTCGTGGCTTGCTTCCGACTCCTAATCCTAGTCATCTTATCGGCTCTTCATTCATGCAGTCAACCCAGCGACCACCTACTGTTTGTCAGATATATTCACCTACTATGCATTCTGCTATTTCTTGAACCAACAGATTCAATCACTCTTACTTACCAATGATCTCCCACGGTCGTTCTCTGCTATGTCTGTGGTTAAGTCTTCAGATATTTCTTTGTATCCTGACAATGGTGCTTCTGCTCATATGAGTCATGATGGTATTCTCTTTAACCTTTCACCCTATACTGGTAAAGATAGGATTTTAGTAGGTTATGGTTCCCTGCTTCTCCTATAAAGCAAGTTGGTTCCTCTTATCTGCATACACTACATAGTTCTCTCACATTAAACCACGTCTTGCATGTTCCTCGTTTGTCTCGTAATCTACTTTATTTTCGTCAATTCTGTCAAGATAATAATTGTTCGTTAATTGTACTTCCACTTCTTTCTCTTTGGCATCAACATCCCGGTCACTCGGGTTTTAACGTTTTGTCGTCCATGCGTCAACAAGGGCAACTTATATTCCCTTCTAAGTCTTTCAATTTTTGTTCTCATTGTCAGTTAGGGAAGTCTCACAGACTCTCCTTTGATCATGTTGACCACCGTAGTACTGTTCTCTTATTTCTAGTTCATTCGGATGTATTAATGTCTCCCGTTTATTTTAATTCTGGTTTTCAGTATTATGTAAATTTATTGACGATTTCACCCGTTCTTCATGGATTTATCCTATGAAATTGAAATCAGAAGTTTTTATCACTTTCGTGCCTTCAAGTCCTTGGTTGAAAATTTATTCTTGACCAAAACAATGTTTCAAAGCGATGGGTCGAGAGTATGACAATTCTATTTTTATATCCTTTCTTACTACTCATGGAATCCACTTCCGCATGTCATGCCCTGACACATCTCAACAAAATGGCGCTACAGACGCAAACATCGCCACCTCAGACACATGGCTCATACATTACTCATCGAAGCTAATATGCCTTCAACAATTTGGGTCGATGTTGTTTATACCGCTGTGCATCTTGTGAATTGCCTCCCCACTTGTAATGTTGTCAAAGGCAAATCTCCTGACTATTTATTCACCTCAGTTCAGCGTGTTTTTGGTTCCAAGTGCTATCCTGATTTATCTGCTCGTGTTGAATATAAGTTAGCACCTCTCACTTGTGTAAATGTGTTTTCCTTAGATATGCTGTCAATCACAAGGGATATCAATGTCTTGAGCCAGTATCCGGACAGGTTTACACTAGTCGTCGTGTCATTGTTAACAAGTCTTCCTTTCCCGTTTCTTTGCTTATTTCCTCTCCACTCTCAACTTCCTCTGGCGGGCCTTCAGTTGTCATCACCTCTATAACTTTCCATGTTTACTCCGTCCTAATTCTCTTCCCCCTTTTCCGGACCTATGTCTTCATCCCCATCTCTTCCCTTGTCCTCTTCAGATCTTTCCTTTTGGAGCCTGTTTCCTCCTTTCCTTCAGTGTCCTCTACTGCTCCCCCTGCCACTACCTTCTCTCATCCTATAACCACTCGTTCAAGGGCGGGAACTCATAAACCTATACAAATTTTGTCCCTTCACTCTACTATCACTAATAAAGATCCAAGATGGCATGCTGCCATAACCGATGAATAAATTCTTTATTAGCTAATCATACTTGGACTTTAGTACCAAATGATCCTACTAAGAACCTTGTTTGATCCAAACGGGTCTATTAGGTCAAACTTAACTCTGATGGGACTATTCAGCGGTTCAAAGCATGCCTAGTAGCAGAAGGTTTCAAGCAACAGGCTGGCATTGACTATGCTTAAACATTTAGCGCGGTTGTTAAACCTAATATGATTCGTACTGTTCTTACTCTTGCTACCTCTCGTTCTCGGGTTATTCGTAAATTGGACGTCAAAATGCCTTTCTGCATGGATTGTTGACCGAGAAGGTTTACATGCGGCAGCCTCCGGGCTTATAGATCCCCCTTATCCTAATCATGTACGTAAATTGCAGCAGGTTATTAATGGTCTCAAATAGGCCCCTCAAGCTTGGTTTCAACGTTTCAGTTCCTATTTACTTCGTGATGGATTTTCTTGCAGTAAGGTAGATTCAAGTTTGTTCGCACGTCGGGTACTAGCATTCTTGTTTTACTTCTTTATGTTAATGATATTGTATTAACAGGAAATGATTTTGTTGCATTGTCAGCCTTAGTAAGCAACCTCTCCACCACATTTACTATGACGGATCTTGGTTATTTGCATTATTTTCTGGCTATTGAGGTGAGCCGTGATTCTTCGGTTTTTTCTTATCTCAACATCGTTATACGACTACTCTACTTCAAATGTTTGATATCCTTGGTGCCAATTCTATTGCGACTTCTGTAGCATCCACCACACAACCATCGTTGCATGATGATAATCTTTTGGATGGTCCTACTATACATCGTAGTATGGTTGGTGGCTTTCGGTATTTGACTATGATGACACACCCTGATATTGCTTATTCTGTCAGCATTATCAGTCTACTTATGCATTGTCCTCGGACCTCTAATTTGCAGGCAGTTAAACGCATTTTTTGCTATCTCAAAGGCACTCTTAGATATGGTCTTTTATTGCAGCCTATTTCTTCTATATGCTGAAGCTGATTGAGCCAAATGCCCTGATACCCGGTGCTCTAAGCTATGCTTTGTTTTTGGGGTCTACTCTGGTTTCTTGGAGTGCTAAGACACAATCTACTGTCTAGCGTTCATGTGCTGAATCTGAGTATCGCTCTATTGCTTATGCTGTTGCCAAAACCTACTGCTTGTGCGAAACTTCACGTGATCTTGACGTCTTCTTGGCTCACCCTATTTCCATTTATTGTGATAATGTTAGTGCCACTTATCTTGCTGTCAATCCGATTTTTCATGCTCGCACTAAGCATATTAAGATTGACTTTCACTTTGTTCACAGGGTGGCTAGTGGTGATATTGTTGTCCGTTATGTTTCCACCTCGGATCAGCTTGCTGACACTTTCACCAAGGCTTTGTCTTTTGGAAGTTTCATCAGATGAAGGCCAATTTGCGCATTGTTGCACCACGCCCAACTTGAGGGGGAGTGTTAGTGTATATTTTGTAATGTTCTGTAAATATGTTCTAGAATACTCTTGCATGGGTATTACGGTACTTTTCTCTATTTTTTCATGTATATATAGAGAAGAACTCTACCCTAATTAGGGCATGAGGATTATATTTTCTACACATACGAGAGGAGTGGGCTCAAGGGGAGCAACGGATCAATGATGCCCTCACTTCGGGCCGATCACAAGTTATGCCTACACTTCAATTTAACCCTTCGCAACTGATGTTGTCATTGCTTTGATCATTTCCTTGTTTTGGTCTCAACAAGAAACTGTTTAGTTAGCACAGCGGAGCTCAAAGGAAAGTATAGAAGGAGGAGCAACAAGCAAAATTCTTACGGAGTAGGATCCAAGATTTGGGATGCTACTTCATACGAGGGAAAGCCTCAAAGATTGTCAAAATCATGGAACTTCAAGAAAGAGCTCTCATGAAATGAAATCCTTTATAATTCACCAATGGGTAATACTTCTAAGCTTAAAGTTAAAACGTGTATTGTCTTGCTTCTCCTTCAAGCAATCGTTGGTTTGTTCCTGTTACTCCTATGTTACTTGGCTTTGTTTTCTCCATTCCAAAAATGAAGCTTTTTCCTGTTATCAAGCTTTCCTTGTGTAAGCCACTGATGCTGAAGTCAAAACATAATAAAGTGACAACGGAACTCTACATGATCCTTTTCGAGCAAGTCTAGAGGATCATAGCATTCTCTATCAAACATCTTTCATTAAAGCCCTGCCACAACATGGTATCACCGAGTGTATCCAGAGCGTCACGAAGTTTCCTGTTGCTTGTGAAACGTGAACATCGCTACTTTTGATTGAGGTTACTACTGCACCTTCTACATCTGTTCCATGCACCGTCTTAGGGGGTGTCTGATTTGTTCATGATCATCGTCTTGCTAGGCATAAGCTTGACCCCAAAGCCTTGCATTGCCTCTTCATTGGTTATTCCCCTATCCATAAGGCTACAAAAGCCATCATCCTTCCTCTAGTAAGACTCATGTTAACAAAGATGTCACCTTATGGGAACATGACTTATCTCCCCCCTCCTACTCTATCACCTTAGGGTAGTCTAGTACCCGGAAAGCTATGTCGTCGATTACCTTTTTTCTCCTTCTATTTGACCCTCTACTAGAGACCTCTCATCCTACCTCCTCTCCTACCAAGGGCTGAAACAAGTGAATGGAAGGAGGAGAATATTAACAAGGAGCCAATAGAGAAGACCGGTGATTTTGGTGAGAGGGAACAGGTCTTCTTTCCATTAGATATAGTATAAGACCTTGCCATGACAGTGTGCTACCAGGCCAATCATCCTCTTTAAATTGACATGAGGATCGTACTTTTGCTATTCGTAAGGGTGTCACGTCTTGTATACAACATCCCATCTCTAACTTTTTTCTTATGACTCGTTGTCTCCATCCCACCGTACTGCTTCCTCTGTGCGCTCAATATCCATCCTCAAAGAGTAGAGGGACAATATTGCAGATCCTCGACGAAAATAATTTACATAGAAGAGATAAATGCTTTGAAGAAAAACTGACATTTAAGGATTGGTCCGCTTCCTCATGGAAAGAAGTCAGTTGTCGGCGGATAGGTGCTTCTCATCAAACAAAAGGCATGGAACAGTTGAGCAGTTCAATGCAAAGCTTGTGGCTGAAGATTTTACTCATACTTACAACATTGACTACCAGGAAAACTTTGATCCTCTAGCCAAGAAGAACTCCATTAGAGCCCTTCTTTCTTGTTTGCTAACTTAGGTTGGGATTTCCAACAGCTGGGGGTATAAAGTATCCATGCCTTGATGGCTATTTAGAGGAGGAACTTTATATGGAATTTCCTCCCAGATTTTCATGTGAGGATATTGATGGTAAAATTTGCAAGCTAAAGAGTTCTTGAAGCAGTCCCCGCGTGCTTTGCTTGAGAGTTTAAGGAGAACTACATTGACGTTTGGATACAAGTAGAGCCAAGAGACCGCATCTTAGCTACACAAAACGTGGCAGGAGTGGGAGAGGGAGTGGATGCGAGCTTCCGGACGGGAGTTCACTGGTAAGGTGGGTTTTTGGTTGGGAACGGAAGCGGATCTGAGGCAAGGGAGTGAGTGGGAAGCTTAGGAGCGAGGTTCTGGGCCGGGAACGTCAATACAATTGGGGAATCATGCAAATAAGGACCACCTAATAATTATCAGGTGGCATATGGGGGACAAGATCCAAGTGCTTGCTGTCCAGTGTTTTGACAGGTGATGATAATGAGGATATATCGTAACTCAAGCCTCGTTTGGCTAAAGGGTTTGAGATTGAGGATCTTGGTCCTCTGCAAACTTCCTAGGTGTTGAAGTTGGAAGATCCTTAGTGCCATCTTTATCTCCCAACAGGAAGCATGTTCTTGACATCCTTGAAACTGACATGTTAGGATGAAAACCAGATCACTCCCCCACTGAGGAGAACTGTGGGTTGACTTATAGAGATAGTGATCCTAGTGGTATGGGTAAGGTATCAGAGGTTGGTCGGAAGACCTGTACATCTCTCACACATGACAAGATATAGCCTACTCTGTTTGAGTGGCAAGCAAATACATCTACGACACAGGCATCGTTCAACACGAGGCAATCTATGGGATCCTAAGCACCCAAAGCCAGCCCCTGGCAAAAGACCTTCTTTCCTCCCACTGGAATGATCTGAGACTCGCAGTAATTACTGATGCGGACTCGGCTGGATCATTGAATGACCATCTTCCTACCTGGGCTCTGAGCACAAATGCCTTTCAACCTATAATGGGCATGTTGGCCACGAAGGATAACTTGGGACCTTATGTAGCAATCATTCTCAAGGTAGGCCGAGGCGCAGGCCATATTACTGAACAAAAACAAAGACATGAATATCATTTGGTTGAGAAATGACTGATAACTCCAAACAATGAATTAGGATGTTATTGAGAATGCACTATTTCAGGTAGGAAAACAATTCCATCAGGTGCTAGGACAATTAAAAGAGGTTTAGGTTGAAGGATTAAAAGAAGGAAAAGAAGAGAGGCACCTGAGGATATTTCCAAAATTGGCTTAGCAAAAGAGCAGCTTGCCTTAGGCGTCTAATGATTGAGCCCCATCTAGAAATTAACTCCGATGCAAACTCAGCAATGGCATAGAACAATCATTTGTAGATGCGCATATGCTTATGATTGATTAATAACATTCATAAACAGAAGATCATCTTTCACCTCAAAATCATCTCACCAAAAAGAAAACCCAGTCTAGTGAGGTGAAACAAAGGCCTATGAAGTACATGAACTGCAAAGAAACTACCAAACCAAGTAATCGTTTGGCAGCATCTCTCTACATGTACCCCATATTCTTTGATAGAGCAATGAGCAGCAACTGGGATAGTTCAAATCAAGTAGACCAAGTTTTTCATTCTTTAGCCAGGAAGACCAATGGCAGCACACCTCTTACAGATGCGCAAGTAAAGTTCCCTACTAACCAGCTAAAGAGCATCTCTCCCAGGAATCAATCGGTTTTTGCTATATTTATGTATACTTCACTCACAGGCTGTTACGGACGAATCAGAAAAATCAACAAAAACTACTTCCAGGAAAAAAGGGTCGGCATTTGATCTGCAACTTCTTCCAAGAAAAGGGAACTTTTATTTGTATAAGGATTTCACAAGGTAAGATCAAGGACCAAATGCAACTTTCTCCATGTCAGTATATGGGATTGGTGACAGCTCAAAAGTAAGGTTACCTTTAGTCGCCTTGCGAGCTCATTAGCATGCAGTATGTTAGCAAGTTTTGATTGTCCATAGGCGCCTAGACTCTTGAAACTGCAAAATATGATTTCAGATCAGGGAAACAATCACATTAGAAAGATTTAGTGTATGCCAATATACCTGGCTGTCTACAAGTGTCTAATTTTGTTTACGAAGAATAAACAATCACCACCTTACTTTTACATTGCCCACCAAAATTTGAAGTTAACAGAAATATTCATGAAAAGAAATGCAATCACGTATTACCTTAACTCATCATTGATTTTTTCATATCGGATTCCTTCCGGGTACACAACCCGATGACCCTCCGATGCAACATTAATAACCCTTCCTTCTTTGTCGCTTTCACGTGATGTTTTTTTCATGGTCTCCAATAGAAGGTTTGTCAAAAGAAAATGACCTGGAAGAAACCAAACAAGAAAATCGTTACGTTACGTGTGCAAGAAACGCTTCATTGCACTTTCAGATAGTTTGAACTGTATTAATTTTTTAGTGATTGGGAAACTGGAATATTGAAGAAGCTTTATGAAGGTTATGGTTAAATCAAGAAATAAGATGACGTCACTTTTTTGGTTATCTCAAGGTCTTCCAGTCATCGATAGTTTGCCCCAAGTTGAAAAGTTGAATACTTTCAATCCAGCTAACCATGGACAATTCTCTTTTCGTCTAGACTAATAGGGAATATCTAAAAGGGAGTGAAATGTAACTACAAGTAAACGGTATTGCACCTTTGCAGGCATAATGAATGTTCATTAAAAGTATTGAGTGGGTGTGTTAGGATTTGGGAAAGCGAGTACTTCATACATGAGAGTGATGAAGAAAGGTACAATTATATAGGAGAAAGTGGGAACAAATTTGTATACCTCTTATGAGGCAATTGATGAAAGAGACTGTAAAATTTGGAGAAACAATATTAGAATTCTTAGAACTGATATGGACAGCTAAATTTTTTTAATGGCTTTGGTTACAGAATACCAATAACGTACTTACTTGACTGGCAGGTCCAAATGTATTCTTGAAACTAAACCTTCAAACAAAGTGGTATGTTATAAAACAAAGAGAAAACGGGACGGGACACCAGAGTGTGTGTGTGTGTGTGTTGACGGGGAGGCTGAGAAAGTAAAGATAATGACATTACTTCTTTGAGGACCACCTGGTTCCAACCAAAGAGACAAAATTGAGCTCGGGTTTTAAAAAGCTTTGTCGTGCTAACCCTAACCAAACTCTACACTAGCTAACAAGCCACGCTGTTTGTGATAGTTTGCAAATGAATGAGTTAGACGCCCACATGTTCACAGACCTGGCTGAGAGAGAGAGGGGGGGGGGGAAGGAGGGGGAGAGAGAGAGTGAGCAGACAGAGAGAGAGTTCAGGAAGCTCGATGAAAAGGGAAGATAAAATGGTGAAAAAGGGCGGGTTCCCGGCCATCTAACAATGAGTTGGATTTTTTCCTCCTCAACAATCTTCATACAAGTTGTACATGCATGAGACACCCACTCAAGGTCCGTCGGACATTCCCCACAAATTTTTTTCCTTTCCTCGATCACAACCCAAAAAAAGTGGTTATTCAAGGTGAGATGTTAAGCAAAGACCTAAGTTGACAAAACAATAGCCAGTCGAATCACTGCCTCACTGGCAGCAATAGCTATAATAAATATGGAGAAAATAACGAAAAAGACGTGTTAGGTTGGTCTCAGCACTCTTTTAGACCTAAATTGCTACAGGATGACCTGTCAATGCACTAAGATAGTAATGTATACATGTTACTCTAATAAAAAAACTAAGGTGAATCATAAGCCAAAAGATATCTGAAAGAAAAAGGAGAACATTCAATATAAAAGCGATGGTAGATATGTTTGAAAAATGGTCAGATGAGAAGAAAATAGTGCTGTCTTCAGCAAAGCATAAAATTGTTGTGATCACATTGCACTTAAACTGTGTATTCAAAAATTGTAATTTCCAATAACGCAGTGCCCATAGAGCTATCTAATGATCTTTTGACAAATACTGTATGATTTTAAGTTATATATAGAGGGAGGAAATTATCGCACCCAAGAAATGTAGTCAATCCACATACGAGAACCCCTTAAGGATCCCGGAGGTGAACCTGAATGAGGAGGCTCTCGTACACGATTATGTTAGTGTTGGGGGAACTGTTTTATCTATATGAGTTTATCACATACGGAACCCCTAAAACAACTATAAGAAAACCTTATCAGGTTGGAGGAAGAAGGAATTTCTGGTGCATGTGTTCTCAATGTTTTGGACTCTACCGATAGTCGCTGGTCCTTTAGGTAGCACACTACATAAAAGGAATGATAAAGCATTTCGTAATCGCGTATTCGACTTCTCAAGTTTCACCTCAACCCAAAAAAATAAAGGGTTAATTACATTCGGCAATCCTGAGTTTTACCCAAAAGTACACACATCTCTCTATCTATTTGGAATTACACTCTGCGCCCTATGGTTTGTAGTAAGTTTACACAAAGCTTCATCCCGATAAGGATCCGTCAATGAAAGTTTCACACATTTTTTTGTGAGCTACCGAAATTGCCCTTAAGAAGTCTTCCCCTTCGTCAGCCACCACCGCCGCCGCACATACACACTGGCTACCACCACTGGCAACCACCCTTATCCCTCTAAACACCATCCCACGACCAAACTCCTCCCCCAAACACCACGGCCATACACACAGATCGGCGACCACCTGCACATCACACAAACACCCACACACACATCTGCAACCTCCTTCTGCTGATCTCTCTCACATACACACACGTAACACAGACTCAACCACTCCTCATCACCACTACCATAGGACGAACCCAACCCCCCAACCCCTCCCCCACCCCCACAACCCCCCAGAACACCACTGTCAAACCCTACACCACTGCCACCAAACACCTTCTGCCCGTCACACACACTCTCTCTCACACACTCAAGTACACAGACACAGACCCACAGATCTGTATAACCCTAAATCAAACTGAAATACCTTCAAAGGAACATTAAACAACCACTTCTCCAACACTGCAACAAATCCACCGCTGAAGAAGAAATAGTTCAAGTAACCTTCAAAAGGGAGAAAAAGCAGTGTTACTGCTTTGTTTGCTTTGCTACATGGTACATTTATGGGTACATGCATCAATGTGTGGGTACACAGGTTAGTATGCTAGTTGAGGTTGCGGTACGACATTGTTTCTTGGCAGCCTTCGATGAGGGAAACAAGAGAGAATTGTAGATTTTTTACTAATGATTATCTGACTTCTTCACACTAAATGTAAAGGAACACATTTGAAAATCTGGTACACAATTTTCAGTTTGTGGCGTTTAGGTGATGAGGACCTGAGAGTACCATGTTTCGTGTCACGAATACCAATAAACTGGACACCGCAGATGAAGTAAATTATGGAACTCTAAGTGAAAGCAAGCCCAAAACTCTATAGCACTAGGATAACTGAGGAAGGAGTTATTATTCCATCCTCTCTTCTCAGACGTAGTAACAATTAGCAAACTTTCTCCTTTTCCTTAGGATATCAATCGTCTACTATCAAAGGCACCATAAGCATCCCAACCAAGAAAACTCGCCACTTCACGAGTAAGATATTAAGTCATCAAGCAACATTACAAGAATTCACTCATAGGATGAAGCACAATAATCAGATGCTATCAAATACATAGTTTTTTTGCAACAAGATAATAGTAATGTTTACCTTTTCTTACTTCCATTGCATGTATATATAGACAACAAAGAAAGAACCTACCTAAATGATTAGTTGCAAATAGCAGTTCTATGTTGTCTTGGGAAAGCATGAATGGAGGATTCATAATCCCTGCATTGTTACTAGCAATACCACAGACCATATGTCAGTCACGGTTTTGAACTTGAAATAACTAATGAATAATAGTAGCAACAATAACAATAATCATGCTAAATTGTATATTAATAAACGCTATATACTATCTTACATGAGAAGGTTCAGCGGAAGATCCGAGGAGATGAAGTTCAATGCGAAATTCCTTACGGATGCCATTGAGCTGAGATCTAACTCCATTACATCAATTTTTGCATTGGGGATCTCCTTAACTATCGCTTCTTTAGTCTTTCTACCAGCATCCATATTTCTCACTGCCATAACTACGAACACACCATGTAAGGCTAGGACACGTGTAGTCTCTACACCAATACCACTTGATGCTCCTGTAATCATAACAGAATTCAGGAATATGCTCAAAAACATACCGGAGAAAATATTCGTTGAAAAACATGTCAGAGACACTAATAAATGGAAAAAAAAATGACCAGAATTGGAACAGTTATACGGCATTCTAAGCAGAGAGAGAAATCATAAAACATTTAACGTTGATGCTCTTATATAACATAAAATTGTAGGGTATATGATGCCATATATGTAAAAAGGCTAGGTAAATTAACGTAAGAAGAAAATTGTATATACATGTGGCCTGCAAGGATCCATTATTTAATGTCTTAGGCTGGCAAGCTTGTAGATCTGCTCCTTTAATGTGCACAAACAATCGATGCTATTGTCAATTTGTCATCAATACCGCTCCGAAATTAACAGCTTCCTATTGTTAAGTTAGCACTTGCTATTGCTCTAGAAGCTTAAGTGGTCAAAGAATGGGGCCAACAATGTTATCATGCTTAATACTCCCCCTTGCCTGCAAACCCTTGATTGCTTGAGGAATGACAAATCATTGAGAAATAAATTGAAGGTCGCCATAATGGTGGGGACCAAATCCAAGCAGGCAGAATCGAACCCAAAACCTTACATAGTGAGTGCTCTTGTACCCTGGTTAGTTACCACTTGCTCTAAAAGCTTAAGTTGTCAGAGAACAAATCGATCAATGTTATCAGGTTTAACACTTCCTTCACATGCAAGCCTCCAAGTGCTCATGGAGAGACAACCAATGAGAAATAAGCAAGGTTCGCCACCAAGTGCACAAGTAAACATAGTGCAAATTGCACTACCATAAAGGGGGGGCCACATACGCAAGCGGGGAGAATTGCACCAGCGCAACGAGAGCTCTGATACCATGTTAAGTTACACTTGCTCTAAATGTTCATGCTGTCAGGGAATGGGCCCAAGAACTTAGCATTCTTAACATAAGTTACTATATCAATGTACAGGATCACTACGTATAAGTGCTAAACATCAGATTATAGCTCATTGTGCTTAGCCAGATCAAAATTGAATGGTCCTTCCAGAGATGTCTCAAGTGAAACATGAGTACTTTTGCTATGACAAATACCCCTTTGTAAACACTATCAAAAGGATAGAAAGTCTCGCATCAAAATAGGAGATCGTTGGTGTTCCATATACCGTCATGTAATTGAAAAGCACCCAAGGGGGAGAAAGCAGCCTATATGTAAGGTCAAATGCTTTCTAACGGCTCTCAGTTCAGCAAATCGCATCTAGAAACTCTGCAAAAGGTCTCTTAGGCCCACAAAAAACGCAGCCCAGAAGGAATGTTAAAGTGATAAAAGGGTTCAACTGCAGCCGTACCCAAGAGCTAAAATCACATTCATATAACAGAATCACACCAACAACAGGAAAATGAAGAATCCTACTTCACTAAATATCCAAACAAACAAGTGAAAGATTGATGAAGAAAAGCAAAATAGAAATTAATGAAAAAGGAAGATAAAGCAAAAAAATGTAGACCAGGGCAATACCTGTGACAATGGCTGTGAGGCCAGTTCCATCAATTCCTTGAGTAACTTCTTCAGCTGTGGAACGGGCAGAGAATCCAGATGGCCCTTTTCTTCCAAAGATCCACATGTTTTCTGAAACGCAAAGTTTCAAACTAAGTTAGTCACCAATTATTGATCAAAAACACAGCACCTTTAAAGCAAATGGAAATACAAAGTTTTTCTCTCCACGCAAAATTGTGCAACTGTTGGTTCTTGTTGAAAGATGCATTGCGACAAAGCAGTAATTAGATATGTACGTCCAACTGTCAAGCAGCCAGTCTTAAAACAATGATATAATACTTAACAAAAAGTTCTTCAAGAACACTGCTTGTTAACCATTTTTCCGGTTCGAGCTAGAGAACGAGAGATAAACTAATTGAGTCTTTAATCGGGCCACAGTATGTTAAGGGCCCTTAAATTGGTAGTATACATGGCCAAGTGGGAGTTTTGTTGTCCCTCAAAATTTTACAATAATTGTAGCTTAGTTTTTCTTTCCCTTTTGTCGGGTAGCAAATCATAGCTTAGTTTCATATTTCTAACACTATGATTGGAGCCATCTGGAAACATCAAACTTAGCTCATGAACAAGGTTCAAACTCAAGGACTTCTCCTTTCAAGGAAATCAGGAAATGACCATAGGAAGAATAACCACAAAGATGTTAGCATGACTCCGATTTAGATAGTAGCATTTGTTCCATATAGGAAAAGAAATGAGGCAGGTCAAGATTAAGAATTAACCACTCACCCTAGGTAAACACGTGCCCTTGATCTAGATTTAGGCAACCTCATGTTAAGGTTGTGAACTTCAACAAAATCTCTGCTTCTCTTTTACTTTTTTTTTTTTTTTAATGTTTGAATCCTAGCACTTTACTTATATGTAGACATGCAACAAAACAGAATATGAAGCATTAGCAACGTAACCACAAGCAACACCAATATCTCAAGTCAGTCAAAGAACGATGATCTGAAGCAAACTTCTGACACTTCTCTCCACAACAAGTCGAACGACGACCCGTTGCTTGTCCAGATGCTCAATGTCTTGTAGAAGTAACAGTAAAACCAGCTAGTATAAAACTGAATAAAGCATTAAGTCAAACGAGCATTGAATTTTGACAGCCAGCTTATCAGAACACAAAGGATAAAATCGAAAAGAAAATTCTCAACAATTCGCAAAAAAAGATAACCAAATACAAGAACAAACAAAGAGGTGCTACAAATAATCAATGAAATGCAGTTCTACGAAAGCTATGAAAAGTATGCATGAGAATGGTTCAGAACTTAAGCTAAGGACGGACTGCGGTACGGGTGTGGACACGAGACGGATGCCGATACGCGGATGATTGATTTTTCAAAGAAACGGGATACAGGTGACGGGGATGAGTCAAGATTGCATCTATTTCTATAATATGGAAACAAAAATACGGGTACATTGATTCCTGAAGAAGTGCGTAACAGATGAATGATAAAGTTCAACATCAACATTCTTCTACCAAATACAGCACAATAGAAATAAGTCAAGTAGCCCCAATGTTTTAAATGTAGCAAACAGTAAAATTTTCGATGCATAAAGAAAAAAAAACCCTGGGCAATTCCCATATCCTTTTGCGTTATTTTGTCGTTTCTTTTTATTAGTAACTAAGTAGAGAACTGGAAAACTATTATTAGGAGCTCTCAGAATCTCTTCAAGAATTTTAGTTCAACCCTTCAAATTACCCAATATACGTGTCTGAGCCATGTCCCTCCACCCTCACTCCACCCACAGAACGAAAAAAAAAAAAGAAACACACAAAATGATGTATCAATGAAGGGACAATGTACACTCAAAAAGACTACAAGCCTCTTACTTTTCTAGCAACACATATTCTTGATATAAGGGACTACAGTGAAAAACAAAGAAAGAAGTATATAACAGTAAGAAGAGTATATGAGCTTGGAGCTGAGATTCTTGTTAAAACTAGAGTGATTGATCGGTAGAGTGTGGTAATGCTTCATCTATGGCTGAAACTCTCAGCAGTAAGCAAGAAAAAACATCATTTCATGAGATAAGTTACTCGGATCCTAAAAGTAAACTCTTTTTATTCCTTAACATGAAACCATGAAGTCTCAGCAGATCAAATTCAATCAAATTAAAGCAACACAAATCACCTTCAAACATTCATTTTCAAGATTCACCAATTTATCTAGTAAAAATCAGTCCAGCAAGATTTTCACAAAATATGAAGATAAGCGATTCGTACCTTAATCGCCGGAACTGCTATTAAATGTTTGCAACAAGATGAAATGGAATACCCAAGAAACGCCACACGTATATATAAGTACAACAGTAAACTCATAACAAGAACACAAATAAGACTAGCACTGACGATCATAGGCTCCAAAAATCAACGATACTTTAAAACTATGACTTGCAAGGTTTTGACTCTGACTTTCTTTTCTTTCCAAAATACTCGTGAAGAAACAAACTTAAAAATGACTGCCATTTTTTTATCTGATATAAAACTTGAGGAATCCAGCAGTCACGTCGAAGCATCAATAATTTGACCAGCAGAAAACTTGATCCTACAAGAAGCCATGGAGAAGAAGAAGGGTGCACATCATCAGGCACAACAGATTAATGAGAGTGGCGATCAAGACATCTGGTTTTTCTTGGAAATTGTAGTGGCGGGCTGGCGGTGCGTTTCAAGTCAATCCTTGTACGTACTAACTAAGATTTCAAATCCAACAGAAGCCGGCTCTCGGTTGTGTGTCGTTTTCAGGTTACCAGGAGGCGGCTGCTTGTGTTGCGTTCCGACAAATGAAGTACTTAAAAGTTACACCAACTTCGAGAATAGACATCATAATATATATCATAATATATATGTATTTACATTTGGTTCAGAACTTATGACTTCTAAATCTCTGATCTCAATTTCTTACCGGAAAAAAAAAACCCACCACTCCTACTATAGACACCTCATTTTTGTAATCTTTTTATTTATTTATTGAGTTTTATTGATAATTAAAGTTTGTTATTATTCATGGGAATAATATAATTAGTCTAATCTATTTAATTAAGTCCAATAAGTGGTCAAGTCCAATCCAGTCCAGCAGTCCAATCCAGTTTGGCATGTCTAGCCAGTCCAATATAAGTCCAGTCCAGTCAGAAGATCGTCATTAATTAGATAACTCAAAAATATCTTGAGGTTAGTTAATCCCCGAGGAATGCAAATCTCAGACTTATATGAAATTTGGAGATAATGCCCAAAATCTAGTACATCACATCTGTTTTATTAGAGATAATTTTCGAACTAGGGACATAATGTACCAAAATTCGAAAAAAAATCTTAAAATATTATGGGGCAGTTAGTTGACTTTTGTTCAATCTGAGACTTCAATAAAATATTTGATTATATTAAGGATCTCAGCATTAGAGGTTATCTTCATTGCTTCAGTTAGCATTAGACCTCTACGGGAACCATCACGCACATTCAAAATGATTAAAGTTTAGAGAGAAGAACCCCCCCCCCCCCCCCCTAAAAAAAAAGGTCTAATTTTATCTTTTAGATAAGGAAATGGCATTTGAAAAAAAAAAATAACCCTCTACCTTAAGGGCAATTAAGTCATTTTTGTAAAACCATTAGGTTTTTTAAGATTCCGTTTAATCAACGGATATAAGTGTAATTTGTCCAAACTAATGGGCACGTCTATAATTTCACCCTGACCTCAGGGACATTGTTGTAATTATCCTAAAATTTTGCCACTTGCTTGCCTTTTGTGCATAAACAATTTAGCCTTTCTTTTTTAAAGCCTATATTACTAACCTTGGGGGGGGGGGGGGGGCAGTCTCCTTGTGTTTGCCTATTTCCTAAGTATTGCTATAAAGCCAACTCAAAATGGACAAGGTTTTTTTTTATAGGTACTAAAGTCCTGAAGATTGATGGTGATTGATATCGTGATGACTGTTGGTTTTGATGGCTACATTTTCAGAGGTTAGTCTCTCTAGAACTTGATGCCAAGGAAAGTGGGTTCGTACCTACATGGAGGTGCCACAAAGGATGCAGTTCGAGTCAACTTCCAAATATACAAAATGAGAAACTGTGAGGGTGGAGTAAGGGAAGAGAGTAAGGCTTCCCAGAAGGGCCTTGAGGGCTGGCAGTGCTGTGGAGACAAGGCAAATATGAACAGAGGCCGGCAGTCGACAGTCCAAGCTAGGGTCCAAGTCAGGGTTCAGCCTCAGGGGTCCAGCGTCAGGGGTCTAGCATCATGGGTCCAACTATGTTTTTCTCTCGTGAATTCAGAGGATTTGGATTCTAGAGTGAGAAAGTAAAATTATCAAACGAGAGAATTTTATTGAAAATGAAATCCAAGGTCCCCTATTTTATAAGGAAATGTGTGTATGTGTCATCATGGTGTTATCTCCTGGAAGTGACATGTCACCAGGGGTCTAAAAATTCCGTTATCTATTGGACTGCTGGTTCCTAAATCCGCAGTGCTTTGCCCTACACAACGTCACTCTACCTGTCTGAGAAGACTAACCACACAGCGTTGGCATGATCAAAGTAAGCTCGTTGCCTTAGCCACAGGTCCAAGCCCTTACTGAATCCCACAAGTATGCGTCGAGAGAGGCGGTGAGGGATGATCCATGTGACCAACTGACAGGCGTACTAGGCGTGATGCCTTCTAAAGATGTGCTCCCATCTCGAAGTGACCCGGGGGTCATTATTCTGGGGCTGCCGATGATCATTGGTAACATGAGTGGACATGGTCACAGCTCAGACTTGGCTAGTGTCATGCAAGTCATCCCAGGCGGCGATAGTTTTTGTCGTAACGAGTCTACCCCGCTACGAAGGGTTGTGCTTGAGCATTACGAACAAAGCCCCCCAGAATAAAGGCGGCGATAGCTTCTATGGTAGCAAGCCTATCTCGCTGCGAAGGGTCCTCGTGATGGAGCACTACAAAACGGAGCCCCCCTAGAATGAAGACGACGATGGCTTTTGTGGTAACAAGCTTATCTCGCTACGAAGGGTCCTCGTGCCGAAGCACTACGAGCGGAGCCCCTTGAAATGTTGCATACTCTAGAGAGTGGGTTGAAGCATATTCCTCGTCCATGACGGGGGTGCACGGTGTGGTGAATGAGAGTGGTGCCAAGGGGCATGTAACAGGATTGTGGCGTACAGTTGCAGTGCCAACAGTACGAGACAATGAGTGTGGTGCATGGGCACGCGATGCCTGTCGCGAGGCAATACCTGGTGCTAGGGGCTCATGTGATGGAAGTAACGCATGGACGAGGCAATGACCGTTGCAAGACAATACCTGGGGCCTGGGGAATATGTCATGAAAGCGGTAAATGGGCGCAATGAAGTATGTACGGTGCTTGGGGGCACGACAGTGTGACAGAGAGCCCTGGGCACAACTGTATTAGCGGCGTAAAGCATGGGCTCGGCAGAGTGTCCTGTGGATAGCGCGTGCGTGTGCGCGACGGCGCGTGGTCATGAGTGATTCACTGTGACGATGGTGTACGAGCGACACCGGACATTATATGATCACTGGTGATGAGCGAGCATTGCAAAGGTAGTGTGATCAAATTAATAAAGAAAAAAAAAAGTGGCAGCAGCTTCCACATGGTAGGGGTGGCCAACCCCCCTTAAAGAGGGTGGCCGACCCCCCCCCCCCTCCCAGGCCAAGGGAGGTGGTCAACCCCCTGCCAAGGGAGGTGGCCAACTCCCCGTGCCAGGGAGGTGGCCGACCCCCTTAAGGTAGGAGTCATGCCCACTTGCATATTTTTCCTAAGTGTTGGTGGCGCTAACGTCACTACGTTGGCCACAAAAATAAATTTAATCCTAAATTGCCGCGAAAGGTCAATGAAAACTGCACGTGACTTGAGCGTGCGTATTTTGACCCGTTGAAAGCGTTGAAAAAATTGGTCGTTGAATATGTGACGTGTCTTGCAAAACGGGATCCCAGGTGGGCTCTTAGATGCTACCAGAATGGGTTGGGAACAGAACTTATGTATCATTTCTTTCTAAAAGTGATGCATCATATGTAAGGAGAACTTTGGCATTTTATGTAAAACTTTGTATAATGGTGATCTACATTGCATTGTGGATTCAACTTAATGTGACCCTAAGTCTTCTAATTCGTCGTCTTCTAGAGGTAACTTTACCTTGCTTTCTAGTTGAATCTAAAGAAGTCTAATGTATTCCCCTTCCCGTGACCAACTTTTGGTTTACAAAATAGCTTTTAAATAAAGAGTCTCTCAAATTCATTTTCCTATTTTCGTGTCAAAAATCGAAGGTTAGGTTGCCTCCCTTAGTGTCTAGTCCAACTACAGTGATTTTGATCATGTTTTGTCCAACTGGGTACATATGTCATTTGATCCCAAATGTCAAATTCAAACCAAATGTTACGGTAGGTTAAATGTTATTTTATGCATATTTATGTGCTATGTGCTAAAAGGCCAGAAAAAAAAAAAAGTAGAGACCGAAAGGCCATGATGGGTGGTTAATACCTTCTCGTCGTATAACTTAGTCCTCGAACCCATCATTTCTGTTTTCAGTAAATTAGAAAACCTGTTTGGCCTTCAAGAGTCTTTTCAAGGTTTTTTTTTCTCATTTTTCCCTTTTTCTCATAAATAAGATGGAAACTTTGAGTTTCCCTTGGGACCTTTCGCGGGTCAAACATGAAATTTTTTTTAAGGCAGTTCACTAAAGTGGCGACTCCACTGGGGATTTAAAATAAGAGGACTAGACTTGAAAAGTTTTGCTACTTTTTTGGCCTTTATGTTTCCTTTTGCTTTATGTGACATGTACAATATGCTTTAACTATGGTAATTGTGCTTTCATTTTTGTTACTCACGCACGCGCACGACTGCCCTAAATCCCCTTGTAAACACTCTATTTTTGTAGTCTTTATTAATTAAATGATGTTGGCTTTATTATTAATTAGAGTTTTTGTTAAGGGTTAGGCTTCGTAACATAACCTAATTAATTTAATTTAGTCCAGTCCAGTTGTCCAGTCTAGTCTCACAGTCCAGTAGTCTAATCCAGTTGCCTAGTCAGTGATTAGGCTCAGTCCTGTCCAACTATGTCAATTCAGCCCCAAGTGTTTAGATTGTGATTTGTCCAGATAATTTAAAGAATTACTCGTGATTTATACGTGATGCAAATGATTAAATTAATAATTTATGTGATTTATGAAGATAATTGCTGAATCTGGTACATTCTATCTGCAAAATCAGAGATAACTACCGAATTAGGGTCAGATAATGCCCCAAAATTCAGAAGAACTTGTAATATCCTGCACTTTTTTGATCAATTTAAAATAATTATCTGTGACCCAAAAAATAAACAGGCTATAATTTTCAACAATTCTCAGAGATTAATAGAGAATGAAATCTTAGAATGATTTTGGGGCAAAAATATAATTTTAAAAACTTTTAAGGTCAATTTTTAATTTTGAAAAAATTTGGGGGCTAATTTGTAATTTTGGAAATTAGGCATTATGTGTCAAAATTTGGGAAAATGGATCATAACATGATGCTACCTCCTGTTAATTTCTTTGGTGACTAACCTAATTTTAATGTAAAATAAGGATAAATGTTATAAAGAAAAAGAAAGAAAGGAAATTTGGGGGAAATAAGGAAATAAAGAGAAAAAATAGAATAAAGAAGGAACAGAATAGAAAAAGAAAAACAGAGCTCCGGGGGAAGAAGAACAGGAGAAAAGAGAGAGGGAAAGGGAGAGAAATTGGAAAGAAACTAATGGATTTTCTCAAAAAGGTACTTCTTATTCCTCTTGGGTGATTTTTTTAGTTGGTTAAAATTATGTGTGTGTGGGGGGGGGGGGGGGGGAATCAGGCACAAAATGTGTGTATACACAACCGTGAACACGGCTATGTTTATATATGTGTGTTTTCAGTTATGAGTGTGTGTATATAGGGGTAGTAGGTAGGTGTTAGTGTATGGTTTCAGTGAGAGAGACTGAGGGATTATGGTTTCAGTGAGAGAGACTGTCGATGTATGTGTGTTTCGCAATGTGTACAGTGTGTGTTGCTAAGTTTAGGTGCCTCGGGTGTGTGTGTTTGGTGAGGATTCGTATGTGTAATATGTGTAAAGTGTGTGAAATCTTTGTGAGCAGAAGGTAGTGGATTAGTATGAAAAGCTCTCTCTCTCTCTCTCTCTCTCTTTCTCTCTCTGTGCGTGTGTGTGTGTAAAATCATAGTGCAGAGTGTGTGAGTGTTACACATAGTGTGTGTGTGTGGGTAGCAAAGGGGGTGTGTGTGTGTGTTTTCAGTAAGTGTGGTAGTGTGTGTGTGTGTGTGTGTGTGTGTGTATGTGTTTTAATTATGTTTAAAGTGTGTGTTTTAGGGGAAGCGATGTGTAATTATGTATGACAGTGTGTGCGCACGTCAGTTGTATGTGTAAATGGGTCTCAGCTAAGGGAAGAAGATGAAGACTGTGTATGGATGAGGTATAAGAGTGTGTGTATTTGATTTGAATAGTGACTGTTTTTGTCACTAAAAAGGGGGTTAAGTTAGCAGTTTTACATGAATTTTTATATTAAAATTAACAGGAGGTAGCATCATGTTATGATCCATTTTCGTATTTATTCTTGCTATGTTATGATCAACAAATTCGATAATTGTTCGTATTTATTCTTGCTATGTTTATTGGTTATTCTAGAATTCTGAGTGATGAATTATATCAACATGCTTAATTGTCATTGAAACCTTAGTTGATTTCGATTATTTGAACTCATGTTGATGAAATGACTAAGAAAGGATTATCTCAAATAGTTTGGAATCCCTAGAGAAATCTTTGTTGTATTTTGGAAATGATAACTTTGGAAATGATCTTTTATTGATCGTTTTGGAACCCGTCATAATTGTATTTGTCTATTTCAGTATTTATTTATGATGAATTTTGATCATTTTAGAAATCATTGAGTTTTTTATTATTCGAAGTGTTTTGGAAATCATCGTCGGTTGGATTCCTTGGAATGGTGTCGTAATCTTTTTGTAGTTCTTGTACGACCTTACTGAGCTCTTCAAAGCGCATCCTTCGTTTGGCTCCTTTCTGCAAGTGATGATTAGCTGTAGCATGTTCGGGAATGGGTTATAGTCTGTGTGAGATTCCGGTGAGCCATCACTACTATATAGAAAGACCCTATGTGGGTCAGTACTGTTAATTAGTTCTTAGGAATTTGAATTGCGAAGGACCTAAGCTATAATAGTTTAAGCTAAGCAGTTGTAATCTAATATTTTAAAAAATCTAAGTTGATGTTGAATTAGATGATTTTGAATATGTGTTAGTCAACAGCTTTGACACGTTTGAGGTGATCCAGTAGGTTAACGTTCTGGGAATTCGGGTCGGCGGAGCTCCGAATTTTTGGGTCGTTACAATACATCTACTGGATAATCCTGGTGTCCAACTACTCCCATGTATGTATGAGAGGGTGTTCACGGCATGAATTGGCCATAATAATACCCAATGTAAATCTTCCTTACCAACAATTGTTGCTTTACTGGCTAGGAGAATGGTGCATATTCCAGGCTCAGTTTTGTAGGAAACCTTTTACTTAGAGAACTATCCTATGTTTGCAAAACCGTTCTGAGCTTTACCCAATTTGGACTGAACCGGACTTCCCAAATCTCCATTTTTTGTGACAATGATGGACTCCATATCAACCTTGCCTTTGAGGCTTTTTCACCCAATCGATCTGTGCAGGACAGTGATGATGAATCATTTGCAATTGCGGTTAACTCACTCAACTCCACTGCGGGCGAAAATGGGGACAACATTTTACCTAAAGCTGATGGGAACGACATCCACCCTGCAATGGATCTACCTGAAATTCATCTTGCTAATGTGAATTTAAACCCAGACCACTTACCAAATGAAAGGATTGCATATCTGAATGGTCAACTGACACCACAGGAACCATATGACGAGATGGCAAAAAATTTTGAAGCCGAATCCAATCAATTTCCCAACCTACTTCCTATTGATGACATTCTTGCACAATTGGAACAATTGCCGATGGAGGATATGATGGACCTCGACATGGATATTAACATAGAACAAATATAAAAAAATAGTATTACCGACGACAAAAACAAGGCTGAAGAAATCAACTGTGAAGGAGAATTTGAGGAAGATGAATCATTGGACGATGGATCTGACGGCTCCATTTTGAACAACAATATTCCTGCAAATCTAACGACAATTGATGAACACGCACCGACAACTTTAGTTGGAAATTTTGACCAAATCCCGGGCCCAATATCTACTAAAATTACGGCTATATTCCCGCAGATTCGGGTGTTACGTCGCACCACCAGGCATGAACACGTCGACAAGTAGCCTAATGGATCTGGAAAATCAATTCTCCCAAGTCAAATCTCTGGCGTATCTAGTCAAAATTTAATTCCTCATGTAAAAACCATCATGGTTGTTCCAAGTAAGGATGTGGGGTCCCTTTTGTGCTTGACAAACTATCCGAATTTGGAAATTTCTAATCCCCTAGACAATTCTAACCCAATTATCCGACCAGTCATAAACCATGAATTAGGTCAACCCAATTTTAATTAGGCCCAGTTTATTTTCAGTTAATCTAAATTTGGCCTTCAAATGCTTGTTCAAACCATTAACCAATATTTTCTGGCTAATCCTTCTAGTAACCCAAGTCCGGCCTAATTCCTAGCCCAACAAATACCAGAATTGAGCTTTGATGGGCTTGACACTGAAGATAATACTAATCTGATGACACCAAACACAAGCCCTTCTCACCCTTTAAACCACTGCCTACCTCCTACAATAATGGAACAAATCTCATTTCCTTGTATGACATTCCCCCAGCAAATAACTATTGAGCCCGAATTCACCCATTATTCCTTCCCTTCTCTCACCCTCCCTGAACTACCATCTAATATACAACCATTGCATAACATGGAAATGTTCAGATCAAGCCCACCCACAAATCCTATCTATTCAACTACTTATCCAAAGCAAATGAAATGTGATCTTATTCTTTCCATATCCAAGCACATCGCGAACCCTTGAACAGCCTTATAAAATGATGTCTGGAATAGCACTAAACCTAACCATTTCAGAAATGCAACCATCTATTGAGGACAATTCTGCTGGCCAAACGGGCACCCAATTTACAGCCCTAGAGTTTGAAGAAAAATGTACTAAGGAAAATGGGATAACATAAACAATTACACAGGCAATAATAGGGATACATCCAGTCCAGTGAACTCTGATGGAGCCTCTAAAATCTCCTAATCAAGGCTTGAGTAGCTCTTCTCGTAGCTCAAAAGAAATTGATCTGGTTTTATAGAAGATGCGCTGGATACACATGATCTAAGCACCAGAAATATCAGCACAACTATGAAAATACCAGTACTCAGGACCCGCCAGTTGCATTTCCCCACCCAACTATTTCATTTAGTAATAATCTTGCCTTTATTGAATTGCTTCTATCAGCATGCTCAAACATATGTGTACGGTTTACTATACTTTTCATAACTGTTTGTACAGAATGGCAATTGTTAACAAAGCAAAAAGAAAAGGAAAAGACAAAAAACAAAAGGTGCTTAAGAAAAAAGAATTAACAGATAGAGTTGAAAATCGAGGGAAGAAACAACTTGTAGTTCTTTTACCTTATCACTCTAAACAAAAATGGAATGTTGTAGAAATTAAGTTTGACCAAAGCCAACACTTGGATCGAAGTTGCGACATTCATGGTAATCATTGATACCTGTGGGGCTGTCCTTTTGCAATAATCGTAGCAGAGGTTAGGCTCCACTCGCTTAAATGTTGGAAACTGTGTCGTCGAACATCAGGCCAAAAGAGTTCAAGATCTGTAGAATCTCTCATCTCTTGGTATTGTGGATCTTTCGCAAAATCTCATGTGGTGGCGGATAGGGAGATATCGACTGACTCCTGTAACATTGAAAATTTCTCATCAACTCTGGACATAGTAATACCTTTCAAAAAAAGACGATGTAGGGTTTCAGGTGTTGCCCCTGAGCAACCCCTTCACTTCCAATGAGAATCTTTAGCTGAAACTATCGAGGGTTAGGCCAAGCTCTCACAATTCGTACAGCTCGTATTTTGGCCCGAATCCACAGTCATAATGTATTTTACTCCAAGAAAAGAAACTACTAGTTAACCAAGTATCCTCCCTTTTTCTCAAATTGGGGTATATCTCGTCTACTGGCACAGATCTGACAGGTGTACTAGGTACTAAAAGATGCTTATGGGTTGGCTGGATAGCGTAGGTTTCTGGACATATCCGTTTTATCGATAAACATATTATTCTGATGGAACTTAGAATTGGTAACTCCTTTCCGTGGATGATGGGCTGTATATATGGACAACCTAATCTATCTAAAAGGAAGTTGTATGGAAAATAATATCTAGTGCCATAACTGGTACATCCTTACCATTAACATTGATTGGTGACTTTAATCAAGTCCTGTCACCTTCCGATAAATGTAGCCCAAATTATCTATGCATTTCAGGCCATACCATTTTGGCAGACTTCCTACAATTGCATCACCTCACAGATTTAAAATGGGTGGGACCACCATTTACGTAGACCAATAACCGAACTGAGATGGCTGGTACCTATGAGTGACTCGATCAAGGTTTTGCTAATCTGGCCTGGATTCAAAATTTCCAAATGCCCAGCTGCTCAAGCTTGGGATTCAAACATCTGATCCAGCCCCCTTCTGCTAGTCACAAATTCGGAATCTCGCTTCCTCCCTGAGCCAAAGCATTTTGAAGTTATGTGGCTTAAACACCCACAAGGAAAACAAATTATCAAGATAGTGTGGTCCACTTTCATCCATGGATCTCTATGTTCAAAATTATGGCATGGGAAAAAAATCATGATGACTATCATGGCTTATGGAATAAAGAGAGGTTTAGAAATATTGAAGCGCCAATTCTAAATACCCAAGCACAAACAACGCATTTCCAGTCACTACTCCCCAATCAGGATGCCCAATTACTATAACAGAATGCTATAAAACATCTTTCTTGGCTCATTGAATGTGAAGAGGTACATTAGGCATAGAAATCGAGGATTAAATGGTTACAGCTCGGGGACCAAAATACAAAATATTTTAATACTTCTACCCTAATCAGACGGCAATCAAATACAATTAACTCCATACAGGATGCGAATGGTTGAACCCTAGACTCCCAGTTGTCAATCTCTAGCTATCTTGTCAACCACTTCAAAAAAAACTTTATGTCTGGAATTTAGATCGGGTACTTCATTCTCAATACAGTAAAGCATGTCCTCCTTATCCAAAAGACTTCTTCCCAACCAAAATGAGTGGTTAGATAGACCTTTCACGGATGTTGAAGTTAAAAAAGCACGATTCAACATTCACCCTCTAAAAGCACTAGGTCCAGACGGTATTCCAGCACTCGTATACCAACATTGTTGGCACTTTATGGAACGACCAATCATTACAGCAATATTATCCTTTCTTCGGTCAGGACATATGCTAACAGAGGTAAATAATTCCTTTATTGTTCTTATTCCCAAAGTTACCACACCAGCTAGCCCCCAATGACTTCAGACCTATTTCCTTATATAACACTATCTATAAAGTGATTGCCAAAACCTTAGCCAATAGAATTAAACTTGTCCTCATCTACTAGTTTTCGAAAGACATAATGATTTTGTTCAAGGATGACATATTAGTGATAACCTATTCATTGCTCAAGAACTTACCAATAAGATCCGCAAACATAACAAAGGCCATCATCATCTTGGGGTAGTCAAAATGGATATGAGCAAGGCATATGACCGTGTTAGCTGGGACTTCCTGAGAGCCATTCCACAAACAATGAATTTTCCTAGACATCTCATCAAAATCATATTGACGTGTGTCTCCACGGTTTCTTATCAAATTCTTGTGAATGGATCGCCATCCGCGGTTTTCAATCCAATGTGTGGTCTATGCCAGGGAGATCCAATATCTCATTACTTGTTCATACTCTGTGCGTAAGCTCTATCCTCATCTCTCAGTCTAGCAATGACCCAAGGTTTGATTAAAGGCATAAATCTGGAATCCAAAGCCCTCCAATCAACCATCTCTTCTTTACTGATGACACTTTGATATTCACTGAGATTGATGACACTTGTTGCATAGGAATAAAATGGGTTTTAGACACATACTGTGGAGCCTCTGGTCAAACAATCAATCACAAAAAATCGTCAATCATATTGAGCCCCTCTTCAACACTGGCAATCTATCAACATGTTTCCCTCTTATTAGATTCAAAATAGCGGACACTTTTGGAAAATATCTGGGTGGCACATTGGATATTCTCACTCACAGGAAAGAGTTTTTCCATTTGCTTGTTAAAAAAATTTGACAAAAATGCGCCGGATGGAAAAGCCTCTTTCTCAATAAAGCTGGATGCGCAATTCTTATACGGGCTACTCTTTCTACTCTACCCATCTATTATATGCAGGTATATTTATTCCCTAAGTACGTGTGTAAACAAATTAACTCTATTCTTTCCAAATTATGATGGTCAGAAGATGAGAACGGGAATAGCACTCACTAGATTAACTAGCATTCTATATATGCTCCAAAAGACATGGGTGGCCTTGGATTCAAAGACACGTATCTGTTTAATCTAGTTGTTGGCCAAAATAAGCTAAAAAATTATGACTGATCCGAACTGCCTCATATCCAAGGTTCTGACGGGAAAATATTATATGCGAAAACCCTTCAAATTAAGTCGTAGCATTGGTAACTACTCTTGGGGCTAGCGATTCATCTTGGCTGGGAGGAAAGTCTTATCTCTTGGTCTCAGATGGCAAGTCGGGACAGGGTCCAAAATCTCTAGCTGGCATGATGACTGGATTCCAGAAATGGATGGAAACCTGGACCGGTTCTATAACCCCACTACTAATCGGACTAACCATCCCACCCTTGTTAGTGACCTTATTAGCCAACATTCTTGGAATGCCCAGCTAGTTTGGGAATTATTTCCGTCTAAGATTGCCACCAAAATTCTTTCTATACACATCTCAGTGCACTCACTCGTAGACCAAAAATTATGGAGAGCTACTCGGTCTGGGGTTTTCTCGGTAAATTATACCTATAAATCTTATATACAAAAAGACATGCAGATAGGGTTGTCTACGGTAGCCACACTGCTACTACCACCATATGTGCACCACTATGGAATACCCTTTGGTCTCTCCCCATACCTCTCAAAATAACTTTTCTACTCTGGCAAATTCTATGGAACAACTTACTAATCCGATCAAATCTTTATAAATTTAAGATACTTGACTCACCTTCCTGTCCAATGTGTAACCTACAGCTGGAGACTATAGATCATCTATTTACACATTGCCCATTTGTCTGACCTATTTGGTTTGGCAGACCACTCGACCTCAAAGCTGACTATTTCCGATCATCGTTTAAAGTTTGGCTTATTGCTTGGCTCACTCATACATCCGCTGCAAGGAAACAGCTCTATCAAAGTACCTTTATAGCATCCACCATTTGATTCATCTTAGTCGAAACCAACAAACCTTCCGCCCTGTGAACTTTATGCCTAGTAACACAATGCATCAAATTCTCCATCTCAGGAGTATGATAATCATCTCTAACAAGACTGTTTGGAAACCAAGTCCTTGACATGTGTCGCAAGGAAGCTACAACGTACCCAATTATAATCTTGGCGCAACCTCAACATTGCTCTTATGATCTACGTCGTACTATAAATATTTTCTTCACCATCTCATACAATAAGAAACATCTCAGGACCGGCATTGGCATAACATGTCTAAACACTTCAAATAACATATGTGGTTCTGCAGCATTATCTACTTTAGCATCTGATTATTATACAACAGTAGCAAAGGGCCTTCTACTTACAACAAAATGGGCCCTCATGAAAGAAATATTACAAGTTAACTTATTCACTGACTCCTCCTTTTTACTCTTTCATGTGTCGGATATTGAAGATATCATGGACTCGGTAGCGGCAATTATCTATGACTTTTGCTCTATATCTACTGATTTTCATCACTATAGTATGTACAGGGCTAGCAAATCACAGTTAAAAGAGGCTAAAGGGCTTGCATCTTTTGCATGTTAAGACAAAATTGAGATATACCAGGAATGGGTGGATGATGTTTTGCTACCATGCGAGAGTAGCCTCCACACCCCACCCCCCTTTTGTGATGTTACTTTTGTTGTTATGTTGTTCCTATGGGTGCCTATTAAACTTATCTTTTTTTTGATTATGTATGTATGTATGTGTGTGTGTGTGTATAATGTCATGGCATGCCATGATACTCAACTCTTTATGTACCACACTTACACGAGCTATTATCTATGTTATTCTCGACTTTATCAAAAAAATATCATCTAGCAGTCTGTATACTTTGTTAACGATGTCATCGACGTAATTAAGATGATATTCATGTGTTAATTAAGATGATATTCATGTGTTGATGCAAATCCTTTCCCAGTTTGTCTTATACTTGTTCCCAAAATTTGGTTCAAGTATGTTTTATTGTGCAATGGATTAATCTCTCAAAGCATTTTGAGCTTCTCAATCAATCTTAATTTTATCGGCTGGTTTGATCAAACATTTGATGTTAATTTTATCAGTTGGTTTGATCAAACATTTGATGTTGCCTTAAACATTATAAGGAGTTCTCCATTTTTCCAATTCAGCTAAAAGTCAAGATCAATCACATACTTTTAAGGCTAATTACTTGAACAACATTGTTGTTGCCTGCCACACATGTAGGAAAGTTAAACCCCCTCATCAAGAGCAAATCCAATTAGGATGAGTTTACTATAGATTCCTTCTACAAGAAATCATGCTCATTATTGCAGTTATAAGTGGTGTGTTTATTGATTGGTTTGCATCAAAACGTTGTATGCATTTTATAAACACACATGCGTGTAGAGACAACTTAGCATGGAGTTGTGGGTGCCTGACACCAACTCTGAGCTTAGTCTTCAAGGGCAGAGCACAAGCATGACCAGGGGGGCCATGGCACCCCCCAAAGTTTGAGAATTTTTTTTAGTTGTTTTAAATAATGGATAGTTATATTTAAAATATTTACTAAAATGTCATCATATTATATATTAATGTATTAGATTTTATTTGGTTATTGTTTTTACTTTTTGTGCCACCGACCGTCGTAATCTTTATCTTTCTCGTCCCCTTGTTCATCTTTATTCTTCTAAATTTTAAATCTCTAGATTTTAAAAGAAACACTAATATATCAAGGTTAGTTCTTTTTTTTCTTTTTTAATTTAAATTCTTATAGTGTGTTAACTTATACGTGATATTGTCATCGTACAATTGATAATCGCACTAATAATACATATATACAATAAAAGTTAAGTTTCTTTCTTGCAAGATTAGTAGTTTGTTGTTAACTACTTTACAAGTTAAATAAATCACTATTAATATTGAAATTATATGATTATTAGTCAAATTGAGCAATCTACTTTGTATTTAACGTATTCAATCGTAATGCTAATTCTTTTATGCTAGCCATTAATTTTTTTTATGACATTTTGGTCCTTCTCCCTCCCGATTGGACTTTTTGGATCCACCCATGTCTTCTATACCGAATCAAATGGTGGTGTTTTCCTATCTTGCAATGTTTTGTCTTACATGAAATGATACTCCCTAATTGAGGTTCTAACGACTGAGTTGCCTTATGAAATAATAGTGTTCTATGGCATTGCTGAAACAAAATTACTGAAAATAATATTATTCAGATTCCGAAAAACAAGCATAGTCTCCCATTGCAAATTATATTTCAATCTACAAAGTCTTTTCAACATTTCAAACTATAAACAACACTAACTTATCATTTCAAACATCCTTACAAGCGAACCATTTCTTTGGATGACAATTTTAGTTATTTCTTGAAGGTAACAGTACATAGTTAAGATATTCTCCAAGAGCCCATATTGGGAAAATGTTTCTATAGGCCGCATAAGTTATCATACAATTCTTGTTGAACACGCCCGTGATTTCCTGTTAAGAAGCAAACAAATAATTAGGCTAAGAAGCTCAAACACACACAAACGTGCAGTCTTTTGTCCTTTCAGATACATACCTGTTGTGGAAAGTCTCCATTCTTCATTTGGGAGTTAATTAAAATCTTAGCGGCACGATGAAGTGGGGTTGGATCTCTCTTCGCCTAAAAAATATACATTAGTAAACTTTGCGGACACAGAACGCTGGAATTGGATCTCCCTTTGAATAATGTTATTCGTTTCATAATAGTAAACATCAACTGATGTATATGCATACCTGTCCACCTTCAATAAGAGCCAGCATTGCCCATGCAGTGTTCGCTATGTGTGATCTATTTCCTTCTAAATTTGTATATACCTGTTATCAGAAATATTAAAATTACTAAATGAAATAAAGACCAAAATTATAAGGACGAGTGGGACCATATCATGTCGAGCACTCCAAAAGTAATATACTTTTTTTGGATAGTGAAACTGAATAAAGTACTTTAGGTTGTTACCATCAAATTAGAGCCCAACTAAGCGAATGGGGTTCTTTCTAAAAGTATCGAAGTGCAATTTCACTAGTAAAGCCAATCAAAAAAATAGTACCGAACATTTATAAAGGACTAGTAAAGCAATAGTCCACAAATGGTCAGACTCAAAGCATTTATAGTTGCACTAAAGGAAAATAGTCATTTTATGAGGGCCCGTTTGAAAAGCATTTGGTTTTTATTTTTTTTTCCAGTTTTATAAACTAGAGAAGAAAACACGTTTGACACAATTTTTATTTTTTTTTCAGTTTTGAAAACCAATTTTTAAAATAGGACTGTTTTTGAAAACTCAAATTTTGGAGTTTTGTGTTTTGAGAACCCCTCTCGCCCCCCCCCCCCCCCCCCAACCGCCACATCCACAGCCACTGCCTGCCATCACCGGCCATCGCCTGGCACTGGCCACTGTCGGCCCCTCGCCGCCGGCCTCGCCGACCACCGCCACGCCCTACCGACACAACCGCAACCACCATTAAAGGAAAAACTCAAAATAAAAATTGGATAATCAAACATTCATTTGCTTTTATAAAAACTGGTTTTGATTTTTGTTTTTAAAACAGAAAACCAAAACTGTAAATGATTTTAAAAGCTATCTTAATTAGTCCATATACCAATATGTACTTTTTACTTCATCAACACTAGATCAAAGCTGATGCCTAAACTCACATCCATAGCATATGGAAAACTAGGTGGAATGTATCGCTAAATGTGGATACCTTGTCTTGACACGAAAGATAGCTTTCTCCCCATCCACCACACTCAAGTTGTTTTGATATTAGAAAATCGCAAGCCTTTCTAATGTTGTGGCTATCTTCGTATGTCCTTCCACCTGTTACCAACCCTTTTATTCCAAACCACGCCGCATATGTGTAACAAATTCCCCATGACCCATACCTAATTTGCAATATGAACCATATTAGTACATTGAAACCTGTAAACAAAGAATGCCAAAGGCAAAGAATATGGCGATGTTATCAAGCAACCAATCATAATCATATGCAAGTGCACAAGTACTAGGTTGTATCTTTGATGCAATCCTCGTCGGGAAAGTCAAAAGCTTTCACAACAGCTCTATGTAACATGGGTTTTACAGGAAGCACGTAAAACCATGGCATTTTTTAGCCACGAATTACGTTCAGTTCTCCCCATGAATTGATGATATTGTTGCAGCTAAAGGTGGATAAGATCACTATCAAAAATTCAATTTATGGTTATAGTTTGGTAAGAATATTCTTACGTTTTAACTTCAGACTGTGGTAAAAAAAAATGTAGAATCTAAAGCCATGACGTGGTTGAAATTTTACTTGGAAACAAAAACTGGTTAAAATCCATTTCAAGAATTTTTTTTATTTCTTTATCAAATGTAAAGACAAAGATTGTTCCACATTATAACACCTCACTGAGTCTACAAAATTAAAGTTTGTTGGGCATTATTAGTTTGTGGCAGTATGGAAAGTGCCAAGGACTTAAGGACATATATTAATCTTGGAAGAAGGACATACCACGAACCATCAGCAAGTTGCCTACTCTCAATGAACTTAGCTCCTTTTTCAATGCATGCTTCTATTTCCTTCCTTCGGTGTCCCGGATACAATTCCATAAATAATCGAAGACTTTGAATTTCTGCTGACGTGCATTCGGTGTACCTGCATTTTTTTCTTTTTTTAATTAGATAGATCAATTCTTCGTTTGGATAAAAAGTCGTAGTAGAGCCATAGTTCTAGAGTGAAATAGCATTTTCTTTGCAAACACCTAAACTTTCTTACCACAAGAATATACATGTTATGCTTCCTCTAATCGTACTTGAGAAGAAACATTTTATCACTTCCCCGTTCTTAATTAAAGTTTATCATGTAAAATTATTTGAAGCTGTAACGGAAGCACCGGCATTGAAGAAAGGATCTAATTTTGCAGGTTAAATCAAGTACATCTTTTGATTCATACAAAACCATTGCAGTGATGCAGTGGGTGTTACTTGTGCTGAAAAAGTATCAATGTATTATTTTGGCTGAAGGTTTTGGTTACATGGCATATATCGTGAAATCTATCAGAGTAGCATTGAATGCAGTGAGTGCATCTGTACTTTCTCGTGTCTCGACATTCTATAAACCGTTTTCCTGTGGACATCCTGTCTCAGAAAAATAAAATAAATGGAAAGAATCTTACGAGTAATCAATAATGATATCCCCGAAAGTTTCGGCTGGATTAAGAACCTGTAGTAGAACAGTAAGTTGCATGAAATTTATAAATGTAAGGATGCTGAGGTTGAGGTATAGAGAGACACTCTTGTACCTCTAACCACGGATATGATCTTGTAGTTTCAAATGATGCAAAACCTCCATCGCTGTTCTGTGGATTCAAAATAATGTTCCCCAATTCAATATATGGATTAATAATTGTTAGATGCATATTTATTTTGAAAGCTTAATGAGCTGAATGCATATTTGTTAATGGCCGGTGCTCAGATTACCTCAATTGATATTGGAATTAGCTCGATTATTCGTGACCTTACTATTAAGATCATCTCTTGAAGGAACGATTCATCGCTTTTAATATTAGAAAACATCAACCGTGCTAATTCCCGAATCATTCCAGCTCTATAAGTAATTAAGAGTCGAGTAGGTCGAACTCTTCACAAAGAACAGTTCGACTATTCTCCAAGCCACAGAAGTACTTGTCTCTTGAAAAGTTCAATTAATCCTCAGAACCATATTTTGTTCTATGACAACCATATTTCTCACAACATATAAATTCCATTCTTGTTCAGTCTTGTAAAGTAACTTACCAGGTGTTATGATGATAACAACGTGTTTAATCAACTCTAATGATGATAATCTTCATGTGCATATCAACCTTCAGGATTGCCTATATGATGGGAGTCAAGACAATATTCACAGCTAGTTGTAAAAACTCTTGTAACTAGTCCTGAGTTTACACTCTTGGCATTGATCTTAGACACCATAGTTTCAAATATGATATTTAGAGCCAAAATCATTTCTAAGGCAAGGCCAGATCTCAGAAGTGGTAGAAGCTACCGACAGGAGTTAGTAGCTGTAGTTAATGACTATTGGATGGAACTGATATATGCAGCTGAAATCATCTGGACCTTATCTGGAGAAACCAACCCCCGTCGGCTACATTCAGTGGGATTTGAAAACTTGTTTCCTAACAGATAGTCATCGTCTACAAGCGACCGATGCCGGCTGCAAACCAATGGGGTTTGAAGTCTTGCCTCCTAATGGCCAGTCATCGGCTACAACGTGTGAATGTATACGCCTAAAAACGTACATATGTATATACATGTAGAGAAAGGCAGCGGGGAAAGGGTGGGAGGGAAAGAGATGTACAAAATTAATCAACACTTTTTCGTACTCATTCAACTCTTAGAAAATACTTTTTCCACAACAAGAAACTAACCTTTGTCAAGTTGGTTTAAAGTTTAATCTTTTGCAAATAAAAATTTTAACCCCACAGCTACTAACAAGAACGTAACATAAGTATGCTACTATACCTGAAGAGACAGCGTTAAGTTAACTGTATCATATAACTTTTCTGCTGCCATAGCTTCACCAACGATGTCAGCTGGCATCTGGCATAGCAAGATTGCTGCCTGCATATGATTTGAACATTAGTCATGTAAGTAGTGTTAAAAGTTCTTGTTCGTATTTCAATATCCCTTGTAGCTTTAT
The DNA here is from genome assembly GCA_033070095.1 of Escallonia herrerae. Classification (NCBI taxonomy): domain Eukaryota; kingdom Viridiplantae; phylum Streptophyta; class Magnoliopsida; order Escalloniales; family Escalloniaceae; genus Escallonia; species Escallonia herrerae. Next base: position 170,496 of record JAVXUP010000534.1, on the reverse strand, counting down.
GGCCTTGACAAGGTATTCAAAATCTACGACCACTCATATACATCTAATATAAATGTATCTTATGGCCTTGGCAGTCATATTGCTGCGTACTTGTAGCACTAAAATTAGAAATCTACAATCTTTTAATTGTGTAGTATTTCATTAAAGTGATATTCTTTACCTTTTTTTATCTCATTTCATTTTGGGTTTCTCCCACAAGAACAAATTAAACACAATACAATTCATTTTGACAGAATGAAATACAAGGAACCAAATGTATTGTCTTTTGCACAACAAAGTAGCATGTGATTTCGGGAACCACAACTAGATGAATTTTCTACCTTAAAACCTTCTGCAGTGCTATCTGTAACTGGCCAGCCTTGATCAAGAGTAGAGAAGTTCCAACCGCCCTTCGAAATGTGACGATACCATGAACTCGGATTACTTGAACTATCTTCTGTCACCTTCGTTTGAAAGAAGAAAAAAATCATTCCTTATCTAAAGAAAAAATTGCAAATGAAATGTTTTCGATCTCTTGTTTTCTTTTAATGACTACTTTTGGTGGCTGGTAAGTTTGTGAAAGTTACCTGTGAGATTTTGACGAAATCATTTGCCTTTTTAAGCATTGAACCATATTCATCCGTGAGATTGGTTGCTAGTATTGCTTGAACCGCAAAAGCAGCATCCCACAATTGAGATCCATTGTATCCCTGCAATTGAGATGATTGTAGTGGATTTATCATTTCATAATTTCTTGGCAAGTTAATCGATAAAATAAAGCGCACCCCATTTTGTCTCAGGCACATTAAGAACATAAAGAACTTTGTCATAGCTAGGATATATATACCTGCATTTTCATGCCATCCTCTGCCAACCACAGAAAATCCTTTATCCTGGAAAGGTGAAATTTGTTTACCATTGATTTTGGATCCTCTACCCAACAGCAGAGCATGTTTAGAACCTGTTTGAAGACAGATGGAAGTTGAATTCCACAATAAAATGAGAGAATGACAAATTGCTTTACTTACTAGAAAAACAAAATATGAGATTCATGTCATGTTTATCTTGATCTATGGACGAAGACAATTTGGAATTGACCATTCCCACGAATAAAAAGGCATTTCTCAAAATGTAGAATAAGATAGCAAAAGAAAACCTTATTAACAGGCCCAATGCACACGTATTGAGTGTTTTCATCCTCAAAATGGATATGTTTCATTGTAGTATTTAGTGCCTTGTTCCTTAGCTTGGAGAAGGGCCATCTTCGTAGAAGTGGTTCTGCGACATTATGCAAACCATCCCAGAGGATGTTTTGTATTGATGGATGTGGGTAGTATAGATCTTCCTGTCATAGTCAAGAAAGATCATTCAGTTGCGATTATCATTCTAACCCTGAATATTGAAGTTCTGAAGGCGTGGGGTATAAATAAATCTATATAAAGCGCGCTCGCATGTTTGTGTTCATAAGCTATGTTTACCTTTGCGCACTGGTTTCTAGCCAAGTCCCAATTAACTTTATGGTATGGCTGTAAATAGAGCTCCTTTCTCAGAGATAGAGTTACTGCACTGATGGATCCTACAAACCTCTTCCCATAAAGATATGACATTGGCAGGTATACCATCCGACAGTGACACCACATGCGTCCTGCATCACATAGGTGGGGTTATGGTTTCAGTTTCACTGTCAAATCAGCTTGTTTATGTAAAACCTTTTAGTAATATACTTGACTCGACATGTAAAATTATAGGCCAATGGACACAAACACACAAAGACTCAAATGCACAGTAATGCATACCGTCAAATATGAGTGTTTATACATATGTATACATGCAAACGTGTGTTGGCAGCGTGAAGATACAATCCATATTATATACAGAACACAACTAACAAGTCGAGATATAAGCATTTTGGGTCTCTTCCTTTATCAGTTGATTTTAAGTTATGGTTTCACGTGGTATTAATGCGTGCAGATTCATGCTCAGCATACAATTCTATTTTAAAAAAATCACCACCCAATTGAATTCATCTATGTAATTGTTCTGCTCAAAAGAAGTCATGCCACGCATGAGGAGTATGTTGAGATACAATCCAACATCAAGAAAAATACAGTCAGCAAATCACCATATAAGCCGTGTCTCGGTTGCGGACATCGCCAATTGATTTTGAGTTAGATGTTTCAACATTATCTATGCATATAAATATTTATTTGTAGATGGGCTTGGCTAAACTCCTCACCTGTATGAGGTATTTACCCCCCAAAGTAAAAAAAGAAAAGAAGAGAAAAGCTAATACAACTAAAGGGAAAATTTGTCTAATCATATTGCACCCTATTCTTCCACTTTCACGTCATCGGACCACTGCCAGTGTCATTTCGACCCCTCACTGCCACAACCACACTCATTAACGGAACCAATCATCGACCACAGGTCACGCATGTCGTTGCCGCTACAATGCACCCTGCCAACCAGCTAATGGATGCAACAATCGGCACCTTAGCACCTTACTTGGGTCTTATGACTGTAGCGTATCTCATGGTCTGAAGTTGCTTTCTCGAAGAGTTCGATGGTGGTGGGATGGTACTATATATGTGTTTAACTCTTGGGTAGTATTGGTGCTTTTTGTCTATCCTGATCGAAAGCAATGGAGAGGGTGTTGCAGATCTTTTGCTTTGATTAATTAGGTGGCTTTGGATGAGTTTTTTCCTCTCGGCTGTGAGAGTAACAACTGGAGGAGGGCTAATAGCATTGATACTAGAATGGTGAACAAGTGCACTAGAAAATGGGATCAACAACCGGAGGAGGGCTGGCTTAGTTGGGTGAAGGAAGATAAAGAAAACATAAAAAAATTAAGAAACAAAAAAGGAACGTAAAACAAGTTGAGCAGCTACAGTTTTTGCATCTTGTAAGTGGGTGCTTTGTTGTCCCAGGGAACTCGAAATAATTGTAAAAAAAAAAAAATTAGTTATACTAGAATAAGTTCTTATAGAACCACCACGGTATGCCAAAAGATGTTATTATCAAATTTAATACTCCCTCCGTCCCTTAAAATTTGATCATATTTTCTTTTTAGACCGTCCCATAAAAATTGATGACTTTCAAATTAAAGAAGATTTTGTAAATATTTTTACATATTTATCATTTTTAATTTTTTTTATTCTGTTTCAACTCTTTACCAATTCATTTTCTTTTTCCTGACTCATCATTTTACACTTTTTTTTATTCTATTTCTCTCTCCATATTTAAAACTCTACCAACCAATTTTTTCTCTCCTGGCCTACTCTCTTTCCTCCTCTCTCTAAAGGGTAAAATAGAAAAAATAAACAAAATATAACATAAACCCTTAATATGCGTGCAAAGTTAAAGTGATCGAATATTGAGGGACGGAAGGAGTACTTCGGATCCATTTCGGTGAGTTATAACTATGTGTTACTTTCTGGTCATATAGATTATCAAATAGCCGGGATGGTTTCAAATCTTACGAGCAGTTTTCGTGTGGGTTTTAGAAAGTAGTTTAAATTGTTTGGTGCAAGAGATGTCCTGCCCAAAGAATTTTTCTACTCATGTTACTGGTTTTCTCTGGTTGGAACAGTGATTTGTTGTGTTCGACAGTGAATTGTTACATAAAGACGATGTCAACATCATATATAGCTGTGATGTTGGATGTTGGACCAGATGTTCGCATTCGCGCTACGATGAACGGGGGCGTGATGGATGTAGGTCTCTAGATGGTTGGAGACGGCTGGGGAGAAGAAGATGGACACTATGGGTTGGGAGTTTTATAGTGAAATAACATTTTTTACCCTTGATGATTTAATTTAATGTGTAGAAATTTGTAGGTATGCATATAGTTGCCAAAAAAAGTTGGCGAGATGGCCAAATGCATCTTACAGGGCTTTTTCCTCTATTTGCTATCTCTTTCTTCTACCCATCACAGATCAGACCACCCATCTCAAACCCGGTTGAGATCTACGATCCATCACCCTCCAGTGACAAGCCTTTGAATGGGATTTTATCTAGGCGTGCGATTGGTACAGTCAAGGTTTTTATGGTGTTGGTGCACAAGACATTTCAGATGATTTTCTTTTCATGCGAGGCAGTGAGATGTGGGTTTGGATGGTGGTGGTTGGAGGCATCTGTGATTTGTACGCTGATGGTTCGTCACAGTGGTGTTGGGATAATCGTTGAATCAGTTATGGGGCCGGTGTACTGGTGATGGAGTGCGATTGCGTGGCGGCGATAAATACGTGATGGGAGGCGGTGGAGGGAGGAAGATGACGCAACTGCAACTCCAACTACGGCTGGCTGCGGTGGAGGATTGAGTGGTAAAAAAGATGGTGAGGGGCGGTTGCATAGGATGGTGAAGGGTAGGTTATTGTGATGGAGGCGGGGTAGGGGTGGGTGTTAACGAAGAAGAAATGCTTGTGGCAGATTTGGGGTGATGGCACAAATGTTGGACGGATGGCAATGGGTGGTGTTGAGTTGCGATAGGCAGCAATGAAGGTGGTGATACCGGTGGTCCGTGGAGAGACCCTTCTTGCTATCTTGCTAGTACAATAACAAACAAAGAACACGTACATACACAGAAAACATAACCGAGAACACATACATTGATACACGACAGTTCGTCCCAGTACTATAGAACGGAAGGTAACATTTTCTTGTTTATTTATAGTAAATTAAGGATAAATTTTGTCAAAAGTATCGTCCGTCAATTATTAGCTAGACATATTTAATATAATGCAAAAAAATAAAATTGAATCGCCTATAGGCTATAGATCAAGCATATATGGACGGTCACATTAGTGCCGTTAGTTATGACAATGGATCAGCTCTTTATATTTATTTTTATATATATATATATATATATATATATATGTATGTAAATAGACGTAAACTTACACATGCATGAAAATAATTCAGCACTTTTGTTACTTGTTGATATATATATATGCTTGTGCCATCATCTTACTAAAATTTGCTCATGATTATTGTCTTTGAGCTATGGTTATAGCTAAACCTATTGATGGTAGAGGCAAAATTTCAGTTTCTAAATATCGGTTAATTGAATCTTCCGCCCCTGGTATTATCGTCTTTGAGCGATGTTTATAAAGAACTAGCGAAAGACGCTTTATGCTCAAGAGTGGTCATTAGAATCACATACCCAAACCATGTCAGAAACAAGTACTGTATAAAACATAGAGAAGTAGACCTGGATGCAGTGGAAGAAAGTAAGGAAGCAGCCACATCTCAGGTGGGAGAGGATTGTTGCCGCTCCACTCATATGCTCCAAGCACCTTGAAAATTATCACCGCATGAAAAGTCATTGTCATTCGTTACACATGTAATTGTTAGGAGTCACTTTTTTTTTTCAGGTTACTGCAATTTATGGTAACACATAAGTGACAACTACAGGGTAAAGAATGTTTGCTTCCGTGATTTTGATGCACTTGTAGTTTCACTGCGATATACAAACACTTTATACAATGCCACTAAGAGGCCGTTTGAAATTGATTAAAAAAAACAGATTCAGCTTAAATTTTAATCAATTTTCAAAATCTAATTTAATCAGAATCAGTTTGTTGTTTCGTAAAAGTAGTTGTAAATTAGATTAAAGGGCTAATTACACCCATGTCCCTGAGGTTTGGGGGTAATTACACGCGAGGACACAAAGTTTCAAAATGTAACATTCGTGACCAAAAACGTTAAAAAAAGTAACACTTTTATCCAACCGTCAGTATTCCGTCCAAAAAGTATAATTTTTGCCATTACGTATTTTAAAAATGGCAATACTACCCCTGTACAGTATATCGTCACAAAAAGTATAATTTTCTCTCTTCACAATTTAAACCCTAAATCTGAAGTCACGGCCGGCAGCCTCCCTCCGCCGCCCCATGCCGCCAGCAGCCCCCCTCCCCACCACCACCGGCCACAAACTCAACTGATCAGACCACCATGACCCAACAACGGGCACCACCGTAGGCACCAGTCTCCTGCTCGACGCCTTACACCATTTTCGGCGAGGGCAGATGGCCAACAACGGCCACTGCTGTTCTTCACCGGCGATTGCCACCAACCAAACACCAATGTACATCCCCATCGATCGGCCCACCCACGGCCGGCGACAGCACAACCACAACTGCTCGCTTCCACAGATTGGCCCACCCACCGTCGCTGTAGGAGCAGACCCACCACCAGGCATCGATCGCACCGGTGGGCGCGATGGTGCAAGCCCATCGTGGTGGTGATGGCGCTGTCTTGCTGGTGGTCACGGTGGCGCGCATCTCGATGGAGGAGGCCGGTGTCGCGAAGTAGCTTGGTGATGCTTGCGATCTCGGACGGCGCGGAGTACGGAGGTATGGCGACCGCGACAGGCAGATCGGTATGGCGACCGCGATCTTGCGGCGCCGGTGCCTCGCCGGAGGGCCTGCTACTGCGCTGACAGGGAAGGGGAAGGCAGACGGCGTGGGGGGGGTGTGGGTGCTGGGTGTGGGGAGAGGAAGAGGCAGACGCATGGGGGTGGGGTGGGTGCTGGGTGTGGGGAGAGGAAGAGGCAGACGCGTGGCGGTGGGGTGGGGGTGAGGGGGTGGGGGTGGGGGTGGGTGCTGGGTGTGGGGAGAGGAAGAGGCAGATGCGTGGGGGTGGGGTGGGGGCGCGGGGGGTGGGGTGGGTGCTGGGTGTGGGGAGAGGAAGAATAAACAGTAAATTAAGTGGGTAATTGATTTTAAAGTCAGGGGCAATCAAGTCTTTTTGTTAAAACCGTTAAGTATTTTTGTATTCCGTTTATCAATGGACATAAGTGTTACATTTTGAAACTTTGTATCCTCGCGTGTAATTACCCCCAAACCTCAGGGACATGGGTGTAATTAGCCCTAGATTAAATCTATAAAAAAGTATTTGGATAAAAAGTACTTAAATCAGTTTCACTATGACAAAATGACCATAGAGGACCCTCAATAAATAATTTTTAATATCTAAACAACGTTAACATAACTTTTATTCGTAAATAACTTTAAAATAGAAGAAAAGATTACAATATAAGAAGATAGAAAAAACTTACAGATATGTTGTGGAGGAAGAGGACGGATGTATCCCTCTGTGTGTTTTAGCCGTAGGAGAAGAGTAGCAATAGAAGAAGAGATTAACTCCAAAAACTATCTAATTAACTAAGGGGTACGAGAGGTCTTTTTGTAAAAAAATATGAGGATAGAATAGTAAATTTGAAGGTCAAACCTAATTATGAAAAAGTGATTATTTCATATTCCTTACTTTTGAGGATTATGAATTAAATCAGTTTTTAACTTTTAGAAATGAATTAAATCTCTTAATCTCTTTTGCTAAATACCTACAAACCTAATTTAATTTAGATTAAATCAGGTTTGACCATCCAATGATTAATGTCAAACACACTCTCAACTATCATAGGGAATTGCACCGATGAATTTGACCTGGAGACACGGTGGCATGACCGATTTGATGTCAAGGCGCCCTCTGCAGGACCTATGTGCAAGTATATAAGAAACTTAAATAACAATGATCGTACAAATGGTACAGGTTATTGGGTGAACTCATCTTCCTCGCCGGATTTTATTATATCAGTGGGGCCACAGCATTACTTCTGAGTGGCGTGATTGCGGCAGAATGGTGGTGATCGGTGGCATCAATGGCGTAAAGTTGTGGCAGTAGGATAGAGTAGTGAGGCAAAATGTTGGCAGTTACAGTGATGGTGGATGGTTGTGGTAATCTCATAGTAGTAGTTTTTGTGGCAATTATTAAAGTCTAGTGCTCAATTAAAAGCATCTCCGAGGAAGAGAGAAATTTAATTGGCATAAGAAACAATCACAATTTTCATAAATAGTCATGTGGAATTTTAACACCTGCCTCCCAGTACAACGTGAAATATGAAGCGATGTCATCGACCGAGTAAAGTGGACTTCAAATCCGAAAGATGCGACGAGAAAGCGACATGAAGACCATGAAAATGGATAGGGCCTACCGTCCAACTCAAAACTACAATAAAGAGAAGGAGAAATCCATCGGGTGTAGGAATCAATCTCAATCTTCGGGTACGGTCAATGTACAGTAATGATTGTATGTGGTGCTGGTGGCCGGTGCTGATGCTAGGTTTCTTAGATATAAAAAGACTTTGTTTCTCATTCTGGATTAATCATGTAAGATTATGTTTTTCTGCACGTAATTGAAACCTATTTCAACCTCAAGAAGTTTATTACCTTTGACACGTATATATATATATATATATATATATATATATATATATATATATATATATATATTGACATGGGAACATCAAGAAACAAGTTAATATACATTGATATACAATTTTGAGATGGGGACATCAAGAAGACTCCTTACCGAAAGCCACATTTTCCCCCAGGACGGAATGTATGTGATCCCGCCGTGATCGAGAATCCATTTTCGTGCATTCTCCACAGCTCCATTGCCGCTATCCATCTTCTCCCCAAGCAACCTCAATGCAACGTAACTTAGGCCTGTGCACAGCATGGTACTGCAGCCTTCTATGTGTAATCCCCAACCTCCATCCACGTTCTACAGTCCAATCAGAATAGTCAACAGATATTTAGAGCACCAGTGCACTCGCACATATAAAAACTTACAAAAACAAAGAAAACAAAAACCAAAGCAACAAGTTTCATCCCATGCAACTACTTATATATATGCTCTATTATTAATCATTGAATTGAAGAGGCCGAGGCCGAGGCCGAGACCGTGTCAGCCAAAAGAAACAATCACCTGATGATTATACATGTAACGGCGTATCTCCTTCTGATGTTCATCTGATAGTACGGTATTCAGATGTCCCATTACATGCAAGCCAATAACCTGCAAAATTAAGAAATGGATTATAAACATTAATAGTTAATCTCTGAATTTAAAGATCAGTTGATGTGAATATTAAATGGTATGTTCTGGAGGTATCTAATAAGATGTCAATCTTGGACTTGATCGTCCATAGTTCATAGACACCACTTTTAACAAAAGAGTTCATATGCAGATGAGGAAAGTTTTATAAAGTGTTTAAAGCGTTGAAAAAATTATGAATTTGGGTGTGCAGTTGTGTTACATTTCTCTATCTCTGTGTGTGGAATTTCGAACTTGAACTTAACAAAGATCACAAATCAGCATGCTCTACAAGTTTTGCATGATTAGAAAAGTTAAGAGTTTCCTAGGCAATTCACTCAATTTGTTTGCTTTTGTATTTTTCTTCGTCTTTTCCAAAGTGAATCATTTTTTTTTTCCCTAGAGTAGTTGCCTTTGGCATAATTACCTGAACTCTCGGAAGTCAAATAAAATGCTTAAGAGTTACTCCCTCCGTCTCAGAAAAATTGATTATATTTTCTTTGTGTACTCTCCCAAAATAATTGATCACTTTTTAAATTAAAAAAGATTTCATAATTTTTTTTTATGTTTATCGTTTTCACACTTATTTTATTCTATTTTCTCTCTCCACATTTTATCTTACATCAATTCACTTTCTGTCTTTTGACCTACTTTCTTCCCCACTCTCTCTCTTTTTTTTGGATAGAATAGAAACCTCATAAAAAATAACTCATATTCTAAACAAGTGTGTACATAAAAACGATCAAATATAATGGGACGGGACGGAGGGAATAATAAGTAAAAAAAAATCTAGTAGTTCACAAACACATGTAAAGCTACTCCAAACAGAGTCCCAAGTTCCCTAATTGCGGGGATATGGGGAAGGTTGACCAACTACGCAGGCTCAGCCCCACTTTTACAGCAGAGGTTGTCTACGTGTATCGAACCCCTTATCTAACCTACATAATTGAAATTTAAAAGTTGATGGCGATATCAACTTTATGACCTTGGTAGTATTTCATTATAGAACAAATTTTGGTTGCTTATAATCGAGTTGTATGAATCTTCTTCCAATTTTTTATATAGTGACAATTAATAATCGATCAATATTTTTAGTAATTTTTTTTACTAACACTTTTATCGACAATTTTTAAAAAATAAAAATTCCATCACTCAGGGTAACGGTCAATTTTTTTTGTTCATAAGATACGGTCAGTACGTGCTCGAGATTTCCAGCCCATGCAGATCTTACCAAGCCAGGCAACAGGAACAATGGGCCAGCATAATCACCGGGCCAGTGCCCATCCTCAGCCTGAATAGTGGAATAGAACCTTAGGGCCCTTCTTAACGTAGTCTCCACTTCTTCAGCAGTTGAATTCACTTCACTTCCCACTTTCACTTGAGGTAACTTTAGTTCATCCGGATGCTCTCTTGCAAACTGTGCATGATGTATGAGCCAAATTAGTAGTGTCCTGAGTAAACGAGCACATCGCTTTAAGCTCTGCATTTCTTTACTGTCGATGTCAGTGAAGTAGTTTAGTTATTCAGTACCAAGATTAAAGAGATAGTGGACAAGGTAAAGAATCAAAAGCACTTAGATTTTCTTGTTGCGAGAGAGAGTGTAAATAATAGTGAAGGATTTACATCCCTGCCGCACTGCTAACATGGACGGCCAATGATACGGCGGCAACCTCGTCATAGGGCTGCTACGTACGTTACTCGGCGTAATCTTTAACTGAGATGATACCTTTTCATAGTTGAGGTTTCCAATGTTGAAGTGAAGACAACAATGTTCACAGTTACCTGAAATCTCATTGGAAGATCAGCACTATGCTTAACCTCATGACGGTTCTTGTAGAACTCTTCACGAGCCTTTTCAACTTGAGCTCGTTCTTCGGGTGTTCCCAGGTTAGGGTCGAACTCCCAAAACTGTCTACCAACGTGGTTATTGCGACTCCTTAGCCACGGACCAACACCTTCAGAGAGTTTAAGCTTCCACATGCTTGTTTTCCCTGTTTCTCCTAGCGCACCGTCTCAGAGCCTTGCATTACAAATCAATGTTCAGCATCACATACAGGTGCCAGTGTTTACAATTGTTGTAGGTTTGGTGTAAGAAACACACTTAAAAAGCATACGCTTCAATTTCGTTATACGTACTAGAACGTGGCTAAAGCTGGAAAGGGCGGAGAGTAGTTTCCTCAAAGGTACGTACATATTAGACAGTAGTACGTGAAGATATATGCCTTTTCACTAATACCTTAAGTCGTACGTCGAAACACTGGAAACGTACATTAATGAGTTTTTCTCTCAATATTACTGGTTAAGCCATGGAAGCCCTGGTTCAAACTAGAAGTGCTGGATTGGTTGGAAGCATGACAATTTTGCTTATGAAGGACAAGCAGGTATAGTAGGAGCTAGTGGATGGATGCCTATTCCTATATGTGCACGAATGAGCTGATAGAGAATCACCTGTTGGAAACCGAGTGGTTCCTATATGCTCGATCACCTGGTGTTTATAAATCCTGCTCAACCGTGTGTTCTCGTGTTCCTTACTTATAGTGGTTTTTGGCGTTATGTTTACGAAACAAACGTAGGGCGGCTAATAAGAGTTTTCTTTATTTTTTGCCAGAGAAAATGACAAGGGAGGGAACCAGATTAAAGGAGGGAGTATATATATTCAGTTTTATTATATTATATACCTGGTCAAACTCAGATTTATTCATCCCAGAGACTTCCTGTTATAGACAATGCATATGCATACCGCCACCTACGTACACAAACTTCCACGATTAGTAAATTATTATAGGAGGGGAAGAGGAGACTTTTGGGCCTGAATTCGCACAATCACCTAAGTTTCCAATAGATTTGTTTATAACCAGAGTTGTATAATATCTCAAATTACTCTTCAACTCCCTCGCGATACTCGCTCACGCACATGCACCTGCACTGCGAACTGCGAACCACCTGTCTCTTACGTTAGTACTTCACCCAATTTACTTCTTTCAGATTCCTCCTCTCGGAGCACATATATCCTATTCCTACCTGCTCATCAATCAATCAATCAATTACTAAAAAGGGAGGCCGACAGTTTTATTCTTTTTTTCTAAAGATATGGTTAGTGACAATTTTAGTACGAATTTAGCAGCTCTTCTACGTGGTACTAGTTCCATGTATAATACGGTAGCATTCGCTGCCCTTTACCATTATATACAATTCACATACTAAATAACCTCTCATGTTTACGATCTATTTTGAACAAATTTTGGTTCCTATCCGGGTTGTACAAACATTCCTTCAATCTCTTGTATAATAACAATTAATAGTCGCAAAATATTTATAGTGTCTTTTCTTCTAATACTTTCAGCGACAATTATTAGCAGTACTCACTAGAAACATTTCGAGATGATTGATTGTCGCTACATAGTGGGTAGGAGAACAATTCATCCAACCGGGATAACAGACAAATTTTTTCCATCTGTTTTCATCATACCAAGTCAACATCCCCCCACTACATAAACAACATACAATAATTGATTTGAATTTTTATAAATACCTTTTAAATTGGATTAATTTCGAAAGAATAATAAGGGTTGTATATAATTTAAAAAATAATTCTAAACATTTTAGACTCAGCCTAATTAATATAATAACTTTTTTGACTTAATTTTGATTATTATATTATTAAAATCACTCTTTAATTTGAATATAAAAATTCATATATCTCAAAAAAATGAAAAGTAACATATTAGATCTAGAAAGAAAAAAATGATATTCTAATTGAGTTAAATGTACTATCATTATTTATGTATATAGATATGTACACAATATACATAAGATAGTCATCGTAAAAAAATGAATAGTGTGATATATAAATTTGGGTCTGTTTCTTCTCCAGTTTTGTACTCTGGAGAAAAAAACGCGTTTGACACAGTTTTTATTTTTTTTCCCTTCAGTTTTTAAAATATGACTGTTTTTTAAAACTCCTATTTAGAAGTTTTGAGTTTTGAGTTTTGATTTTTATTTTGAGACCACGACCACCCTCCCACCGTGCCACAGCCATCGCCCGTCGCCGCTGGCCACTGCATGTCGCCGGTCACAGCCTGGTCAACACCGGTGAGTGCAGCCTACCAGCCACCGCCACGCCCCACCACTGCCACTGCAATTCAACATAAAAACGGTGTAATCAAACATCCATTTGTTTTTGTAAAAAATAAAAAACTTAATTGGTTTTATTTTTTGTTTTTTTTCTTTTGAAATAAAAAATCAAAACTGGATGTGATTTCAAACAGACCAATAAACAAATTATAAGTTGGCATTTTTAAATAAGACCTTAGACCACCAAATTGGTTATATTCCATATATAAGGATTTAGAAAACATATTAAAAATGAGATTTAAAAAAATGATAAGATTCATGTACGTACTCTTAGTATATCTGAGAAAATATATCCTTTAAAATGAATTTGTTTTAAGTAATCTTACAAAGCTTATCGTAAGCGACTATAGACCAACTGTTTACTTTTAATAAGACTGTCATGACCAATAAAATTTATTATTTTGTAGTTGATTAAGTTTACATGTACATCAAGACCAATTAGTAGATATCAGGCTAATTATAAGCTTTGGAATTTAATCTTGACTATAATAGAGTCGATTATAACTATGAGTGGTCGTTGATGTGTGCTTTCATTAGCAATTATGTGAACTAATCTCTACCCTAATTATTAGCTTAACATAAGGATATTTGCTAAATTTTACTAACTCAATGTAGTCAACAAGAATAACTTGAAAAAAAAAACTCATTGTAATTAATATTATATATCGAAAAAGCTCTCTAATATGATAATCACCTGTAAAATGAAAATTACTTAAGAGATTTAATAAAAAATAAAACAAAAAAAGTATCACACCTGAGATTTATAGAAGAATAAATTATTAATTATTTTTAAAAATAGTATGTACTATTAAAACCATATAACATTTCAAAATAAATTTAGGAAAGTTTTTTTTACACACCGTACTTTCACATTAAAAAAGCAATTTTTTATAGCTAAAATAAGGTGTAAAGAGTAAACAAGCAAATGAGGGCATAGATCGATAGATGCTATCAAAAATCTAACATTATTAATTTACAAAGCTTCTACACAATATAGTGGATAAAACTTGAATTAAATTAAATAAATTTTGTTTGGAAGAATAATTGAACCAATCTTTTTTATGGTGTCCTTATTTTACTATTAATTCAATTTTAAGCATTTTAAAATTTTAAATCAAGAATATACTAATATATTAAGACTTTGTTTCAATTATATTCGTTAAAGAAACTCTATAATTTGAAATGAAATCTCCCTCCCTCCCCCCTCTCTCTCTTTCTCTCTCTCTACACACACACACAGAGAGATAAATATATGCACATTTTCAATATTACTAATCTATTAAGACTCAATAGTTATATTAAGTCCAAATATTATACTCATAAAATTAATAATAAGGACCTTATCAAATTTAATCAAATGTTAGATCATTATTTGTTTTACAATATCAAAAGTTACGAAAGTTATTTATTCTCCTATTAGAGTAAGATTTTTAGAGGTATCTTTGTCAAAATAGAGTTTGATATACTAGTATATTTATTAGGAAGAGTTTTGGATTATTTAAATATAGTTTTCAAATTATATATGCTTTACTAATATAGACATTAACCAATCTAGAGATAAAGACCCCATCCAAGATAATATTGAACTTTAGCGACACTTTTTTATTTGAATAAAGTGTCTATAAATTTTGTTTCATATTGAATACAGATATAAGTGATGATGTATTGTACAAAGAAACTATTGTAGAAATTTATTTTAAAGTTATGTATAAAACAAAATAAAGTTAGCTTGGTTAATTTAGAATTCAACTAGATTGTCAACCTTGATAAATTAAAAAGATGAATCTAACTTGATAAATATGTTAGTTAAAAATTTTGGTCAATGATTTCCTTACTCTAAAGTTTTGTGCTATCCTATTCAGTCGCATTGGTTAGATATAGAAACATCATAATATACAAGTTTCATATTAGATTTATTTTTTTAAAAAGTGTAAATTTAAAGCCTTAAGCATGTGAGAATGAGTTAAATTCAACTAATTTTATATTGAAAAAGTTTTTGAACAATTATTTTTCTATGGTATTTTTATTGTGAGTAATTAAACTCTTAAATATTCTAAATTCTGCATTAGTAATATACTACTATATTATGACTCTATGTTAACCTTAACAATTGATGATATTTTTTGGGTGGGACTACATGACCAACAAATCGGAAAGGTGTGCAAATATTATTTAGATGTGATCCATATGTTACAGTATAATGCAACTTATTGTAACTATAAGTCATGATTATTGTGCGAATTCAATAGCAAGTGGTTGATTAACGCTCACCCTATAATATTAGACTAATATTATTATATTTGTTATCCTTTTCAAGCTCATTATAATTATAGGTATAACCCGACATACTTTTGGTATATAAAGGTTGTGTTATCTCGTGACAAAACAAGTATCATTCATGAGAAATTATCATTAATGCAATTAGCGCGCGCGCACACACACACACACACATATAAGCACTATAACTTGACGACAAATAATAATTATAGAAGATGTGAAAAATAATTTCAACACACTGAAATAAGGACACATCATCTTAATCAATTGTACAGTCTCATTAGTAGCAGCTTAAATTTTTTTAAAAAAGGCACAGTAATGTGAAAATTTGGATATAATATGGTCGTTCTGTTAAATATATTTTGTAAAAAGTAATAATTTATCTGAAAGTGATAAGGTGTATGCTTACGTCCTCTTAAATTTGAAATGTAACTTTATTTCTTTTAGATTTTTACTTAATCTTTATAATAATCTCAAGACACACACACACACACACACACACACACACACACACACACACACACACATATATATATATATATATATATATATATATATATATATATATATATATATAACACCTCTAATTATATATAACACCTCAAAAACCCTCTTAAGTTCAAAAGGAATAAGTGATAGCGTAACCACAATAGTATTTGCTATTTATCTCTACATGGCACCAGTATGACTATTCAAATATCTCATAATAATTGCATGCAACCTAATCAAGCAAAAAAATGATATTTAATAATCAAAAGTTAGTAGTCGTAATGCAAGTAAATTCATTATTTAATATTTTAGTAATATTTTTTATAACGTTAATATCTTTTTTCTCTCTTTTGATATATAATATTTTATAAATCGACTCGAATTTGACTTGGGTTCACAGAGCTAGTAATATAGTAATATACAATACCAGCACTCAAAAACTATAGTCAACCCTCGTATAAAATGAAATGAGATTAAATAAAAGATATAGTCAACACCCAAAATTTGGTCTTGGGCGGCAAATCACCCTCATAGGTATCACACAAGCAAATCTCAAGATTTAGACAACTTCAGCAACCTACTTGTTGACTATTATACGTGTGAAAATAATAAACTAGAAAGTAACGTCGTACAATCACCTGTCGAACTTAGAGATAAATAAATTCAACCAAAGGTTGCTAAATCATCTTTGACTATACTTTCAATTACACAGCTTATAGTAAAGTCTCAACTTGACTCGTCATCACTAAACTATGCAGAAACAAAGTATGAATATATTTTGAAAATAGGCTACGACACTTGGTGTTCATGATGGACGTTTAGTTGATGGTAACAAGAAAGATAAAAACATTTTTGTCCGTACCTTGTTGCTGATTAGAGCAAGAAATGTTTTTCCATACAAAAGTCGAATAAAATTGTACTAGTTGTATGCTTTGACAATGTCTGGTGAAGATGGCCGTATCAAAATTATAGAATACCGGTAATACAACTTTAGTACTTTAAAAGTTTGGCTCTATAACACCGCTAAAAGAGGTAGTAGAGATTCCTTTGGTGATGCATGCACACAAGGGTCATCACAGGCCTTACTCTATTCGTGTACATGCTTATATATAAATTAGCACAGCCCGATTGCGTGTTTGAAGAGTGCCTGCATAGCTATGAAAAATTGCAACCAAGGGACTAGCCATGGTCTGCGCACAGGCTAACCACTTGCTAATTGAAAATTTATTTTCCTTTTTTTATGTTGTTTTGACGGAATTACTTGGGCGGTAGCCGCACAAAGCGGATTAGCTCGCTGCCTCTTAACCACCATAGTCTCTCCAAAACTCTCGATGTATATGAAAACTTATCACAAATATCTTAATATGACGCCAAAAGGCTACCTGTTAAACCATAGATATCCAAAAAGATAGTGTTTAAGATATGATCAACACTAACAATAAAATAGAGCACAAGAAAAGTACTTCATCCGTCTCTTAATAATTGATCATCTTTCCTTTTTGGATCGTCCAACAAAAATTGATCACTTCCAAATTCAGAAAGATTTCATAGGTATGTTTACATATTTACCCCTTTTATACTTTTTTTTTATTTATATTGCTCTTTCCACATTTAACTCTATACCAACTTATTTTCTCTTTCTGGCCCGCCACTTTACACTTTTTTATTCTACTTCTTTCTTCACATTTAACACTTTACCAATCAATTTTTCATTTCATGACCCACTCTCTTCTCCCTTCTCTCTAAAGAGTAAAATGAAAAAAAATACACAATACATAACTTAAATCATTAATAAGCGTGCAAAGTTAAAGTGATCGATATTTTAAGGACAGATGGAGTACAAATCTTGCTATGGACAAGTATACACTACTAGTCCCTAGATATAACTTACGAAATTTTGAATGGACATGCGGTTAATTTCTAACCGTATGTTCACCACGAATTCAAAGAGGCCATGGTTAAACATTCAAACTGAAAAGATTTCTCTTGGCTTGGCTAATTTCGCACACCAAGTTAAATACACCTATAAAAAAATATGTTGCTCCAATTACAGCACCAAAAAGAAAATTTTTTCCTAGTGAAAAATCCTTCAGTTCGCCACTAGATTCACGTCAATAAAGGTAAATTACACACAACACTCCCGAGGTTTACCTGAAATCACAAACGGTGCCCACTAATTATTTTTATTACTCTCCACCCCCTTAGTTTGATTTTGTGTCCCTGACGGCAAAAACCACTCTTACGAGATGAAGCAGCTACCAAATTACATGCACATTGTAAACTCCTTGCTCAAATGAGAATCTCACTCATAAAACCGACTTCCATTAGGGAATCGTCAGAAAAATTAGAGCAACACAAATTTATTTCGATAGACCAGAAAAAGCCCTTAAGTCTTTTTCCCTTTCTTACCAAAACAGCCCAACCACCACCACCGCTCACACACACACACACACACACACACTTAGGTGCATACACACACTGGCGATACACACACACACACACACACACACACGCACAAAACACCACTGCCCCACCCCAAAAGCATCGTCCAAAACAAACCCACCACCACCGGTCTTCAACCATAACTACCACTGTCCCACTCCTTTCCATTGCCCTGCCACCACTGCTGATCTTCAACCATAACCATCACGGCTTTTAATAGTAGGATTACTGGCTTGGTTTTAGTGCTTTGAAAGAATGGGTACGTAAAGGTACTAGTAAGGCCTAGCAGAGCCTTTGTGAAAGTCTAATGGCATGCGGCTAGTCACAGAGCCCAATCATGATATTGGCATTAGTAATTAAATTCTCAAACATAGCCTGGTCATTCACTTATACACTATTGGTAGCGATTATCTATGGTCTCTAAAAGTTAATGACTTGTTTTATACTAAATGCCACTAAATAACATTAAGCTTTCCGATCAGAGTTTGATAACGATGGATGCAAGTTCCAAACTATAAGTTATTTCCTAATGTGAAGAAGTTGGCTAATGTGGATTGTGTCCTTATTTTTTACAGGTAGTTGCTAGTAGTTATTTTCTAGGGGAAGTTGTTTTATATATACTATATATAATAGGATTCGATTAATAGCCTCCTGAGCCAACAAACACCCAATCCAATTTTTTAAAATTTTTGCTTTATTTTTATGCCAACTTAATTATGTGTCAATAGTTCATTGGTCAGAAAATACACAAATCATGCAAACTTCCACCACGTCTCCCACTTCCATGATCTCCCCGCCACCATTTTTTTAGCAACCACTTCATCACTTTTCCTACAAGCCAAACCTGTAACAAATTAAATCAAGAGAAGCACAAGCAATTCATCAACTTGTGGTAAAACCAGAAAGCACTTTAGCTGATGATATATGCTCTTCACAATGAGGTATGGGTTCATTCACTCTCATACATGCTACTTTCTACTTCTTCATGTTTGTGGCTACGTTATTCTCATAAACTTATGTGGTTTAATTTCCACTTCGTATTTTAATATTTCATTCTTAGTCTTATTTTTGCTGCAGCCCAACATCTCTATCGCATTCACCTTAACTTACAGTGGAAGGTTAGATTCTCACACACATAACACCTTCAGGTATGGGTTCCTACAATCTCATATATGGATTAATTTCCACTTCATATTTTAATCTTTCATTCTTATTCTTATTTTTGCAACATCTCCATAACATCTCCATTGCTTCACCTCAACTTACAATCCCAGCAACTTCTCTTCCCTTGTAGTGGAAGGTAGTTCTTTGCACACATAACACCAAAAGGTATGGGTTCCTTCAATCTCATATATGGTTTAATTTCCACCTCGTACTTTAATCTTTCAGTTAGATTTCTTGATATGCTTGAATGTTTATTTTTGTTGCAGCCCAACATCTCCATAACATCTCAATTGTATTCACCTTAAAGCCCAACTTACAGTACCAGCGTATAAGATGTCACTCTATATTTGTTGTATTCTTTGTGTATGAACCAACTTCTTCATGGAAATGTAATTCTTAATTATGCTCCAGCATGAATGTGCTCATAAATAGGTAGGATTACTCTAAGCTACGAAGAACCAAAAAACATGCAAAAGTTTTTCTCTTCGCTTTTGGCTAACCGCGGCGGTTGCAGCGACGACAATTGAGTGACGTCGCGATAGCTTCGACGACGACAGTTGAGTGAAGATTGGCGGTAGTGCTTGGGTAGCCCGCGACATTATTATATACCAATATGCGGTGGCCTCATTCGGTTGCCCATTGTTGTATTTCACCGTCAACAACCCATACTAGCACCCACATTCAACCATAAGCATCAATGTTTAGAAATTGAATTTGCACAAAATAGATCGGAGAAGACATTTTTCCCCCCGGCAAACCAAGGCGACCCAGTGCTTGCACTGCATATCTTGGTGGTTTACCCACCTTGAAGTCACGGTAGAGAAGCCATTTTTTTGGCAGATCCTGGCAATGTAGGGGCTCAAGATTAGTGACGAGGTTGTGCCATTTTTGGCTAAACGCGGCAGCTGTAGTGACGAAAATAGAGTGACGTTGCGGTAGCTGCGACGATGTGTTCGTGTTGTGGGGGTGGTGGATGTGTTGGAAAAATATAGGCTTTGATTTGTATTTTCTATAACAAAATATTAGCAATACCAAGATATTAAACGTAGCAAAATAATTGAAAGTAATTCTATATGAACTGTTGATAAAATTATGTAATCTAAAGCAGTAAAAGGATATAAAATAGCTCGTCCGTGAGAGTCGTGACAGAGTCACTGTCCTAAAGACGTTATCGCCTCCCTACGTGCAGGTGTTGACGGCATATAATGTCTCCAAGATAAAACCCATTGATGCAGCTATGTCTCCTCCATGTGCACGTCCACAGGAAGACGGTATGAACAAGTCCACGATCACGTTGCCCAAGTATAAAATATGAAAATAACTTAAGAGGAAAAACATTGTGATAGTAAAGAAGAAAACACTAAGTGTGGAAGCATAGTTGCTTCTAGTCTTCTATGTCACACCCCATGGCCTTATATACTTGGCCAAACATAATCCATTTATTGGCTACATAAGTAAGATTAAAAGCCTTTGTAACTCATGAAATAATCATAACCATTCTCAATAATGCCAAACAATAAAGTATATTATATACACCATAAAAACATTAGAGTTAATAATATTCATTATTGCATTTGTAACTCATTTCATAATTTACATGTAAGTAAATATACATATAGCCATAAATTGTAATATAATAATAATGCTATAATGTACATTTTATTCTATTAAAATATTCCAACAATCCCCACTACAAGAAAACAGGGTTTTAGCGACGGGGTAATCCGTCGCTAAAAGCCAAAAATCCGTCTCTAAAAGAATTAGCGACGGATTCACCGTCGCTAAATATCCCTCGTATAAAAGCCCGTCACTAATAGTTTAGCGACGGAATTTTTAAATCCGTCGCTAAATATGTCATTTTTACCGACGGATTTATTTTAATTAGCGACGGATATTCCGTCGCGAATTATATTCTTTAGAGACGGATTTATATTTTTGAGACGGAATATTCCGTCGCTAAAAAACTTATTTAGCGACGGAATATTCCGTCGCTAAAAAACTTATTTAGCGACGGAATATTCCGTCGCTAAATAACTGATTGTGGGAATACTTTAGCGACGGAATTAATCCGTCGCCAAAAGTCAATTTTTTTTTTGAAATTTTTTTTTATTTTTCAATTACCCAAACCTGTAATACAATTTTCAAATCTCAACAACAACGCGCAATAATCAATACAGAAAGAAATATATATAATCAATTATAAAAAAAAATTCATATATGTACAAGCCGGGAACCGGATATAGCCGGTTAGGAGAGGGGAGAAGAGTACAAGGCGGGCACGGGGGGGGGGGGGAAGCTAGGAACGGGCACGGGAAGGGGCTCATCAGGGGTTCCCGAGTCCCGGATCTGGATCCTGCTGATCCGGGGCCGGGGCGGCCTGTCCAGCAGTGCCCTGCTCCCTGATCATCCGGCACACCACTGTAGCAATGCGCTGGATCTCCTCGTCGTCCAACTGAGGCCGAGGAGCCGGTGTCTGTGGAGGGGCAGCAGGGGGTGAGGACGCTCCTATCACGGCACGAGCAGTCGTGCTAGGCAGGCCGCGTATGCGGCCTTTCGGCCGATTCACGACCTCCGGCGTATCCAGCCATCGCTTCAACCCCCCAGTACTCGCAGCCGTACTAGTGGACGCTGATGGCTGTCCGGACTGCTGCTCGGACCCCCTTAGCTGTTCATACGAGGCCTGCAAAAATAGTGGTTTAACGATATGTTAGGGCATTAATTAACGAAACAGACATTGAGGATAGAAAGAAAAAACATTAACTTAAATAAATTGACTCACATCGATCCGCCGGGCAATATCTGAAATATAGTCGCCCGCCCGGTGCGTCTCGTCCTTGTCCTTCTTCCGCACGTGCGTCTGATTATACGTCAGAGCTACGACCTCATCGTCCTCCAGATCCGGGTGCTCGACCGCGTTCTTGTGTCGGACGATGTCGTGTGGCACCGACCCCCCGTGTGCGTCGGATCTTTGTTCTGTCTGTTCTCAGTCCCGCTCTTACTCTTGGCGTCCCAACCTGGATCCGTAGCCCACCGATCTATCATCTCCCCCCATACACGGTGAGATATCCAATGTGGGGGATATCTCGCCATGTCCGTCATCGGGGCACCCGCGGGCAGCGCCTTCTTCGCCCGGTCCCGTGCATCGTGGAGCCATCGGCGGTAATTCTTGCCGATGTAGGCAAAGAAAGCCTGCTGCTGAGGCGTGTCAAACGTGAACCCCTCCTGTAAGGCATTCAATAACACAAATTAACAACATAAAACAAACTGTAATTTAACATTTACTAACGCTGAAAAAAATACTTCACCGTACCAGCCACTCCTCCCATAGGGCCTCCCTCGCAGCGGCATCCCAGTCCTTCCAGTACAGGCGTGGCTCGAAGAATCGGCCCTTCACAAGAACGCCGATCTTCGTCCTCGCAATATTCTCCAGGATCCTGCCAAAGAAGTAATTAAATTAATTAATACAGTTCAAATATAAATTAACACCCCAAAATTTTAAACATAAGGCATGGGGTGATATTTTTAGTACTTACAGGCCCTCCTGCGTGAGCGTAACTCTCTGTTTACGCTGGGGGTCGATGCGTACCCCGCGTGTCGGACCACGGCCTCGTCGAGATCCTACAAAACACAGACATTAATACAGTTCAAATATAAGGCTAGCGAAAATGTACGAAACACCGTTATCAACTATACCTGAGGTAGAACCCACGGAAGATGGAGAATGCACGCGCGTGTGGGATGAATCTGCGTCGGGCTGGGGCGACGGCTCGAGCTGGGGCTGGGGCGACGGCGATGGCTGGGGCGACGGTGACGGCGACGGCTGGGGCTGGGCCCCCGATGGCTGTCCGCGATCACTCTGTGCCTCGTCATCAGTAGGCAATGACGAGGTGGGACTAACCGGGGAGGAAGCAGCTCGGCGTCCAGCCCGGCCACGAATAGCCCGTATCCTATCCATATCTGACTTCATATAGATTATATACAAAGACATTAACACGTGAAAAACAATAATTTAGGCATAAATCATCATCGGCACTATATATATATATATATAAACGGATGTGCAAAAACACATCAATAAACACCAAGTTCTAAAATGTTACTACATTTTTCCCGTGATGTTACAACATTACAAGTCAATCATTTTCAGTTTGCGAATCATCTTCATCACTTTCCTCGTCGCCCTCTTCTTCGTGGGACTCGTCGTCCTCTTCATCTTCTAATTCATCCTCTTCATCAGTAGACTCGGTCACATCATCTCCAACACTTTCAACATCTTCCGCGTCATCATCTACGACTTCTTCTCCCACAAGAAGTGTTGTTGGAAGAGGAAGATCGTCCTCCTCGTTGTTGACCTCAACAGGGAACAAGACACGTGGTTGGTCGGCTTGAAAGGAGTCTAGCTCACTGTCATATGTCACGGGCAATTTCTTGGACTTGATAGTTGTATACCAATGAGATTTGGGATTGGCGACGTCCTCCGCGTAAAAGACTTGTACAGCTTGACTAGCAAACACAAAGGGCTCGTCTGATGCAAGTCTTGACTTGACATTGACATCTACAATCCCTTGAGAGCTAACACGGATTCCTCTACTGCATGTGACATCGAACCACGTACACTTGAACATTACCAGGCAGTTTTGGGAACCCAAATATGTTAGCTCAACAATCTCATCTAGCTCTCCGTAAAAATCCATGCAATTCTCGGCATAACAGTCGCCGTTGACCAAGACTCCACTGTTTTGGGTTTGTTTTGTTCGGTCATCATCTTTTACGTTAAACCTAAACCCGTTGATGATATAGCCTCCGTAACAGGATGTTTGTTTGTTAGGGCCTTCGGCTAGTAATTTCAAGCATGAGGCCACTGGTCTATCCATTGACTGAACCTATTGTAGATGACGGTAAAAATTAAGGATAAATCAGTATACTAATTGGCCACAGAACTGTATATAACACATAATATAATCTCGTTAAACAATCTTACACGAATTTTGAACCACTGCACAAATTGTGATTTTCGATGAGATTCAAGTCCAGCGGGATCAGTGATTAAGGATTCCGCATCGAACTCACTGCAAACCAATATAGTTGACTCACTTAACACACACTTTCAATTATGTACAACAATGTAAGTGAATTAAGACTTTAACTTACTCAACGAATGCCGAAACTTCATCGCAATTTAGAAGGGCATATATTGTTGCAGCACTGTACTCTTCATCCGTTAGCCATCGAGTATACGTTCGGCCGAACGGACTCCTGGCTGCTTGAATATTGACAATTGCCCTTCCAAATTAGTGCTTGATCCGGGGTCATTTCGGCCTAGTTGATTTAACCTCGTACCAACATTAGGCCCGAAATATTGACTACAAAAGTTTACAAGTTCTTCCATTACGTAAGCCTCCGCAATTGAGCCTTCAACCCGAGCCTTATTACGGACTTTTTTCTTTAAATGGAACATGAACCTAGAAGTTTAGCGAATCGAGTTAGGTGAAATATCAATGATAACAGATGTCGCATTAAGTGTAAACGAACAACTATAACAATTTAAGGATTACCTCTCGAAGGGATACATCCACCGATATTGCACGGGTCCACCCATCTTAGCTTCATATGCCAAGTGAACAGGCAGATGCTCCATTGAATCAAAGAACGAAGGTGGGAAGATTTTCTCCAGCTTGCAAATCGTCACCACAATGTTCTTCTCAAGCACTTCCATGTTACTCACCCGGATCGTAGAAGCGCATATATCTCGAAAGAAATGAGATAATTCAGTCAAAGTCTCGCAAACAACCCGTGGCAACAGTCCCCGGAAGGCAATAGGAATGAATCTCTCCATGAATACGTGGCAGTCGTGACTCTTCATCCCTTGGAACTTGCATTCCGATACATTGCAACAACGAGATATGTTGGACGCAAACCCATCCGGAAGCTTCAAATTCTTAACCCACTGACAGACCTTCTCCACTTGTTTCTTGTCTAGACAGTAAGGTGCTTTCGGAAGTATGGTCCTCCCACTGACTGTCCGAGGATGCAATTCACGGCGTACACCCAACTGTTGTAGATCCCTTCTCGCTTTAAGGTGATCTTTCGATTTGCCCTTGACATTCATCACTGTGTTGAACACATTATCAAAAACGTTCTTCTCAATATGCATCACATCCATGTTGTTTCGGATAACGAGCGTCCTCCAGTAGGGTAACTCCCAGAAGATACAAAATTTTCTCCAGTTGTGCTCTTTCCCGAACCCTGCAATCTTCCGATCCGGCACACCCTTACCGTGTGGTATGTCAGTATCAAGTGCCTCCAGGTGTGAGAGTACTTCTTCACCAGATGGGTAGTCCAGTGTGACAACCTCACGCTCGATTGTCCCGTCAAATTTATCCTTCTGCCTACGAAACTGATGGCCCGGTGGCAAAAGCTTACGGTGACATCCGAACCACGAGGCCTTTCCGCCGTGCTTTAACGTATGACCGGGGTTCACGCCCATACAAGCAGGGCATGCTAGCTTCCCATGTGTGCTCCAGCCACACGTCATTCCCAATGCGGGGAAATCATGTATAGTCCACATCAAAGCAGCCCTCATCTGAAAATTTTGTTTAAGGGATGCATCATATGTTTCGACTCCATGATTCCACCATAATTGTTTTAACTCATCAATCAACGGCCTTAAATACACATCTATGTCCTTACGGGACTCTTCGGCCCCGGAATAAGCAACGACAAGAACATATACGGCTTCTTCATGCACATGCCTGGTGGAAGGTTGTAAGGGACAATAATAACAGGCCAACAGGAGTAAGGCGTGGTAGACTGACCGAAAGGGTTGAACCCATCGGTTGCCAGACCAAGTCTAACATTCTGAACTTCCTGAGCAAAGACTGGATGCCTGCGGTCAAACTCCTTCCACGCCTCTCCATCAGCTGGGTGTGTCAGCACATCGGCATCGTTGCTGCGAGTCTCACGGTGAGCCCTCATATGTTCAGCTGTACTGGAGGAGTAGTACATTCTCTGAAGCCGTGGTGTGACCGGGAAATATCGCAATATCTTCCATGCAATGTTTTTCTTCTTCCCTTTGTCCGGTTTGTACCTCGAATGATCACATACCGGACATAATGACAAATCCTTATTCTCTTTCCAGAATAATACACAATCGTTATTGCACGCATCTATCCGGTGATAGCTCAACCCAAGTTTCCTCATCATCTTCTTCGCGTCATAGTACGACGGCGGTAGCTTTTCACTTTCGGGCAGTATTTCTTTGATGAAGGTAACAAACTCGTTAAAACCTTTCTCACTCAGCCCGTGGTCTGATTTCAACTGTAATAACCTGCTAACCGCAGACAGCCGTGTGTGTTTCGGAGCTCCATCCCACAGCGGCTCTTCCGCAGCTCTCAACAACTCATAAAACTGATGAGCCCCCTCGTTCGGCGGTTGTGGACTGTCGTTACCCCAGTCAACATTAGCATGCCCAGCATCCATAATCATATCTCGGAAATCATATCGTGCCTCCTCCCTAACTTCAGTTTGACTAGCCAGGTTGGACGACAATACTATCGTTTTCCCGTGCTGCGTCCACCTTGTGTATCCACCCATAAAACCGTACCGACGAAGATGCCATTTTACTTCAATTCTTTTTCTCCAGTGCAACAACTCACATCTACCGCACGGACACCTTATCTTATCAAGGTCAACATGTGCAGGATGCGCATAAGCGAAGTCGAGAAATTCGTCAACGCGACACTCAAAATCTTCAGCATTCTTCCTTTTCATCCAACTTCGATCGACTGACATGACGACTGAATTATCGTACTGTATACCACCTTCAATAATGACCAGTGATTAGGCATTGCCGATGTAAATATCAATGCATGAATGTTACAACATGTCTACATATTTCCCCTCCACTCTTGACACAGGTAGTGGTCCTATCCCATTCAGAAAAGCACATGTTTATAAAACAGTGAATAACTCATGCTTAGTCCGATGTCTGTGGAAAATTCGGCAGCACCTCCCCGCATTTCTCCAAGTACACCACATCGATTAGGTGTTCTAACATTCATCTAACCTTGCTCAGGAAGGTTTGACGGATGTTAGAACACCAGATCTGTATGCACCCAGAGAAACACACGAGAACGTGTACCAAATATCCACGACATAGAACATAAAGCATGAGTCAAAATACTGTTTTATAAACAATTAGCTTTTCCAAACTGTCCAAACTGGACATCCAAAGGCTCATTACAAGGCATTACCTTGTAATGAGTACCTTTGAACGGGAACTAAGGGTTTCTATGCATGCATGTGTTCAGAAATTGATAAGATATGCAAGAATCTTTCCGAAATATCAAAACTACAGAATGATCGTTGCATATGTTACCAATTCCACATTAAATAGAACTCGTTGGCAACGAGTTGAACCATCTCGTTGCCAATGGACTTCTCAAAACAACAATTAATATAAAGAAGGCAGGGTTTGTAAACAACGAGTAATTGAACCATCTCTGGGCAACATGGAGTAATTATGGGATGTACAAGGGCTAATTAGGGCTAACTGGGTTATTAGGGTTAATTACGATTATTAATTATAGCTGATTAGGGTTGATTAGGACTAATTAGGGTTATTTAGTCCTAATTAGGGTTTAATTGTGCCGAGTAGTGATGATTAGTCCTAATTAGGGCTAATTGGGCTTAATTGGGTTATGTTAGGGCTAATTAAGGTTAATGAGGGATAGTTTCGGATAATTATAGCTGACTAGGGTTGATTATGGCTAATTAGAGTTATGTAGTCCTAATTAGGGTTTAATTGTGCTGAGTAGTGCTGATTAGTCCTAATTAGGGCTAATTAGGCTTAATTGGGTTATGTTAGGGCTAATTAGGCTTAATTGTGCCGCGTGTCTGACACCTCCGGACACGTGTCCGACACATACCGACACGTGTCCGATGCCTTTGGACACGTCCACGAAGCCTCCGGACACGTGTCCGACGCCCACCGACACGCACCTCCAGACACATCGACATACGTTAATTTGTTTTTTAAATGTCGGACACCGTCGATCAGACGTGCTATCCGTGTCTGCGCTAACTAACAGGTATCTCAATCCAATTGGGTCCCATCCTCCGTCAACAATCTCAATTCCGACACCTCATATAGGGTGTCGATATGGTGTCCGATACGTGTCTGACACCTCCGGACACGTGTCTGACGCCTTTGGACACGTGTCCGAAGCCTCCAGACACGTGTCCGACGCCCACCGACACGCACCTCCAGACACATCGGCATACGTTAATTTGTTTTTTAAATGTTGGACACCGTCGATCAGACGTGCTGTCCGTGTCTGCGCTAACTAACAGGTATCTCAATCCAATTGGGTCCCATCCTCCGTCAACAACCTCAATTCTCAATTCTCAAATGCTCAATGCAATAAAAATTAACAAAAATCACACATTCAATCCAATTGGGTCCCATCCTCCGTCAATAATCTCAATATCTCAAATGCTCAATGCACAATTAACAATCTAAAATCATCAATTAATAATAGCAATTACTTCAAATGCACAGCTAATAACCTAAAATCATCGATCAATAATCACAATTCTAAAACGCACAATTAACAACCTAAAATTATCAAACAAATGATCAATGTTCAAATGGGAAAAAAAATGTTCAAAATTCACATATCCGATGCGCTTGAATTATTTCAATTTAGGGTTCGATTGTATTAGGGCATTCAATTTAGGGTTCAATTTAGGGTTCAATTACTTCAATTTAGGGTTCAATTAGGTGGTTCTATTGATTCAATTTAGGGTTCAGTTGATTTGAGGCATTCAATTTAGGGTTCAATTAGTTCAATTTAGGGTTCGGTTGGATTAGGGCATTCAATTTAGGGTTCAATTAGGGTTCGGTTAGATTGGGGCAATCAATTTAGGGTTTAATTAGGGGTTGAATTAGTTCAAATTAGGGTTCGATTCAATTAGGGCATTCAATTTAGGGTTCAATTACTTCAATTTAGGTTTCAATTAGGGGGTTCTATTTATTCAATTTAGGGTTCAATTGATTTGAGGCATTCAATTTAGGGTTCAATTAGGGTTCGGTTAGATTGGGGCAATCAATTTAGGGTTTAATTAGGAGTTCAATTAGTTTAATTTAGGGTTCGATTGATTTGAGGCATTCAATTTAGGGTTCAATTAGGGTTCGGTTAGATTGGGGCAATCAATTTAGGGTTTAATTAGGGGTTCAATTAGTTTAATTTAGGGTTCGATTCAATTACTTCAATTTAGGGTTCAATTAGGGAGCTCTATTGATTCAATTTAGGGTTCGGTTGATTTGAGGCATTCAATTTAGGGTTCAATTAGGGTTCGGTTAGATTGGGGCAATCAATTTAGGGTTTAATTAGGGGTTCAATTAGTTTAATTTAGGGTTCGATTCAATTAGGACATTCAATTTAGGATTCAATTACTTCAATTTAGGGTTCAATTAGGGGGCTCTATTGACAAATTAACAAAAAATTGAACCTAAATTGACATACAAATCTAAATAATTCAGATAATTTAGGGCATGTAACCTAAATTGAAGACAAATTAACAAAAAATTCAGATAATTTAGGGCAATTGACATACAAATCTCGAGGTGGGTACGACGGCGCCGGCGTTGGTGGTGCGGCGACAGTGGTGGTTTCCTTGCGCGGCGACAGTGGAGGCTTTGTGGCATGACCGGAGTGCAAGGCTTGGTGGCGCGGCGTCGGGTGGGGGACGGGAGTGTCGCCGAAGCTGGGTCGCCGTAGAGAAGGGTCGCCAGAGGTGAGAACGGCGGTGGGTGGGAGCAGAATTTCAGAGAGAGAACGGGGAGAGAGAAAGAAACCAGATCTGAATTTAAATGGAGGATCTTTAGCGACGGAATAAGTCCGTCACTAAAACTCCGTCGGTGAATGTCTTATTATAAAGACTTTTGCGACAGAATTTTTAGCGACGGTTTTATTTCGTCGTTTAAATAATTTAAAAAAAAACTCAAAATTACTAATTTTATAAAAAATATTTAGCGACGGTAATTCCGTCGCTAAAAGTCCACCGTTAAAACTCCGTTACAAAATATTTTTACCGACGGTGTCTTCCGTCGGTAATAGTATTTTGCAACAGAGTTTTAACGACGGTATATTCCGTCGCTTAAAGACATGTTTAGCGACGGAAGGTATTCCGTCGCTAAAACTCCGTCGCAAAATACATATTTTTTTGTGGTGCCCCCACTATTTTGATAAAATAAAATGATAATTTAAAATACTTAAAAAGCCACTGATGAAATGTATATAAAGCTCACCATTGCAATAAAATCTAAAGCATTTAAAAACTTCTCAATGAAAATCATGATACATCCATAAAACTCCTTTATTATTATATGACTATTTTTTTTCTTTTCGCAAAATAAAGCCATGGTTATTGCACATTATAAACTCATAAAGTAACAAAATAGAAAATACATAAATAATATGGGCAACTTGTATTGTGCAATAGGTGTTGGTGCCTTCGGGGCTAGAATCAACACTTACTGTTGACAACTTCCATTTGAGAGAGCCGTAATGGACTACGCCTTGAATTAAGTCCCTTGGCCAAACTTCAGTTGTCACACACACAATACTGATATGGGACTTAGTTCGCGGGTTAGCGCTTTTAATGGCCATGCGCTCTTATCTTAATTCTCATGAGAGTCTTTAGGGAATGGCCCATGGTTCCCACAGTCACGGCCTCACGACCACTCTCACTTAGGTGAATCCTCCAAGGGTACGTGTGACATGTACCTTGCGAAAATATTCGCCTCGGGCTCATTCAGGGAAAATCCCTTCCTGGACGTCACACTAAGTAGCACAAGCACCGCACGGATGGGGAGGAGACGCTCTCCTATTAACAAAAGGGTGCTACTTTTATCACGAGTCACGCTTTACGGGTTGTTTCTACCCATTGAACCTTCTTCATGGGATCTCCAATCACAAAGGATGGGTTACTCCCGCTGGTGACTCCCTGTGGGCTCACCCCATCCGCCTCAGGTGAAAAAGGATCTAGCCTCTGCGCTAGTCCCGAGGCAAGTTGCCCAACTTTTATGAAGCCTCTTATAACTTATTTTCTATTCATCGATGAAGTGTCACAAATCTGAAGAATTTTAAGGGCCCAATAGTGCACATCGAAGCAACATATGGATCTCATCAAGTAAATCAAGTTTCAGTGGTAGCATCCACTTCACTTCGCATCAAAGATGATACTAGTCAGTAGCCTCACTACTAGGAATCAAACCTTTGATCAGTAGTCTACTACTAGGAACTAGTCTTGTTAATATATTGCGACCAGTAGTCCTTCACCTACTAGGAGCCACGTTTTCCTCAACATTTGCCATGCTTTGCATAACATAATCTCACATCAGTAGCAACTTTATAAAAATCTTCTGATAATTTTCAAGAATTTTGAATTTCAATTCTCAAGCTTTGTAAAAGTTAGATAAAATCCACTTGCAAATATGGTTTCAAATTTGTGACAAATATTTGGTATCCAAGATTTAAAATATTAAAAAAAAATTTAACGCCTCGCATTCTAAAAATCAAAACTTAGATACCATTTGAAATAAATATAAATACCACAACTATAAATATCAAAACAGTCATCAGAAGTCAAAGACTTCGGTTATCGTAATTTAACATCTTTACCAAAGTATAATTTCAATTGCTAGACTTTGGCAACATACACTTTGCAATTTTTTTTTCCTCTCTTTCCTTCTTCTTCCAAGATTTAAGCACAGTTATACTGAACAACCATACATGCTTAGAGATCCAAGCTAGCAAAGCTAAGCACAAGAAACAGAAATCCATGCATGAGATATATTAAAAAATCCCACTACGCGTACATGCACACGACATCCTAAACATAGACTTAAAAATTAAGAACATACTATATATAGATGTTCCTTTATGTTGCTAATCTTCTTTGTATATACATGACTCAAGAAATCATAATTATCTTCAAATCATGTACCCCCACATTTCGCAGTCATGTATTTTCAAAGAATTTAACGTTGAAATAAGGATTTTCATAATTTTATCAAACAATTTATTTCATAGACACATTCAGCAAAATAAAATCAGCTTCAAGTTACTTGTTTTACAAAAGCCGATAATTCCATGAAAATTTTCCTCTCTTGAAAGAGAACTTCACAAACTGATTTTAGGTGGTTCACCAAACTATAACTCTATGTATAAAATCTCAAAAATACCTTTTTCTTTTTTTTATTATTAACCAAAACCATGTGTCAAAAATTAAAAGGAATAAGTGTATGTATTATCCAAATACAACTACTTACATACAAACATAATAATCTACAAGTAAAGGCATCTGTGTTATTGTCACTAATATTATGTCATGAAAAGGTCATGATATCATTAAATCTAAATATCAAGTTTTTATTTACTTTAGCATAAACCTTTTGAAAACTATTCAATTTATATCCAAAACGCTATCAAACTAATATTTTAAAATCTTAATCCAATTCATACACAAAAAGTATCTAGCAAAAGTTCATTTTAATTTTTTTTCTTTGCTTTTCTCCATTATCCACAAAACAAAGAGCTAGATGAAAGTGGTAGCTCATGAAACATCTGATGCAAGTAAGAGATGTACGCTCATCCTACTTAGAAAATGTTTACCCTTTCATCTAAAACGTAACACTTTTTCAATCACATTATTAGTATTATACCTGACATTAGCTAGCACTAAAGATAAATTATTTTGTGATATATAACATCATTTATAAGTACAACTATCAAAACAAATCCGGTTTTAATGAAGCCTCTTTTTTTTAAATAAAATATTTTATCAAAAGGAAAATCTCACTTTTATTACAACCGCAATAAACTATTTTAGGTGGTCGTGAAAACTGAAAATTTTCACGTAATTTTTAAACATTACAAAATGAGCTCATTAGCCCAAAGGTGATGCCCATGAAAATTGGCACAAATAAAAAATATTTCATACAAAATTAAATAGATACCAAGTATTACACAAAACGTCTTGATTCAAGAGCTCAAATTAATTGCCTTTTTTTTTTTCCCTCATAGAACTCTTAGTCACGCTACCAAAATTAGTAACTCAAATCACTTGCCTGTTTAGTAATAAACAAGAAACCCACGCTATGTCTCATAGCGTCAATTCAAATAAATATAACTAAACAATAGGGTAACAAACACATTATCTACGCTAAATCAATTTGCACAATATGCAGATAGTCTTACTCATTTTATTTTCATACAAATGAAGGTATCAAATGTGCAACGTAGCTAATTATAAGTTAGAACTTACCTCAACGTGATATGAAAATATCACAGTATCATCTCGGTATTCAGTTTTGTAGTGTTAGGAGGTTTCCATGACAAATATAAATGATGTTTTGCGGCAATTGCCACCATGCGACCTTGGCATTCCCTACTCTTTAAAGCCTTGTACCTCCACCATTATACAGAAACACCACGCAGTGCATTTACACAAGGGCAAAAGCCAAGCCAAGCCATGCCTTGAACATTTGCATGCTTGCTTGAGAAATTTCTTCCAGGATCACAAGTACCAACAGAAGGAACCAAGGGCAGGTCCTGTGGTGTCAGTGAGTTGGCCTAAGTGCTTGATTAACCCGCATAAAATAAGATGAAGAAGAACTTTGAGCTTCACTCAAAGAACCAATATCATCCACAGAATAATGATGACTGTCCTGGTGGAACTAAGTGACTTGGAGCTGCGGAGAACGGCGCAGGGAAGCCAAACGTCAGTTTCAATTTTGGCGGAGCAGCTGGGCCGGATTTCTTTCCGAATCCTTGAAATGCCATCCGAAAAACACACTTGCAGGAAAATCCCAAAGCCCCTCATAAAGTGGCGGTGATATTAAAATCCTTTTTTTTTTTTTAGAATTTCTTTTAAAACTATATACAAATCAAAACTGATAACGTCTTTAGCTGTTGGAAAAATATAGGCTTTGATTTGTATTTTCTAAAACAAAATATTAGCAATACCAAGATATTAAACGTAGCAAAATAATTGAAAGTAATTCTATATGAACTGTTGATAAAATTATGTAATCTAAAGTAGTAAAAGGATATAAAATAGCTCGTCCGTGAGAGTCGTGACAGAGTCACTGTCCTAAAGACGTTATCGCCTCCCTACGTGCAGGTGTTGACGGCATATAATGTCTCCAAGATAAAACCCATTGATGCAGCTATGTCTCCTCCATGTGCACGTCCACAGGAAGACGGTATGAACAAGTCCACGATCACGTTGCCCAAGTATAAAATATGAAAATAACTTAAGAGGAAAAACATTGTGATAGTAAAGAAGAAAACACTAAGTGTGAAAGCATAGTTGCTTCTAGTCTTCTATGTCACACCCCATGGCCTTATATACTTGGCCAAACATAATCCATTTATTGGCTACATAAGTAAGATTAAAAGCCTTTGTAACTCATGGAATAATCATAACCATTCTCAATAATGCCAAATAATAAAGTATATTATATACACCATAAACACATTAGAGTTAATAATATTCATTATTGCATTTGTAACTCATTTCATAATTTACATGTAAGTAAATACATGTAGCCATAAATTGTAATATAATAATAATGCTATAATGTACATTTTATTTTATTAAAATATTCCAACAGGATGTTGGTCTCCGTGTTGTTAGGGGGTCGTGGGTAGGGTGGTTTGGTGGGTAAGCGGTGGTGGGGGGTAGCATTGGTTGTTGTCCGTGCTGTTAGGGGGCGTGGGTTAGTGATAGTGCGGGGTGGTAGGGTATTTCCGTGTTGTGGGGGTCGTGGGTAGCCCAGGTGATGTGGTGGTGATGGGTTAGTGTGAGTGAGGGTCATGGGGTGCTTAGGCAGGGTTTGAGGGGGTGGATAGTGTGTGAGAGAGAAGGGTGAAGGGTTGACGGGAGGGGTGGGTGCTGTATGAGAGAGGGGTGCGTGTTTTATGGGTAAGGAATAAGGTGGGTGTGTGTATCGGTGGTGCAGTGGAAGGTGGCTCGGTATGCGGCGGTAAGGTTGTTGGGTAGTTGGGTTTAGTCGGGGGGAGGGGGATGGTGGCTGTGGTTTTAGTGTGACTATGCTGGGGAAGTCCGTGGATAGCGAGGGTGGTAGGGGTGGCTGGGGTTCTGACTCATGGGTTACTGTGTGTGAGAGAGACGGGGGGAAGGGGGTGCTGTTGGGTTGTGGGTAGCGGGTGTTTGGGCGGGGTGTGTGTGTGTGTTAGTGCGTGTGTGCGTGTGAGGGGTGGGGATGGGCTGTGTCTGCTACTGCATTGTGTGAGAGGGGGTGGTGGGATGGGCGGTTGGGTGATGGGGTGGAGCTGTGTGTTAGTGTGTTTTCTGTGAAGACATATATACTTGTCTTTCGGTCTTTCTCACAGTTTAGTGCAAAGATGGGCATGAATAGGTAACCACAAAAAAAAGATAATTTTCACCTAATTTAAATGCATGTACATATCATTTAATTTATGATAAAATTAGGTTTAAATTCTTTTACTTTCGAATTTCATTTACGTAGTGCAGAACGCATTAGAATGTGGTGATTTCGATTTAAACGAAGAGAAAAATCCGTGTTGACTTGCCACGCATTAATCTAATTAACCAGTATTATTAATGCGTCCAACACTTAATATATTTTACAACTGTACTTGTGTGATTTACTCATTTATTAAAGAAAATAGTAGTTACTGGGTCGTTCACATGTTCGTCTAAATCGAAAGTTCTTCTGAAGAGCACTAAGTGATGGAACAGAAGGCAGTTAGGAAAGACGGATGGAGTAGGGTACGTCGGTGAGAGATCATGATTTTGACGCATGATTTAGGTCGATTTTGTAAGAACCATCTTTTTTCTTCGTAATAATTTTAGTGGATTATTAGTTGTGAAGGTGAAGTACTGTTATAAATTTTCAGTATAGTTACACAAACAATACTATTTTGTAGTCACAGTTTAAACGCATGATTTAGGTCGCTTTTGTAAGAACCATCTTTTTTCTTTGTAATTTTAGTGGATTATTAGTTTTGAAGGTGAAATACTGTTATAACTTTTTAGTATAGTTAAACAAACAATACTTTTTTTGTAGTTACAGTCCTATTAACTAATGCAACATAAGAAATGAGTATATTTAGCATTGATATCTATAATCTGGACCAACAAACACCCAATCTAATTTTCTAG
This sequence comes from Escallonia herrerae, assembly GCA_033070095.1. Taxonomy (NCBI): domain Eukaryota; kingdom Viridiplantae; phylum Streptophyta; class Magnoliopsida; order Escalloniales; family Escalloniaceae; genus Escallonia; species Escallonia herrerae. Next base: position 133,917 of record JAVXUP010000534.1, on the reverse strand, counting down.
AATTTTTATTTATTTTTATACCAACTTAATTATGTGTGAATAGTTTATTTCTTAGAAGATCAGCTTCTATATATTAAGGCCACGTTTGACGCAGCTTTTTTTTCCAGTTTTTTTTTTCAGTTTTGGAAACTGGAAAAAAAAAGTGCGTTTGGTAACCATTTTTTTTTCCTTCTCCAATTTAAAAAACCAGTTTTTAAACTGCAGAGTAAAAAAAAAACTCCAGAACTGGTTTTTTTTTTCACTTTTGGTTTTTTTTTTGGAGACCACCACCAACACCCTCCCACCGCCAGCAGCCACCTCTGGCCGTCGGCCACCACTGCCGACAGCCACCTCCGACGGCCGGCGACCACCGTCGGCTACTGCCTGCAGCCACCGGCGACTGTTGGTGCCACCTCCGGCCGCCGGCGACCACCGCCGGCAGCCACCTCCTGCAGCCACCAGACACCGCCGGCCACCACCACCGTCGACCACCGCTACGCCCCACCACCACCACCGCCACGCCCCACCACCACCACCGCCACCGCAAACCACCCAGAAAAAAAGTTAAAATAAAAAGGGTTACCAAACACCAAAAAAAAAAACTCAAAAAAAAAAAAGGTTATCAAACACCCACTTATTTTTGTAAAAAAAAAAATAAAATTAAACTGCTCTTTAAAAACTGAAAACCAAAAAAAAAATTTTGTCAAACGAACCCTAAGTCATTGAAAAACAACCAAATTGTATGGCTGTTGGCTAATCGTAACCTTTTTGTAGTATCATTAAATTCATACATTTAAGGTAGTTAATAATAGCGTGATTTGATAAGAAAACGATAAAAAAAGTTTTGGTATAAATTTAATATTTACATCACTTAAAAAAGCCTTAATTTGTTTTTAAACTTTATTTTATCAATCCAAAAAAAAAACAAAACCTCCCACTCTCTTTTCCTTTTTCAAGTATTGGATGGAAGAATATTAAAAACTTTCACTTGGTAAAAAAACAAAAAAGATATAGTAGTTTATTGACACTATTATATGGTTGTTGCCTGATAGTAGCCTTTTTTTAGCATCATTAAATTCAGACATGTAATGTAGTTAAAGGATTATTACGTAACAATATTACATCTTTTAATGAGAGTGTGATTTGATAAGAAAACGATAAAAAAAAGTTTTGGTATAAATTTGATATTTACATCACTATAAAAACCCTTATTTGTTTTTAAATTTTATTTTGTCAATCCAAAAAAAAAAGATAAAAAAAGGGAAAGAGAGAAATCCGTTTCCAACTTACATTCAATTGATTTACACATGGAAATACAAAAAATAAAAAATAAGAACAGAACAACTTCTTATATATATGCTTAAGCAGAATGGATGCACTGAGAGAGGACATGATACTTAGGAGCAAGCTAGCAAGATTAAAAAGATGGAGACAACTGCTATTTCAGTGAAATGAAGACCATGTGCAACCAATGATCAGAGCATCAATCATGAAAATGGAGAGACAAGCGAATTTGCATGTCTCTCTCTTACGTGTAGAACGAGCACGCCGAGCTCATATTAATGTCCCCCAATTGCAAACAATGTCATGTGCCAACCGAGCACGTTGCTCTCCAAAACTGAACAACATATTCAACATGTATACTATCAGATTGCAACAACCAGGCAAGGAATTCTTCGGGTTTCAAATAGTAGGTTCAAAGCAACCAAGTATGAAGCTAAGGGTAGATTTGTTGACACTATTGACTAATAAGGTGAAACTCTTCGCTTTTTTCTGTAGTTAAACTGCAAAATGTTATCTCTAACTTTTCTATGCTTTAGTGTTGGACGCTCAACAATACATAGAAATACAATGTGGTGATGAGGTTGTGTCACATCACAACCGCACGGAGGAGGCAACTTCAATGGACAACTCCAATTTTGCTCCACCAATTGATATGCATTATGTAACTAATCCTTAAAAATATTTTTTCTTTGACATATCATTTGTTCTTCTCACACAATGCACAAATATATGTTATAGGTGAGTAGCACACATTATAATCGTTGCAATACCAGTTCAAATCAAAATTTGTTCCAAAAATGTAGATCAATCGATGGGTTTATGAACTACTACTCACCCCAGCCCACCATCCATTCCACAAAATAAATAGCCATGAATGGACCATAACACCCCCCTCCCAAAAAAAATAAAAATACCCCACCACTTGCCCGTGCGCGCGCACACACACACACACACTCTCAAAAAGATCATGAACATTTTTTTCCCTTAACCATCCCTACCCACCCAAAGTTTTTTCCAAGAAAACTGGAGTGGACCAAAAATAGATATAAAATTAGCTCATGGTGAAAATTCTAAAGCACAACTTTACACTACTCCAACAACGCACTCTCGCAAATGGAAAGTCAGGGAACGCTTAGTGTTTACTCAGAGATACTCTACATGTTCTGCGTGTCACGTGCTCATGTGGATTTAGGAAAAGACAACTCAAATCACCTTGACTAATCCAACATTCCAATTGTGCTATCATGCGGATGAGTGATTTTAACATTGCTACCACCAAAGACTGAGTTGTTATCCGCTCAATTTCGTTGTCCAATTTTTATGAAAAATGTAAGGACAAACAATTCTATGCTGTCACTAACATCAATGGGCGGCAAAGTAGATCACTCGATTTTAGATGGAGGCCCCATATGCATTTAGGATTAGCAGTGAAAACTATCATAGGATCGGTTCACTGGTTCCACCAGATGGTCAAAGACCTAATTTGCTCAACTCTACATTCATGACACTGAGCATGAGCTACATAATCATTTGAGTGTGGTAAATAATAGAGGTGTGACCATTCAAGAGCCGATGAGGTCACGTTGGATTACAAACAATGTTGAAAGAGATTAATCTATACGTAAAAGTGTTTTGAAGTGTTCGAGATACGATAAGTGAATAGAATGTACTAAATTTGCATATTCGGCTAATACACTCTAGAGGTGAAAGACAGTATGTGACACCGACAGCTGCAGAAGTTGTAATACTAATTATAGGCGGGGATAGTGGATCTATATCACACCGTGATGTTGTCGTCTACAAAAATGATGGGACGTTGAGGCGTAATAATGAAGCATATCAGTCTTACATGCCTTTGCAGTGCTCCTTATTATTTTCATACGGCACAAATGGTTGGCGTACAGGTATACCACGGACTTCTGAAACAAGCACCACATGAGAATGGGTGTCGATGAGAGAGTTTTACAGTTTTGACTACAACACCAAGAATGTGAAGGGAAGACGCTCCTCCAAGGAGGACAGTTGTTCAAGTAATTTGTTGTTGATTGTTATGCAATAATTGAACATAGCAGATTGTTCTATATCAGGACCCATCAGAAGGAGTTGCATACTGACTTATATCGGGATGTAGAGAATGCAATTATAGCTGGAGACGTTGAAGCAACAGCTGTAGGATGGAGATTTATTCTACCATCTTCTTTCTATGGTGGTCAGGAAACATGGTGCAACATTACCAAGATGTGATAGCAATATGCAGAACTCTGGGATATCCAGATCTTTTCAGTACATTCACAACCAATTCTAGTTGGCCAGAAATATAGCAGGATCTTGGACGGATAGAAGGTTAGCGTATAGAAGATAGACTTGATATAGTTGCCAGACTTTTTAGAATTAAACAAAGGCAACTAATGGATCATTTGAAGATGAAAAAAAAATTCAGGACAGTAATTGTAGGTACTTTAAGCCCACCGTCCCTCTACTACAACCTTTCTTTAGGATGTATATAGTTTATAAACTTCATATGTTGATATGAGTTTGTGCATGTAAATAGATATTTCTATCACAGAATTCCAAAAACATGGACTCCTGCACTCCCATATAATACTTACTCTAGCCCCTAGAGATAAACCAATGACCATTGAAGACGTTGACGATATCATATTTACTGAAATACCTGGTAAAGATACCGACCCACTAACTTTTGAAACTGTTGTTCGATGCATGATACATGGCCCTTGTGGCACTATTAATCCAAACGTTCCGTGCATGGTCAACAGCAGATACTCGAAGAACTACCTAAAGATATTTTGCGACGAGATGAAAATGGATTTGTATCGCGTAGGAATGATGGGAGGAAGGTTGTAATAATCGGACACAGAGTAGACAATACGTGGTTCATCTTGTACAATCGTGATTGCATTGTCTGTTTTGATATGCATATAAATGTTGAACGCTGTGTGCTAGAGAAGGCGGTGAAGTATTTGTTCAAATATGTTACTAAAGGTCATGATTGTGCAATAACGCTTATTCAAGATAATGCTACAATTCAAGATGGTGGAGGACAACGACATGGTGGCATTGTAGATGAGGGAAAGCATTATTTAGATTGTCGGTATGTGTCAGCTATTGAAGCATGTCAGAGATATTCGAGTTTGAGCTACAAAAACAATACCCAGCTATCATGCAACTTCAATACCATCTACCAAACCAACAATTCGTGATATTTAATTATAACGATCATCTTTACCAAGTCATTAATCAACTGGGCATAAATGATACCATGTTAACAAAGTGGTTTGAAGCTAACAGAAGATATCTAGAGGCAAGGGCTTTGACTTACATCGATTTCCCATTTGAGTGGGCATGTAAGACATATGGTAATAGAAAAAGATGGGAAAAAAGAAAAACATAAACACTGCCTTGGTCGGCTTCCTTATGCACACCCAAACTCTGGTGAGCTCTACTATCTCAGAATGCTTTTGCACAAGGTTTGAGGTTGCAAGGATTGGGATGACATCACAACTGTTAATGGAGTCTAGCATCCGACGTATAAATCAACTTGCACAAAATTTGGGCTACTAGATGATGACAACGAGTGGCACAATGCATTGTCGGAGGCAGCAATATGGGCATCTGCAAGAAAGCTTCGTAACTTATATTGTACAATGTTAATGTTTTGTCAAGTTACGAATCCAGCAGAGCTTTGGGAGCATCACTGGAGAGATCTCACGGATGATTTGGTCTACATTATAAGGCAAGAAACAACAGATATCAACATTTGTGTTGTAGACTAGGAACGAAAAAATTTGGGACTGGTGGAGATTGAGTACATACTAAACAGAAATGGTAGATTCCTCATAAAGTTCCCAAATGCCTCTGCCTGACGCACAAGCTTCTAACTTAATAACGAATCAGCTTATCAGGGAAGCTCTGGACTATGATAGCCTGGAATAAGGCCAGCTATTTGAGATGTTATTTTCCACTTTATATGCTGAACATTACTCAGTTTTTGATGCAGTAAAGGAGGCATATGAAAACAAGACAGATGGATTATTCTTTGTGCATGGTAGTGGTGGAACCGGGAAAACACATTTGTAGAAAACACTTATTGCAAAGATCAGGCAAGAGAAAAAAAGTTATTCTCTTAGTGGCATCTTCTGGCATCGCTGCACTTTTACTACCGAATGGAAAAACTGTGCATGGCCTCTTTAAAGTTCCACTATCTCTTAATGAATTCTCATGTTGCCAAATCAATCGCCAAAGCTAACTTGTAGGTTTAATAAGGGAAGCATCATTGATCATATGGGATGAGGCACCAATGATGCATCGCTATGGATTTGAGGCTGTTGATTGTATTTTAAAAGACATTTTATAGGGAAGTACTTGAAGGTGATTTTAGATAGATGTAGCCAATTGTTCAAGCAGGTGGGCATCAAGCGACAGTGGTAGCTTCATTGCTCGAATCAACAATTTGGATGCATGCGTGTGAAGGGACATGCATGATTCGAGGAGTCCAGAAATAAGTTATCTGAGTTCGCTGATTGGGTGATGAAGATAAGTGATGAGAAATTGCTAGGAACTTCTTTTGTTTATGAAGCTGAGACAAATTGGATACGTATCCCGAACGTTCTTGATTCAAAATGGTCAAAATGCAATACGTCAACTAATAGACACAACTTATCCAGATTTTGGGTCACGGTATTGTGATTGTGATTATCTAAAGGAGCGTGGTATCCTGACACCAAAGAATACCGATATAGATGAACTGAATGCCAAAATACTGTTTATGATTTATGGAGAAAGTAGAACATATCTAAGCATGGATACATTGTTTGAGAATGAGACCACTGATTAAGACCAAAACCTAAATCCACCAGAAGTGTTGCATACAATTTCTTATCTAGGATTGCCAACCAATCCTTTAGAACTTAAAGAAGGTGCACTAGTGATACTTCTTTGAAATCTCAGGTCCTTAGGTCTGTGTAATGGAATGCGTCTCATAGTTGAAAAAATGGGTAAGTGTCATTGAGGCGCAAGTCAGTACATGTTCACAATGTGGCGACACTGTTCTAATCTCGTGCATTGTTTTCTCACCTACTGCCGAACATAATCACTCCCACTGAGAAGAAGACAATTTCCATTAAAAGTGGCATTTGCGATGACTATAAACAAAAATCAAGGGCATACGTTGAAGAATGTTGGTGTGTACCTTCCAAAACATGTATTCTCTCATAGACGTCTTTATGTGGCAGTATCACGTGCAACGGAGCCTGCATGGTTAAAGATCTTAATAGTTAACAAAGATAACACGCCGTCGGATCACACAAAAAACATAGTATACCATGAAGTTCTTAATGTTCGTCATCTCTTTCTGGTTTATCCAATTGGTTGGTGATATATGTATACGTCTGTAATATTCTGAATTTTGGGAGCGGGTTAAAATAATCATCGGTGCTCCAAAAAATAAACAGATAATAAAATTAAGTAATGTTCGGGTATTAGTAGCGTGTAGGAGCTTAAGAATATTTTGGGGCAAAAATATAATTTTTGAAAATTTAGGGACATTTTTATAATTTTGGAAAAGTCTGGGGGCATAAAGGTAATTAATGTTCTCGGTGATGAAATGAGCACCTGTCGTTGTAAAAATGCAATTTTTAAGGGTAAAAATCATGTTTAGGGGCATTTAATTAAATTGAGAATTATTAGAATAATTTTAGAGCTTAAATGCAATTACACAAAATTTGAGATTTTTTTTGTAATTATGTAAAGTTTGGGGGGTCTTTTTGTAATTTTATAAAAATAATTTAAAAAATCATATTTTTTTTAGGATTTGCCACCACCTACTAGCTTGCATGACTAAGCTAGATAAACTATTTAATAATAGATTGGATAAGGTGAAAAGAAAGAAAAACAAAAGGGAAGAAATAGAGAATAGTAGTAGAAAAGAGAAAACAGAGCTTCGGGGAGGGGACTGGAAATTTGAGGGAAAGAAAGAGCATGAAGAAGGAACTCAAAGGTAATCCCTCCCCCTCTTTCCTAGTTTGCAATTTCAATTTTAGGTGAGAGTTTGAGCTTCTTACAGTGGATGGGGTAGCCATGAACACTGTGGAACAATGGGGGTGTTGCAGGCGTTCAAGTTGGGGTTTTAGCTTATATATGTGTGCAAATTGCATAATTATGTGTTAATTTTATGTATGAGGAGAAATGATGGGTCTCAGTGAGTTGTTGAGGGATTTGGTGGGTGTTTTGGAGCAAGGAGTGTGTGATTGTGTAACTGTGTGTGTAATAGGTGTGCTCGTGTGTGTGTTCATGGCTGCAACAGTGTGTTTGTATGTATAATTTGAATCTTTGATCATGTCGATGTGAATATAAGTAAAGGGGAGGTGAGTTTAGTGAACTTCCGAGGGGTTAAGGTATGAGTTTGTGTGGGTTCGGTAAGTGTTTGGCACTGAACTGTGTGTGTGTGTGGGGGGGGGGGGGGGGGCGTACGGGTGTGTTGTACGGGTGATTACATGTGTAATAATGTGTATATGTTGTGTTTTAGTGTGTTAGAATGTGGGTTTTAGGTATAGGAATGGAAATGGTGAGTAGCAATAGGTGTTCGTGGATGGTGTGCACCATATGTGTCACGGTTGAAGGGGAGAAGAGAAGTGTGTGTGAGTAAGGTGAAACATTATGTGTGTTGATCATGAACAGTAGTTGTAAGTGTCACTAAAGATAGAATTAATTTAGGCAGTTTTTCATGAATTCTTATAAATAGATAGGGCAGGAATTAGGCAAAGTTTAGAACTGTAACCCCCAATATATTTATGAAACCTACGTTCTGGAATGTTTTGAGAATTTTCGGAGTCCGTGAAGAGTGCTAAATTGGGGTACCGATTAAAGAACTTTATCGAATTATTTAGCATAGCAAACCAAGTTATTTTAACCTGAAAAGTTTATGGAAGCTCTATTTTACAGATATGATTCATTATCTAAAATTTCAGGCCATTTCAAGGTCGATAGGTATTTTTCGCGAAATTGGCCTATTAGCGCTCAGTCCAGACACAAATTCGGGATTTTCAGGTGAAAAATTTCTAAAATACTTTTTAGGCCAGAAATAACATCAGAATATTTAAAATAGCGTTTTAAGATATTTTTGAGATTTTTTCTGTGCCAGAAACCCTCAGGGGTGTTTTGGTAATTTACCACCTTGAAGGGGTATTTTGGTAATTTTACCTATAAGAGGTATTTTGAAGAAATTTATATACATTAAGATTATTTTAGTGACTTTTCTTATGGAAAATTCATTTTGAGAATAAAAGTGTAACGAGGGATATTTTAGTAATTTGTCGCCCCTAAGGGATATTTTGGTAATTTGACCTAAAAAATATATTTTACATAAATTTACATATGGAAAGTTTATTTCAGTGATTCTACTTATGGAAAGACCATTTTGGTAATTTGAGTCCGAGAGGGGCATTTTTGGTAATTTTACACCTTAGGGGCGTTTCAGTAATTTTACATACTCGGTGAGGAGAGGTTCATTTTGAGAGCGTGTGTGAGTTCCTATTAAGTTATACTTTTGTTCTGTAGGCTGTATTCTAATAGTTCAATTATTCCGTTTAGGTTAAAGTTAAAGACTTCCGGTTAGGATAATTTAGCTACGGATCCAGGTAAGGGATTCTATCTGAACCTTGGGTAAGGACTTTTGTCCGAACCCTTATTTGATTACTTGTACTCATAAGTATTCCTTTGATATATTTATGGCTAATGCCGAACTCTGAGTTATGTATTGATATCATCATGTTCTTGTCCAGAAAACCCTAATGTTGAACCTGAATCGATTAATTGAAAATCTTGTGATGCCCGCCTATATTGTTGGTTAAGAAAATTTGATAATTGTTTGTATCCGTTCTTTCGAATTATTGTACCTAAATTCGATAAGGTTTCACAATTTTTTTTGCTATTTATTTATGATTTTCTTCTAAAATTCCTAATAATGGCTTACATCAATATGTTATTGCTATGAGAACCCGAATTGTTTTTGGGGATATGAGCTTATGTTAACCCTCATTTATTTTGTTAATTTTCTGTGTTGACCTGGGTACCTGTTTAGTGGGGAGGCGGTATAAGGCTGGTTGAATCCTGCATGAAACGCAGGCTAGTACCCAAGTGGACTAGTAATTATTTTAGTACATCATGCACGTGTACACTATATAAGCTTGCTATAATGCCATTGCAATTGCTCAGGATCAACATTGATTTTTGATTTTATTAGCTAGAATGATTTGTGCTTTGGTTGAAACCCTTGACAAATATTCATCGTATTTAGTTAGAAGGATTTGTACTTAAGTTGAAATTCCCTGACAAACCTTTATTGTATTACTTGAAATGATTTGTGCTTGGGTTGAATCCCTCAAAAAATCTGCTGTATTTTGAAAATGATGACTTGAAAATGATCTTTTATTGATCGTTTTGGGTTTTGTTCTGATTGTTAATATTTATTTTGGCATCTATTTCTGATGAACTTTGATTATTTTGGGTAATCATAGAGTTTTCATCGTTCGAAGTATTTTAAAAATCATCGTCGGTTGGATTTTTCGGAGTCGTGTTAGAATCTCTTTTTGTAGCCTTGTACAACCTTACTGGGCTCTCAAAAGCTCACCCTTTGTTTGGCTCCCTTCTACAAGTGATGATCAAATGTAGCATGTTCGAAAATGGGTTAGAGTCTGTGTGAGATCCCGATGAGCCCATCACTACTGTGTAGGGAGACCCCTGCATGGGTCAGTTTTGCCAACTCGTTCTATAAGAACTTGAGTTTGTAAAGAACCTAGATCTTAATGGTTCAAGTTTGAGTAGTTTTGTAATATTGAATGTGAAGAGTTTGAGTTGATATCGGATTAACTGTTTTGGAAGTATATGTTAGTGAACAGGATTTGACAGGTTTGATGTGATCCGGTAAGTTAACGACCCGGGAGTTCGGGGCGGTGGAGCTCTGGATTCCCGGGGTCGTTACAACGTCAACTATTCTTCTTATTGTATTTTCTTAAATTTAATGTAATACTTAGCTTCCATGTGACATGTTTGATTACTTTATCCATCACATCCGCCGAATCACACAAAAACCTTAGTATACCTTGAACTTCTTTATTATTGTATCTTAGTTTTTGTGATCTATCTCTGCTGTACCAAATTGATCGGTGATATACCTACGCGTCAACTAAGCTTCTTTCTGTATTTTTCTGAATTTTATGTAATACTTAGCTTCGGTGTGACGTGTTTGACTATTTATTCGTTTTATCTTCTCTGTGTGTTTATGTTCACCGATACAAATAATAATGTCATGTTTAATGTTCTTATTATTTTGAAAAACAAAATTACAGGAGAAGCGCTTACTAGATATACACCTTTCGCATTTCTTAATCCACTCAGATTAAGATGGAACGTGAAGGCTGGACTAGTTAGGATAATCATTCTTCGTGGGCACGATCGACGAAATAAGGCCTACCAGAGCTTCAAGCTATTATTTGTTGACGAACAAGTGAATGCTATTAAAGTAAATTACTGAACATTTTCTTACAAAGTAGTAGTCACAAATTCAATTCATCAAGGTGATGCTATGCAAAGGATGGTAGCTATAAGTGAAGTGAATTATTTTTATGAGTATCTTAATGATGGCAAAATTTATTGTTTGAAAGGAGTTCAGATATATCCTGCTAATTCGAGGTATATTTTGGTACCTCATCAGTATCAGTGATATCTTATGGAGGACCGTTGTTGAGCGCATTCTTGATAACTGCGATACAATACAACTTCACAAGTTTTTCTCAGTCAAATTAACTGACGTAGGTCAATTTGTTAAGCGGGATTACACCTTGAAAGGTACGTCGCCATGAATTTTAAATACTACATCGTATTATCACATATAAAGCAAAGATACTAACACGACTGTCTACATTTGTAGATGTCATTGGTTTGGTGGTATCTATCATAGAATGCCAGATTACACAACGCAATGATACACCAAAGAGAGATATTGTACTCATTGATCCGAGATTCGCTCCTTACGTTACTCCTCTTACTTTTTATTGAGTTGTTTATTTTATGAATCCCATAGAGTTCCACGACATCTTCTGACCTAAGTTTGTCTTGAAAATAAAAAGTATGACTGCAGTAAGACTTACTCTCTGGGAGAAACTTGTAACCGTAGAGGGAGAGAACATGTTTAAGAATGTGGCGAACGACATTACATTGATTGTCACGAGTGTGTATGTTAAAGAGTACGAAATTGGCATACTCAGTTCTACTCTAACATAAATTTAGAATTTAAAAATACGCACTATAATTTTCAAACATATGAAGGATTAAGTCTACCATCTAGCAGTTTCAGCAAACTGTATATCAACATCAAAATGAAGCTAGCGACTCAATTAGCAAGTGGTAGGAAAAAATTTTGGTTTACATGACATTTTCTTTATTGAATTTATTGCTTATTTTAGTTACACTGGAGTAGAACAAATGACTTATCTATAGCACGTTCACTGATGATTTCAAACTCAAAGAGAGTGCGGAAGGACAAATGTAATGTAATTTACTAAAGTTGGCACATTTCATTTTTCAATATTCGATGGTTACTAATGGAAAAATATAATTTTATAGGTCAAACATTTTTGCATAACGGCACGTATCGAGTTTATTGACGTGAAGAATCTTTGGTACGATCCGTTTGCGGCATGTCTGAACAAGGTAGAGTATCACGATAGCAGGGCGATATGCAGTACCTGCAGTGGAAAAGAAGTACAAGTTGTGCCCCCCGTTTGTATTAGACATTGGGTATTAACAGTACGTGCGTTAATATATTAGCTGAGTAATCGTTCTTGGTGTTTTTAAAACAGGTACAAAGTGCACGTTACAATGTCTGATTCAAGCGGAAGTAAGCAACTTATCCTCTCAAACAAGCAAGCCGAGTATATTCTACAGTGTCCGGTATCTCAACTACAAAACTTGAAGCACCAGGTGCATTTAATACTAATACATCTTCCATATTTTAAGTTAACGGACATTTGCTGTGTTTAATATCTCAGTGGTTATAGAATTATGGAGATGACATGTTACAAGAGTACGTGGAGTTGCTGAAGGACGAGATGTATTCATTCATAGTCTGTGTACCGAGAAACGTGTATCAAAATGCATATCCTACGTGTGTAGCATGGGTGCTAAGGTTGAATTGTGAGGAAGAATGTGTACATGCATGAGAAATGTTTCATGACGAGATGCAACACACGTAAGTAGAAGTACAAACATTATAGCTTCATTTCATACATGACTAGCATTTATCTAGGAAAACTAATTAGACCTATGATGTTGAGCAGGAATGCCGAGAAGAAGCCGTTAACAAGGTCACGTAGTTCAAGAGTTAGCAAATGGAATTTGAAAATGACGAAGAACTAAGCTTTGCTATACTTTTTGTACACATTACCTAGCTCGGTTTTGTATATATTTTACTTTTAGGTTTGAGTACTGTTACTATTTTATTTTGATATCGCTCTGTAATGTAATTTGATCAAAGGTAGTACATGATTATACTCCCATGCTATGCAGGCGGTCTTAGCATCAAAAATTTGGAGCGCGAAGTGCAATTAAATCTATTTTTGGGGGAAATTCATATTACTATTTTCAATTAGAATAATTTATGGTTAGCTTGGTTAGTGGCACTAATAAAATGAAGTATACAGGCTCCGTTTAGAAAAAAAAAACCCAATCGGTAATATATCTATGATATTTGCAGTGAATCCCCCCGTTAAGTACTAAATTTGGGTCAATCCAATATGATGGTAAGCTATTGCCTCACCAACTAGAAATTCCATTTTCTATCCTATTTACTATGGCGACCATTCTTATTAGTCCCGAGCTCGATAAGTGAATTCGGCTGCAGAAACACTCTGATTTGGTACCGCTCTCGCGGCCCGCACCGAAACAGTGCTTAAATGAAGAGTTGGTTTACGTTATGGAAAAAAGAATGCCACCAAAAGTTGCTTAAATGAAGAGTTATCTATTAGGTAGTTTATCTTTTATATGGTAGTTATTTTTTACGTTTAGTTTGTAGTATAAATAGTAGATGCAATACTCAATGTGTGGACACAACAATCTTCACCATCAATCAAATCCAGTTTCTTCTTCCTTCTTGCGAAGAATAATGTAACTTTTCTCTTCATGTCAAAAGCCTTTCATAGATAAGTTTATCAGAGCCTTCTTATAAGTAAAATGCTTTTGTATTCGGGCGCACTAATAATCACCGCTTTCATTTCACCATTTGTAATCTTTTAAACACTTTAGAAAAAGTCCATTGAGAGAGGCGAAAAAGAACAAAATTGGACTAGTTACTTGTCCATCTTATCAATTTCTTATCCCCCCGGCCTTATTCCTGATGTATATATCCCCCACGAAATTGAAGTTTAGATTGAGGTGTCTGTCGAGATTTCGCCCAGCTTTTCACCATCAAACTTATTACCACCCAATAATTCAGGCTGTGATATTGGCTCTAATTATTCCACAATCTGATCGTCGACAATTATTTTTTCCAATTTAACTCCGATATGAGGCTACGCCCCATCCAGTGTCATATTCATTCACGTCTACTCTTAACATTCTCCAACCCATCACGTCTACTCTTAAAAAAAAAAAAAGAGGATACTTGTTTCAGTCGGCATGGTTAGTGGGAAATAGGACAATTGAAACCAAGTTTGAAAGATAATACACGACACGTGAGGCCTAAACTTGCTGGAATTTCTAGACTACTTTTTATGGGCAAATTAGACCCTCAAGTCATGTAGGGTATGTCCCCTTCACGGTTTTGAAACATTGCTACACCGTAATCATAATCTTAATGGTAATCTTTATCATTAAAATCTGTGTAATGAGCATGCTATCATCCAAAATTGTAATCATAATTCTATAAAGTTGATGCCAGGGAAAGTGGGTTCGCAGTCGACGTGGAGGTGCCACAAGGAATGCAGTCCGAGTCGGATGCCAAGTGTGATGATGTGGGATACAGCAAGGGTGGAGCAAGACCAAGGGCTTTCCAGACAGAGCCTGAGGGTGGCAGTGGTGCGAGGGCGATGGCACAGGATGAATACACGACGACAATCACAGTCGGATGCTTTGGTCTAGAGTTAGGGACCTGTATGTTTCTCTCTCTAAGATTCTATAGTGAGAAAGTGAAAATGTTAGAGTTTTGTCAGAAAATGTCCAACTCCTAAATGAATTCACAAGACCTCTATTTATAGAGGTTGAGATGATGATGTCATTAACCGACACGTAGCGCTCCCCGGGGGTGACACGTCACTGAGGGGGTCCACAGCTACCGGTGCTCCACGAACTGTCGGATCGCATATTCACCCAGCCTGCTCCCTCACAGTGTCGTTTTGTCTGTCTGAAAAGACTGGCTCCCACAGCGTCGGTGTGGCTAGAGAACCCCCTTGATCTAGCCACCAATCCAAGCCCTTGCAAAGTCCCACAGGCCTGGCAGTGGTGGGGAAAACCCGATGCCCAACTACCAGGCGGACTAGGCGCGATGCCCTCCGAAGACCTGCTCCCGTCTTGGAGTAACTCGGGGGTCATAGTCCATAGGGGTGCCGACGCGAGCCCCCAGTGACGGAGCACGTAGGCCAGTCACGAAGATACCCTGGCGGAGATAGTGTCCCGGATGAGTTGCCTATCCCGGGAGTAAGTCCTTGTGCCGGAGCACTCGGAGAGCGTCAAGGTAGCATCCCGGAGGAGCCGTCTACCCGACGGGCCAGATAGCATCCTGGAGGAGTCGTCTACCTAGCGGAAGGGGAGTTGAAGAGCTCCCTAACGGAGATAGTGTCCCGGAGAAGTCGCCTATTCCCGCGGTGATTCCTTGTGCCGGAGCACTCGGAGCGGGTCAAGGTAGATCCCGAAGGAGCCATCTACCTGACTGGCCGAGGTAGCATCCCGGAGGAGCCATCTACCTGGCGGAATGGGAGTTGAAGAGCTTCCTGGCAGAGATAGTGTCCCGAAAGAGTCGCCTATCCCAACAGGGTGCTACTCACTTTGGAGGGTGGGTCGAAGCATGTTCCAAGACCAGGGCAAGGTGCGCATGGTGTGGTGAAAGGATGGACTGATGCAAGGAGCATGGTAGTGTGACAGAGAGCCAGATGGCACGACTGTGTTAGTGGCACGGCGCACGGGCACGACAGAGTGAGTAAGGTGCTGGGGGCACGTCTGTGTCAGTGGCTCGTCGCACGGGCACGGCAGAGTACGTATGGTGCCAAGGGCACTGTAGTGTGACAGGGAGCCAGGGGGCGCGACTGTATCAGTGGCGCAGCGCATGGGCACGACATAGTGTGTGTGGTGCCCGGGGCACATGCCATGGAGATGGCGCAGCGCATGGGCACGAATGAGTGCGTATGGTGCCAACGACACTGTAGTGTGACAGGGAGCCAGGGGCGAGACTGTATCAGTGGCGCGGCGCATGGGCGTGGCAGAGTGAGTGAGGTGCCAGGAGCATATGTCATGGGGATGGCGCACAGGCGCGGTAAAGTGTGTATGGTGCCCGGGGCACGACATTGTGACAGAGAGCCTCGGGGCAGAGCTGTATCAGCTACGCGGCGCACAGGAATGGCGGAGTGACGTTCGGGCGATGGGGTCGCTGAGTGACGTCCGGGGGACGGGGGTCATGGAGTCACGTCCGGGCAACAGGGGTCGCGGAGTGACGTCCGGCCCCTTGAAGAGTAGTGAAGATGCTAAGTATGGAAGCCAAAGGCCAACCCTTTGGGAGAAGGCCAAGGCCAACCCTTTGGGGAGGCCAAGGCCAACCCCAGAGGAAGGCCGAGGCTGACCCCCAAGGGAGGCTGAGGCTGACCCCAAGGGGGAGGCCAAGGGAGGCCGAGGCCGACCCCAAGGGGAAGGCCAAGGCCGACTCCCTTCGGTAGACGCCAAGGTGCGCCAACGGGCGACGGGCGGTGTGCGACGATCGGAGCGTGACGAGCAGTCACGCAAGGATGAGTTTCTTGGTGACGAAGTCACGTAAAAAAAGTGAGAAGTGCACGTGACTTGAGCATGCACCTTTGATCAGTTGGAATCGTTGAATATTGTCTGTTACTTGTGCGGACGTGTCATGCAAAATGAGACTCCCAGTGGGCCTTTGGGTGTGACGAAAATAAGTTGGGAACAAAAGTGAGAGTGAAAGGATGTTCTAATGCAGTGAAAATGACGAGAATGACTACATGTCCCCCTTGCATATGTTTAATTTTTTGTTTGGGTATTTTTATGGCCATTTCATAGCAATGGCCTTTAAATTTTTAGGTTTGGCACGATATTTAGATTCTTTTACAGCAATACAGGTGAATGTAAATTTGTTTTATTGAGAAATTGAAAATCCTCAAAGTATAAATGTCATTTCATTGTCTAATATGAAAGTACGCGTTAGAAGTGGCATGGCCTATGAGTGTCTGTGCATGCACGCGCTCATGCATTGAGAACGTTAATTATCATTGATACTGATAATATTTTGAGAAGACTGGAAAAAAAAATAATTTGTTAGTACCTCAAAATGATATATTTTGTAGCATGGATGTCTATTAAAATATACTCACAGATAGGGCTTTATATGATATTCCAATATTACCTTTCATTATGGATACGGGCCTACTGAAAAAATAAATAAAGTAAAATCAACCAGGTTCAGTGACTTCTCGGCAACCTGCTCGTTGACTAGCATTAGATATGACAAATGTATATTATAGCTCTCCCGCAACAGTTACTCGGTAAACATAGAAATAAAATACAACCAAAGGTTGCTAGTTATGAGTCGTCATCTTTGACTAGACTTTGCGCTACACAGCTTTATATATTGTAATAAAGCCTCCACTTGACTCATCATCTTTAGTTATACTTGTTTATTGAATAATCCTTCAATGCGTCAGCACATGTCGGTCCATAAATAATTTGTTGTTACCTAAATTGGCATAAGTTAGCCGGATATACCTATAACCATACAGTTTAAGCAAATATATCCATGTTGGATACAATTTGCATTCAACAAAGGAGATTTATTTTCTATTTGCGAGAGCAAACAAATTAGCGAAGGCTTGTGTTTTGATTCTTGTTGAACTTTGGATGCTTGACAAACCCCCAACCAACTTACTGGAAGACCTGGATAAAGATGCGCATGCATGGTGAACGGAGGCTAAGGCAAGTTCCTAGCTAGTTTTAATTAGTTTAAGTTTTTTTTTCCCAGTACTAATTTGTACCAAAACATAGGGAAAAGTTGTTTCAGTCGGCAGGTGAACAGGAAATAGGAACAATTGAAACTAAGTTTGATAGATAGTACACTTAATATAAGGCGTAAACTTGCTGGGATCTTTGAACTGCTTTTATTGGCAAATTAGACCATCAAGTCATGTTGGGTATGCTTGCTTCATGGTTTAAATCAGTGCGTCACCGCAATTGTAATCGTAATGATAATTGTAATCATAAAAGTGGACGTGATGAGCGTGTTTGATTAACTACGGGAGAATTCATCCAAAACTGTACTCATATTTACCTTGTGTGTCTGGTTCAACGAAAGTATACCTAATGCAGTGAAATATGATGAAAATGATTATAATGTCTTCCTTGAATATGTTTTATTTTTGTTTGGGGAATTTGTATGGCCATTTCGTAACAATAGCCTTTGAACTTTTAGTCTTATGCGGTTGGCATAATATTTTGATTCTTTTACAGCTGTACAGGTGAATATTAATTTGTTTTATTGAGAATTTAAAATGCTTAAAATTTAAATGTCATTTTTTTCATGTAATATGTTAATTTATACTAATTATAAAAGTGTGGATGAGTTTAAATTATTTTTGAAAACTATCACTCAAACTTTTACTAATACCATCGTTACCCTTGGTGTTGATTTTAGTGTGTTGATGTATGACCCCCGGAAGACTTCTAATATCTTAATGCTAAATTCATGGATCATTTCCCAAAGTTTATTACCTAATACTAGATGCATGGTTGCGTTTTTCAAAGCATCTGCCTATATCTTAATCATTTATCTCTGAATCTATATCAATTTATATATAAAAAGTCATCTATCCGTCTATCTATATGAATACTAGCTATAAAATGGGAGTTGGTTTAAAACAATCATTGAACTTAAATACCCCTAAGTATTTAAAAATGTCCCTCAAGTCCCAACTATTCTTGATTTATATGAAAAAATAACAATATTAGCACCACTATAATACATTTATCAAAAATATAAGATCAATGGGTGGTTTTATTTCTTTGTACAATCTACAATTACTTTATGTTACCCTTTATATATCCCTCTTACCGAATAAAGTCAATATTTTTTATCTTACAGTCAAAAGACAACTACTCAATTTTAGGTCATTGACTTCCTTTATCGACTAATTCTTTGCTCCTTTAGTCATTGTTTATCTAATTCCCCTATGAG
Source organism: Escallonia herrerae (assembly GCA_033070095.1). Taxonomy (NCBI): domain Eukaryota; kingdom Viridiplantae; phylum Streptophyta; class Magnoliopsida; order Escalloniales; family Escalloniaceae; genus Escallonia; species Escallonia herrerae. The sequence continues at coordinate 115,202 of JAVXUP010000534.1, read as the reverse complement.
CTTTATTTTCTTTTAAAGCAGATTGAGATTGTAAATATCTATGACTTTACCACAGGCCTGCAAGTATACAGAATACCAAAAAGAGCTAAGTGGCACATAGCTCGGCTATGACCTTATATGGATGAAACTTGATACTCTGTAACTTGGCTATGTCCCTATAGTGGTTATCTATGTCATACTTCCAGCAGACCGAAAAAAGCACAACCATACATGTAAAAACGCTATTTTTAATTTTCAGCTCAGTAAATATAGAAACAAAAAGAAGAGGCCAATCTAAGGCACAAGTGACATTACAAAGACCTATGAAAATTTTGTTCATTTGACGACATATAATACATGAAACTTACTTTCGAATAGTTTTTAAAAGGCTAACGATGATGGTATGGATGAAAACTGGTGATGGAGACAATTGAAGTATGCATATTTTGTTGCCTATATTGCTGAATTCATACCAATTTCAATTTGTATAAAGCTCCTCTTAATATTTAAATACCCACTTCATACCATTGTGCTTGACTTATGCCTTAGTAAGTATGTAGCTTTGTTATATGTTGTTAGGACTTATTAGATGTTAAATTATGACGCTTTTGACTTCTTTGTTGCATAGCGTAGATGTTTTTGAACATAAATTTAGCAAATGTAGCTAAAGATTATAATGTTATGTTTTAAATGCCGTTTTAGTAACAAAAGCATACTATAAAGAACCAAAGGCTAATTACTCATTTTCTATTGATGGTAGGTTTTATCCAATCATCTGAGGTACTATGTCATTCTTGCTAACTGCAGTAACTTGCAGTTATAAGAACAACAAAGTTCAACATGGCTTTTTTTATTTGTAATACTAATCAAGCATTAATGTATGTGCAATGCACATGCATTACCATTAGTATATGTTAAAAGTTGCATTGTATATGGGTGTCTTTGCGTGCGCGCGTTCGTGCATTAAGAATGTTAATTATCGTCTAAAATTCGTAGTATTTTGAGAAGGTAGAAAAAAACAATTTGATAGCACCTCTAAATAATATATTTGTGTCATGGATGTTTATAAGATAAAGTACCTATCGGGCTTCATATGAATATACGACAGTATTTGTCATTACAAATATGTGCCTAATAAATTGAGGGGGGGGGGGGGGGGGGGAATTCTCTGGATGATGGAATCAAAATGCCCCTCTTGCGCTTGTCTACAATTGCGTCGTAATGGCAATAACATGCTAAAAGATTAAGCAGACACGTTACTTCCGCGACTATGACACTGCAAGTGCCTGTAATGACCTTTATGGTAAATCGAATGGACCCTATACGACGCTTGGTTATGATTTACAAATGAAAATCAAATGAGGAAAAAAAGAACTAACAAGAAAAATAATATCTAAACAAAGCGTTGGTGTTTCGAAAACAGAAATTTAAGGATCATGTGCCAACAAGAAATAGGCTCACCTCGACAGGCTTGTAAAGTTCACATGACATAGAAGAAAAGTGCATGTTACGAGCAATTCAGTTAACATATTCAACTCTGAAATGAACAATAATCAAGTAAGAATATATCTCTTATCTCTTTCTTTCATTATTTAGAGGTCAGGACATACGTAATATAAAGGAAATTTTTATTTTGGTGTAACACCTCTTTTAATTTGGTGTTACACAATTACTTATCTAAATTTGTGATACTCAACACTCAGCACTTTGAAAAAATTCTTTAAAATATGACATAAAACAAAATTAATAAATAGTAAATAACTACTTTAAGTGCATGTTTGATTCTTACAATTTATAACGCTTATATCATGCATTTTTTTTAATAAATTTCAATTCGACAACTTTATTTTTGCATGCTTATCGCGTGTGCAATACTGCCTTTTTTATGTTAGACTTGACATCAATACTAGTTATAATTGATTAATATGTTATTAGTTTATATGTTTTCATACATACACATGGAATTGAATCTAATATTTATCTCTACGGTGAACTAGCTATGAGTGAACACACTGATAGTACGTTTCACATTACTAATTTATGTAACGAATGAGTCACACACATATCGCGTGTGCAGGACGACTCGTAAAAATAATGCAAGCTTGTTAGGTTGTTTAGTCCATAATGGCGATCACAGAGTCATCCCAAAACAGACATGCCCGAGGAGGAGGAGGAGGAGGAGGAGGAGGGTGGTCATTTCCTCACCTAAAGGTGTTTTTCAACTTATGCCCAGGCTTCTAATGAAAAATAATTTTATAATTCCATCTTTACCCTTTTCGTTTTATAAATCAAATTAGTTCCCCTCTAGATCATGCCGAAGGACACGTGAAATGGGTATGAGTCTATGGTAAGTCCTTATTATGCCAAGGTGCTGCAAAATTTTGTCCGTTCCTCATCCGAAATTATTGTTCTTGCTAGACCAAAGGTTAACATTTACTACAAAACTAAAATGCCACTTGTAAAGCATTATCATTCTGTCTACTATATATGTCCATACCGCTAGATCAAAAGCATAAACACGATGTCAGCATATCATAGTCATTCCTAAAGTATATATTAATTATTTTCTGAACTAAACATGCGAATGTAATTGCAATCACATTTTAAATGACTTCTCTAACAGTGAATCGATATGATTTTGGTTACCGTTGACATTAAATTTGTCGTTACGACTACGGTTGGCGGCGAACCAAATGGATCCTAAATGTTGTTTGTGCACAAAAGCAAACTCGCAATCAAATTCTAAGCTAAGGATAATTGAAAAGCATCAAACTTATAGAAAGGATTTTGATGAACTAATATATCGACGCTTTTCATGAGAAAAGCAAAGACAGGATAAAAGGCTTTGAAACGTAAATGACAAAGAGTCTTGATCTCATCAATGATCATGAGTCCTCTACAATGAGTCCTACAGCATATACTTATAGTAAAATAAAATTCTAAAAAACAAGTAACACTTAGAAAATAATTACAAAATAGAAAATAACTTCTCCTAACAAATGGGTAACTATTCTCTGAAAAATAGGAAGACATTTTACATAAGTAAGTTTTTCACATGAGAAAATAACGTTCAAACTTGCAACTTCATCATTTTCTTTTTCCAAATAATAGTATAAAAAACTTAATGCCATTGAGTAGCATTTTGCTAAAGACAAGTTATTAACTTTTAGTGGCTACAAATAGTGTCTTTTAATAGTGAAAAGTTTTTCACTGCTACAAGCATTGTCTTCCCGACTCAAGCAAATGAATACTTAAAAATTTGCAAAGAGCCGTATATTTCAAAGTGAAAGCACATTTTACTAACGATGACCTTGTTCCCTTTTAAAGCGCACGCAGGTTCACTATTAATTAGCTATCGATTGACTTGAGCTGCATCATCTTCATTTTGCACATACAGCAGTATTAAGACAACAGTGGAGTGCCTTAAGACCTGCTAGCCATTTTTTTGACAAAAACAAAATAGAACTACCTTATAGGCATGCTTTGCCAATTATAGAACATGCAATTGAACCTTTTCACTTTTATTTTAGCAGGAAACATCTTACCCATAAATGAATTCGCATAAATGTTTATTAACATCCAGCTTCTTATATTACACTAAGATTATATTTGTCGTGCTCCATTTACCTAATCATTAATGAAAATTTTTGGCCATGATGCATATATAAAACCAAATCCACTAGTCACGTAACAAATTTATTTTTGCTTTAGCAGCCTTTTTTTTAAAGAAAACTGTATTGTTTTTTTGCTTTAGGTTGTAGCACAAGTCTTAAGAAAATTTTAAACCAATTGATTGCCCATGTGACTTTTCTTCTAAGCCAATACTGCGCATGTTACACGTGTGCATCCAAGGCCTCAGCATTTCTATCTTACTTGACATATATATTTCCTTATGCAAACATCAAAGGAAGAATGTCTAAATCATGCTGATTTGTTAGCCATACAACCAAAATAATGCACCGGTGTGTCCTACAAATCCCAAGGGGGCCGTAGAATACTTAAATATGAGGGATCTAAATAAAATTTCAACCACTTATACCTTGGTATTCATAAAAATTGGAGTTATCTGCTATACAAATGAAAGCTGTTGAGGATAGTTGGTTTAGTGCCTCCAGTAATTTGGCATAAATTGCTCTTTCGTCATTTCTGAACATCGATATGCCCCCAGCAGTACCATTTGTATTTTCTTTTGTTTTATAGACCACGAATTATAGACCATTTCATGGTCTTGGAGCATCAATATGGCTCTCGGTAACAGCTTTAGAGCAAAGGCCAATAATACATTTTTTTATTGATGGTATTAGTGACGAATTACACAACTAAGATTGTATCTAATCACTTGGGTACCATATCATTCTTACTCATTGTATTAATTTATTAGTTATAAGAACACCAACATGGAAATCTGTTGAGGATGAATAAAGCAACTTCGATGCGGTTTAAATAATAACCAAGCGTTATTGCTCACTTGCAATGCACGTACATTACCCCCAGTATAAATAAAAACATTTAACTTCTAATAAGGCTTTTAATGAACTAGTTTATGAAGGCTTTTCTGAGGCTTTGAAAAGAAAAGGAACAAGTAGACTTGACTTCATTGATTTCATTGATGATGACGACGAGCCCTCTACAATGAGTCTTGCAAAAAGGTACTTATAATACAACAAAATTTTAATAAAAGTAGCTAAAACGTATAACTATTACATAGAAAATTAATTTTCCTAATATATGATGCTGATTGATAATAAGTGTACACACAAATTTCACGTTTAAATATGCGAGGCAAGAAATAATATACAAACTATAATTTAAAGATATATATTTTCTTAAATTAAGGATTACACTACTCTGTAATTTAATTAGAAAATAAATATGAATCCTCTGATTCAATCTCCGATTTCTGTCACTATCCAAGGGCTAGAATAGCTTGTTCTTGAACCGCTACGTTGACTTCTTCCTTGAGGGCGGTTCTTGACTTGTAGAATCTCCACGGTTGAAGGTGAATTTCTCTTTGATGTTTAGGATCAAAGAGATGAATCTTTATCGCCGAGAATGCTCGATTGAAGAACGACACTAACTTCGTGCTTTTTGTTCTTCAAGTAGAGCGTAATTCTCGTATTGTGGGCTTGTAACAGAGTTCTGGCAGAACACTGACTTATTTGCATAGACTTAGTCTGTCATTTTCCCTCCAGGAAGCCCTCTATTTTATAGGCAAAATGGTAGAGTCAAATTTAAAAAACCCATGATTTGGAGATTTACCCCGGGTACCATAGCATGCGGGGATAAGGTAGACATACTGGTGTATTCTATTAAAGGGATTTTTGTTACCCTTTGATTAATTAAATGAATTTATTTTCATTTAATTTCTTTTGGTCAAAGTTGACTTAATTGAACTTTCTGATAGGAAGACCATTGGTCTGACCACATAATTTTATTTGGGCTAATTCTTCAAACTTAGCTTTGACTTGAGCCTATTGCTTTGTTTGACACCAAGTTAGCATCTAGGTTCGTATTTTTCGTAACGTTGAATATTTGACTGGTCACAAAAATAATTTACCATTGACTAGTAAAATTATTTTTACTGTTTATAGTAAGAATTTATTTACTTGTGAACCAAATATAAACGAAATTGCATTGCTTTAATTTAGCTACCGGACTGCTTTTGGTTCCAAGTCAGGAAGATCAAACTCCAATTCCGGTGCCACTCTTGGGCTTGGGCTCTATGTAGACGTTAAACACTAGATATGGACCCTATATCCTGTCTGTACGTCACTTGAAACTTGAAATGTTCATTTTTTTTTTTTTAATTTTGCGATATCAAAACCTTTTACATCAATCCCCCAATCGGTCAGTGATAAAGTGTCGGTCACGCTAGTTATATTCCTTCCCTGATTTAATAATACATTAACCAAACCCCTCCGCCCAGGTGTTTTAGAAACCAAAACTAGACTGGTGATGAGCTTGATTTTCTAGGGTAAATGCAGATCAAATCCCTACCAAGACAAAACAAGGGGCAGGCTTAGACCATCTATATTATGTATAGTATAAAATATTTAAATAGATATTACTGCCTGTCAAGGCACGTTTGATTTTTATAATTTAAATTTCATTAAAAAGATAATTTTATAATATATTTTGAAGGTCAAACTTGATATAACAAGTAAATGGCTAATATATGACACAAATAAAAAAAATTTAATAGTAAATAACTACACATATGCGATGCCTGATTATTCTTAACACATTTATTTTATTAATTTTAATTTTGCACACGCATCCATGTGTTACGTTGATTAGTATTACATTATGCAAATATTATATTCAACAACTATGATTACAAGTTACGTATCGGCGTCACACAAGAAAATGTGAACTTTTAAACTCAACCAGTTTGATACTTCCAAACCTAACCATCTGTTTGCTATAAAATATTGGGCACATAAATATCGATAGAAGTCTCTCACTGCACTTGAGTGACAAACAAAAATTCCAATTACAAGCAAGGTTGTTGGATTTCAACATATTTAATAGAACTTTACTTTAGTCACGATATATGTTGGTGAATTCTCAATTTTGGCATTTAGTAACGCCAAAAGTAGTGTTATATTATGTGCTGGCTTATAAAATGTCCTGAGGTACGCAGTACGCTGAGCGACATGTTTATTTATTTTTTCTTTAACACGTTTATTAGTCATGGCTTAGAGGTTTGATACTTCAAAAATACCTAGGTCAAAATGCTAAATTCCAAGGCTGCACGTACAACGTTCAATCCCATTTTGGTTAATGCATTATGAAAAAGTGGGGTACGTCTGATTCATGACATTGGCGGTATCACATTTTCTTTTGTCAAATGCATTAAACTATCTTGTTACAAATCTAACGCTAGAGTACAAATTAGTTCTGGTAGTTGCCTTTGTCGTTCTCACACATTACAAAGGAAGAATTAGAATAATGCAAATTGTTAGGATACAAACCTGATGAGATCTATTAAATGATAAGATATTCGTAAGGGTAACATTAAAGTAATGCCATCGTTAATGATTATTGGGCACTCAACTGTCAGCTAGTATGAAAATTACGAAAGAGAATCTATGATATAAACGGAGAAAATATTTGGTGGTAGTCACGTCATTGTCTTAAGTGATGGTAAATTATCATTTATATTTTGTCAACTAAGCAATATTGTCAAATGTCAGGATAATTCCCTGGATAGTAAACCGTAACATAGATTACCATGGTTAATGAAAACATAAAATTTAAATTTTTGTAAATTTTAAACAGACCGCCTAATATTTTTCACAATCATTAATTTCCGATTTTCATTTTCTTTGTTCTCTCCTTCGTCTACTCTCATTTTCACCAACCACCGTTCCACCATCTGGACGTGACCTATGCGCAGCCACTAATTCCGACAACCACCATGTCCGGCGAAACCCACTTATGCACCTATTGTTCGACGAAGCCACTACACATGTATTCTGCAAGAAACCCAATTCACTTTCTCTCTGCTCTTTTAATTTTCGATGGCAATCACCATAAAAGTCAAGATCAAGACATATAGATATTAGGTAGGATGCTTATTAAGTGAAAGTAGAGATTCATTTACTTATCCTAAATGTGTTATAGGTTCACAAAATAAAAGAAAAATAAAAAAGAAAAGTGGCAAATCAGATTTAGTGAAATGAGGGTCTGTTAGTTGTTCAAAATCAACATGAACACGCACACAGCGGCCTCACCAGAATCAATCAATACACCTTAAAATTGTTAACATACTTCAAACAACCCACAAAGAAGAAGAAACAAGTAGTTTACCATACGAAGATTAATATAAACACTAAGGGAGTTTGTAGTACTCGAATCTCAAAATTGCAAATCGGATGGATGTTCGGTACAAAATGGGGTTTCTACTAAAAGTAAATTCCATTCAAATTCAAAAGTATCTTATACAAATCTAATAGTCTAAAATTGTTGCAGATTCCTCTCGTTAGGAGCACGCCTTTTTCAATTTTTTGATCTTTAAAACTAACAGAAGACAATAAAATCTAGGATAAAAATCATGTGTATTGAATCATTATTTGTTGCACGGGATTAGCTAGTGAGATGATCGCAGTCATAAGGCAGCGTCGAGGGGGTGATCATGGCTCCTGCCTGAAAAATTGTCCCATTAAGCAGAAGGACATTTCGTGTTTTGTGTGTGTGTTTGTGTGAGAGAGAGAGAGAGAGAGAGAGAGAGAGAGAGGGGGGAGGGGGGGAATGATGGGCAGCTAAGAAAATTAGGGTTAAAGACGTGATTTTATACTTCTGATTTGTTTATTAAGGTAAGTATACAACACAATCTTGCTTAGTTGACGAGATATAAGTAGTAGTCTAACACCACCTAAGACGATGATGTGGTGTTAAATAACCACTAAATATTTTTTCGATAAAAATAATACCCAAATGCGGTCCATGCGGAGCTAAATGCCTGCCATAACGACACTCTAGATGCCGCCACTACCTTAAATAACCCCAGCTTGCAACGGTTAAGGTAGTTATTACAACGTAAGACTGTTCAATACATAATATTCACAGCTACAATTATGGACACAGCTTAAAGAACTTGATATCTTCGTCGCTCACTACACTGCAGCTTTAGTTTAACACTCACTGCGTTTTCTTAGGAACAATGCATTTTATATATTGAAGTAGTTTAAAGTGATGCTTCTGGGGCGGAACTCTCTCATCGCAGGGGGACTGAGGGCATGGCACCCCGAAACTTTTGAGAAATATTCATATTTATCATATTTACGAAAATGCCATTACACGTAAAATTAATTTTTGTTGTGTTTTTTACTCTTTATGTCACTTGTCGTTATAATCTTCTTCTTTCTTATTATTTTGCTCTATCTTCACTCTTCCAAATTCCAAATTTTAAATTCTAATCTAGGGATTATTAGAAAATACGAATTGATTAAGGTTAGATCTTTTTTTGTTGTTTAAATTTTTGTAGCATGTTAACTTATACGTGACTGTTGTACTTATACAACCAATAACATTAGTAGTACATCTATACAGTAAGAGTTCAGCATCTTTCATGCAAGATTAGTAATTCATTATCGACTAACCTTACCAAGTTAAATAAATTACAATAAATAGTAAACTTAGCAGTCAAATTGAGTAATTCTTGTATGTTAACCATTTATTTCTTTATACCTTTTAGCCCCCCCCCCCCCCCCCCTCCCCCTCCCCCTCCGATTAGATTTTCTAGGTCCTCCTTTGGATGCTTCAAATGTAAAATATCGTTAGGTCTTAAACACCGAGTCTTAAAGCCGGTCTGGTGTTACAAATTATTACGATGAGTTCCTGAATAACAACTACATATGCTAGCCCTACTACCTTATGAACCAGTCAGTTTTCAATAAACTGGCCGGTTAATTGACTTTTGTCAATCTACGACTTCAATCAAATATGCTTTCTAACAATCTAACCATAGATTAATATGGCCATCTTTATCATTTCTGACGTCTCAGACCTTTATAAATAGGGCCCTTGGTTTACATTTTCAGGGATCAGTTCCTTTCCTAGAGCTTTTATATCATTTCTCTTAGAAGTGATATATCGTCTCTTAAGAGAAATTAGCAGTTCATAATCAACCTTTAAGGACTTCTCACTCTCTTACATAGTGAATTCGTCACAAAGTGTTCTCGTGAGTCCTCTAGGCAAGCAAACTCACGAGGTATATTTTAATACTTTCTAGGCTAATCTATTATAATGGTCTAAACATTTTTCGCGACCAAATTTTCATTTCCAGTTAATATCACTGAAAATGAGTATTTTCATTTCTTAGTTCAAGTCTAATACGGAAATGTAGGTTGCCTCCCATGGGATTAGATTCAAAGTACGATGGTTGTAATTCTGGTTTGTCCGACCGGATACATAGGTCATTCGACTCCTAATGTCAAGTTCAAACCAAAAATATAAAGATAGACTTAGGGTTTAAGTTATTGCATGTTTTATGTAATAAAAAGCCCAAAGACTAAAAGAAATGAAGTAGAGACCAAAAGGGTATTACCGTCAATACTTCGGTGTAGGTTCGGGATAATCCTTTCTTCTACAGCCCTGGGGACGGGTGCCTTATACCTTCCTGCTATATAACTTAATCCCCGAACCCATTTCTTTGTTTTCAATATATTAGTAGTCCTTTGGACATTTTAGAGCCATTTTCCTTTTTTTTCCCCTTATTTTCCTTTGTTTCATTAAATAAGATAGCGACTCCCTATATTTAGACCCATTTTTTGGGGTTTAGGATTTTCTTCGAGGTGGTTCGCTACAGGGACGACTCTGCTAGGGACTCACAACTAAGAGGAATAGACTTAAAAAACTTTCTTATGCTTTTTGGCCTTTTTGTATTTTCTTGTATTGTATAACATGCACAATGTGCTAAAACTGTGGTAGGTGTACTCTTATTTCATGTCTCACACACGCGTACGTTTGTCCCTAACCCACCAACTCGAGGGAAATGGTTGAAACCCTTGAACTTCTAGTTATGAGGCGAATTTCACTATACCCTCAGCTCCAAGACCTTGTACCAAAGGGACCTTCTGGTTTCTTGGTATATTAAATAACTCGTTCGTGTACTGGTGATCACTCATTATTAACTGTCTGAGTTACGGGTGAGAGATATATGGTAAAGTCGAGCAGAGGGAGTGACCTAACACCAGCGTTGAGAGAGAAACTACACACTCGGACAACTCAGTGTTCAAACCTTTTTTCTGGAGAATAACTATTTTACTTTATGGCATATCAGGGGGACCAGCCAATATTCTATAAGTTAGATGGTAATCTCGCAAAGAAGGGAAGACTCTGATAACCGACCGGTTTCCCACATTCTCAACTGAATGGGTAGTCAGTATGTGCTATATGTGCAAATTCGAACTGGCTTGCTTCGATCATTAACCCTACAACCTACTGATCAACCGAGCGGTTAACCTACTAGGGTAATTGAATAGTTTGTCCGAAATCTACTTTCTGGAATTTTTCCAAGTCAAAACCTTAAATCTACTGACCAACTGGCCGATTAACCCACAATTACTGGACGGTTAGTCAAAACTTTGATCGACCGGACTGATCCAACACTCTAAACTCTAAACCCTCTGGCCAACTGGCCGGTTAACCCATTTTTAACAGGATGGCTAGTCAGCCTCATTACCTCCCCACACTTTTTCAAAAATCAAAAAATAACCCTCTGACCAACCAGCTAGTTAGCACAACAAGTTACCAGACAGTTCGTCAATTATCCTTTAATTTCGTCAATTGCCCTCTAATTAGTCGTATCCATGGCGTATAAACCTACCAGTTTAATCTGTGTGATGTGTGCGATTAAATTTTAAAATTCTCTATATAGTTAAAGATAAACGAGGTTGGTATCGAGATTCATCTAGAAAACTCACACGAAGCTCAATGGCTAAAGAATATCCACAGTTGGTAGATTTGGTATGTATCATTAGCGAACTATAGAAAGATTTTCAAGTTGGGTTTGCGACCCTAGCAAATCAACAGATACTGACGACAGAAGAAATAAAAAATCCTAAGAAAAAAGGGGGGTAAGAATGTGAGGATGAGTCTAAGGTTGAGAATAATGATGAAAATAAGAAGTTTGAGTTCAAATGGCAATATGAGTCCGAGGATGAGGAAGGAAAATGAGCTGCCCTGGAATGAAAAAATAAACTAGCTGCATTTAAATCCCAGATCTCCCAAATAAGGATAGCAGATGACCCGTTAAACCTTCGCACACTCATCCTGAATACAGAGGATCGATTGTCACCTACATTCAAGATGCCTGACATGGACAAGTTCGATGGAACCATGGACCCCAAAAATTCACATCAAGATGTACATGCGTGCACTGACCCTTACAGAGTCAATTAAAATAGTTAATCTAGAGTTTATATCGCACCCTAATAGGAGCTACCTCTCAATGGTTCCTCACCCTGGAAGAAATCCAAGTCCGAACTTGGGAGGATGTTGTAAGGGAGTTTGTGAATCAGTACCCATACAACGCTGATTTGGACATCACTCCTAAAGACCTAGAGATGACCAAGCCATGGCTAAGAGAGCCATTATCTACCTTTATCATGAGATAGAGAAACAAGGTTGCTCAGATGGTAAACAACTCGATCGAAGAAGAACATAGTGAGGAGTAATCTGCTACGAGTATACCATGAATAAATTTTTGGATAGGGTTTAAGTTTAGGGTTAGCATACAATGTTCAAGTCACTCATGGGATCCCTAGTACAGATTGAAGATGTCATCAACAAAGGGATCATTTCCTATCAGATGAAGCCTGAAGTATACCGAGCTGGCCTTAAAATTTCTAATGCCTTACCTAAACCAATCAGCTCTAACAATGTCAACAATGTCCTAGCACAACACGTAGTTCACCTCGCTGAATATCCCACTGCCTAAGGTGAATTGTTAAGGAGAACCAGGATATCCAAGTTACCTCTTACCCCCAAGCTAGTGGTGATACCCCCACTCTAGGGGAAGGGGCACTCCACTATGAGATGTATCACACTCCGTCATGGAATTTAGGATCGTATTGACAAGAATCAAATTTCTTCTCCTGCCAGACCCAATATCAGGAAAAAAAACTGTTACTAGCTCACACGGCTAATGCCATCAATGATGTTCTCAGAGTGGTAGATCCTTCTGCACTCATTACTTTAGCCAGGAAATATGTTCAATCTGCTTCTATTTTTGATTCCTTGCCAGATTTTTGTGATGTTATTTTGGGGGAAGAGTTAATGGAAGGCGAGGCCTTCAGTGGAGAAGAAGAGTTTAACAAGGATACGGGCTTCATGTCTAGGCCTCATACAGTTGTGTCCCATTTTAAAATTTTAGGTCGAGTTACCAAACCATCCCCTAGCCAGCCACATCAGACCCACTGTTCTCCCAAGACCGGATGATGAGGTGTTGAGACAACTAAAAAAAATCAAAGCCAATATCTCCATATGGGGATTGCTTTCTACTTCTTATTCTCACTTACAAGCCTTGATCAAGTTGCTCAGCATGGCCCAAATACTCATAGAGACACAACCAGAAGAGCTATCCCAGGTACTCGGGGCTATTCATCACAGGAGTGTTCTTACATTTTTTGGATCTGATTTGCCTAATTTAGACTAAGCCACAACAACCCGCTCAATATTACTATGCAAGCTCTTGATAAGAGGGTTCCCCTAATTCTCATAGATAATGGTTTTGCCTTCAATGTCTTTCCCCTAGGTATTGCTTAAGCCCTTGGCATCAATCCCTCAAACCTGTCAAATCCTATTCACTAACACATACTTTCAAAATAGTTAATCTGATATCAACTCAAACTCTTCACATTCAATATTACAAAACTACTCAAACTTGAACTATTAAGATCTAGGTTCTTTACAAACTCGAGTTCTTATAAAACGAGTTGACAAAACTGACCCACGCAGGGGTCTCCCTACATAGTAGTGATGGGCTCATCGGGATCTCACACAGACTCTAACCCATTCCCGAACACGCTATATTTGATCATCACCTGTAGAAGGGAGCCAAACGAAGGGTGCTTTTAAGAGCCCAGTAAGGTCGTACAAGGACTACAAAAGAGATTATAATACGACTCCAAAAAATCCAACCAACGATGATTTTCAAAACACTTCGAACGATCAAAACTCAATGATTACCCAAATGATCAAAGCTCATCAGAAATAGATGCCAAAATAAATATTAACAATCAGAACAAAACCCAAAACGATCAATAAAAGATCATTTTCAAGTCATCATTTCCAAAATACAGCAGATTTTTTTGGGATTCAACCCAAGCACAAATCATTTCAAATAATACAATAAAGGCTTGTCAGGGGATTTCAACCTAAGTACAAATCCTTCTAACTAAATACGATGAATATTTGTCAAGGGCTTTCAACCCAAGCACAAATCATTATAGCTAATAAAATTAAAAAAATCAATGTTGATCCTGGGCGATTGCAATGTCCTTATGGCAAGCTAATATAGTGTACACATGCATGATGTACTAAAATAATTACTAGTCCACTTGGGTACTAGCCTGCGTTTCATGCAGGATTCAACCAGCCTTATACCGCTTCCCCACTAAACAGGTACCCAGGTCAACACAGAAAATCAACAATATAAATGAGCGTTAACATAAGCTCATATCCCCAAAATCAATTCAGGTTCTAATAACAATCACATATTAATGTAAGTCATTGTTCGAAATTCCAGAAGAAAATTACAAATAAATAGCAAAAACAATTGCGAAACATTATCGAATTTAGGTGCAACAATTCAGAAGAACGGATACAAATAATTATCAAATTTGCTCAACCCGCAGTACAGGCAGGCATCACTAGATTTCCAATTAATCGATTCAGGTTCAACATTACGATTTTTTGGGCAAGAACATGTTGATATCAATACATAACTCAAAGTTCGGCATTAACCGTAAATGTATCAAAGGAGTACTTACGAGTACAAGTAATCAAATAAGGGTTTGGACAAAAGTCCTTACCCAAGGTTTAGATAGAATCCCTTACCTGGATCCGCAACTAAATTATCCTAATCGGAAGTCTTTAGGTTTAACCTAAATGGAATAATCGAACCATTAGAATATAGCCTACATAACAAAATTATAACTTCATACAAACTCACACATGCTCCCAAAATGAACCTCCCCTCACCGGGTATGTAAAATTATTGAAACGCCCCTGGGGTGTAAAATTACCAAAATGCCCCTCTCAGACTTAAATTACCAAAATGGTCTTCCCATAAGTAGAATCACTGAAATAAACTTTCCATATGTAAATTTATGTAAAAATACCTTTCTTAGGTCAAATTACCAAAATACCCCTTCAGGGTGGTAAATTATCAAAATGCCCCTGGGGGTTTTCTGGCACCGAAAAAATCTCAAAATATCCTAAAACGCTATTTTAAACATCCTGATGTTATTTCTGGATTAAAAAGTATTTTAAAAAATTTTTGCCCAAAAATTCCAAACCAGTATCCGGACCGAGCGCCAAAAGGTCAGTTTGACGAAAAATACCTGTCGGCCTCAGAATGGCACGAAATTTTAGACAATGAATGATATCAATAAAATAAGATATATATAAAATTTTTACATTAAAATAACTTGGATTACTAGGTTAAATAATTCACTAATTTTGTTAAATTGATGCCCTGATTTAGAGCTCTTCACGTATACCAAAAATTCCCAAAAGTTTCAGAGGGTACATCTCGTAAAAATATTGAGGGTTACAGTTTTGGACTTTACCTAATTGTGGCTCTAACTATTTCTAAAAATTCATGGAAAAAATTTGCTTAATTAATTTTATATTTTTAGTGACGAAAACAGTTACTGTTCAAATTAATCCCACATAGTATTTCACCTTTCGTACACCTACTCATCTTCAACCTCTAGCCGAGATCCATATCCCCAACACACTACTCCAACAGCTCACTAACACATTCTACTCACATATTCCCATCTAATTGTGCCTAACACACATCTTTTACGCACGTATATTCACACAATTATACACACAACACACCCGAAGAACACACGCACACACATTGTCACCACACCCACTAAAACACACACAAGCTCACACACTACCCCTCCTCGGGCACACTCAAGCTCCTCATAATCTCACCCAATTCAATTCTTACATAACAGTAATCCCACCAAACATAATATCACACATAAATCATTCACAGTCCACCTCCTGCGTATGAAGAACACACACATACGCGCGGTATACCCACATGCTCACTCACAGTGTTAACACACACACACATAGTCCATAGTACACACCTTTATCTCATACAACCCATTAAACCCAGCTATAAACATCAATTTCCCCTACAATTGATACCCGAAGCACCCCCTTCTTACGCAGCTCAAAACTCACACAGAAGAACACTAAACACACACACACACACACACTCACAGTTATAACATCTTCCACTAAATTTAAAACAAGAATTACACTTAAACGAAAATGAGGAAATTAACCTTGGGAATCCTTCCCAATCCCTCCCTTTTCTGTGATTTTTGCTTCCCCGCAAACCCCCATGTTCGTGCTCTGTTTTGGTTCTTCTTCTTTTTTTTTTGTTCTTTGATCTTTTGTTTTTCTTTCTTCCGAACTCTCGCACCTATCCAATCCCATATTAAACCATTTAATTTGGCTCAGGCACTAACCTAGTAGGAGGTGTCAACTGTAAAAAAAAAAAATAGGGTTTCTAAATTATTTAATAGAGTTACACAAATGACCCTAAACTTTTCATAATTGCAAAATAGCCCCTGAAGTTCCAAAATTTACAAAATGACCTCGGAAGTTTTAAAAATTGTAATTTTGCCCCCAGATTCTTCTAATATCTATTAATTTAAATAAATGTCACTAAAACATGAACTTTCACTCATTTTATTACTTTCCAACACTAAAATCACCAATTTACAAGTATGCCCCCAAAGTTTTCCAAAATTACGAAAATGCCCCAAAAACTTTCAAAAATTACAATTTTTTCCCTGGAATATTTTTAAGCTCCTACGCACTACTAATACTCAAGCATTGCTCAACTTTAAAGTCCGTTTATTTTTCGGAGCCCCAATGGTTATTTTAACTGGCTCCCAAAATTCGGGATATTATACCTTTTTGCCAAGCTGTCGATCCGATCCTATGATGACACATAGAAGGAAATTATTACCACAACAAAACTTCCTATGACAGTCAAGACCACCAATTTTAAAGTAGAATTTCAAGTGTTAATTATACCTTCTGCCTTCAATCTTCTATTGAGGAGAACATGGATACATTAAGTCGAAGCAATCCCTTCAACACTACATCAGAAGGTCAAGTTCATACTTTACAAAGCCATTTTCACAAGTATGAGAGACTTACAGCTAACCCAAATTTGACATGTAGAGAATGACAATGACAGTGTTCTGATTCCGCATGACTCATTAGACCTGCTTCTTAGCGGGTTTAAGATCGACAGCCCAGTTTAGTGTTTGGAGTTCGCAGAAGTTTTCTCAGTGAAAACTTTCTCAATTTCACACCCCAGAGTAACACTATAGTGCTTCTCATAATGAGAAGACTCCATTACCTCCCACAAAATGGTTTAGGCCAAAACTGCCAAGAGGCTTCCTAGCTCCCCGATACTAGAAAATGAGAATGATAAGTTTGGGTTGGGATACAAGTCGACTAAGAAGGAAAAAAAAGGAAGCTGTCAAGAAGATAGCTCAGGCTAAGAAAGCCCATGAAGATCGACGACTCATAAACTTTCATGCCATGACTAAGGTCCATACAAAGAATGGATACTTTGTTATAAAAGGGGAAAATAACCTTACTACGGAATCCCTGAGCTAGTCTATAACACAAAGACAGGGAAGCTGATGAATGGTTAGGAGATCTTTTACGACGGTGAGTGGATGGATGATGAAGAATTGTGAAGCCTGACAGAACTGAGCAAGGAGAAAACCTTTGATTAGATGGACATTATGGATCTAGAGGAAAAAATGGCCTCTTTTGATATGCACATCCTTGTGCTTATCTCAAAGATAGATGGCCATACTACTAACCTAACAAGGCTGATCATTTCAGCATAAGGAGGCATGCATAATCGTAAGATCTAGTACAGAATGTTAGCTGTGGGGGAGATCATTAAAGGTCGTCCTAATGCCAAGACTATTTCTGAATCGGAAGGCCTAAATGCATATGTTTCTTTAGACAAACTAAATTTGCTTACCTACTATGTTTTCCATGACTTTTTAATTGATAATGTGATGGTCAATTTTGATAACCCTTTGTTTTTCTGATTTAAGTTCTGATGAATTAACGAAGAAGAGAAAAAAATAATTAAAAGAAATGATGAAAGAAGTAAAAAATCGAGCGTCTAATCGAGTCAAGCCAGTGGTTGAAGAAACGATCATAGTCAACATAGGCATACCTGAAAATGCAAAAGAAATTAAAATAGGGGCTAATCTAGATGAGGAAGAGAGAGAAGAGACTGCTGCAGACCTCAAAGAATTTAGAGATGTATATATTTGGTCATTTAGTAGCATGCTTGGTATTGACTTGCTGATCTTTGAGCATCACCTACCCACTTTGCTAGAAGTCACACCCGTTAAATAAAAGCTCCCTATGTTGAGATTGGAGTGTCTCTCAAAGTCAAGGATGAAGTCGTAAAACTCCTCCACACAGGGTTTATCAGGGTTATCGAATAGCCCACGTGGTTAGCAAACATAGTACCGGTCCCTAAATTGACTGGCTAGATCTAGATGTATGTTGATTATCAAGACCTCGAACCGAGCTTCCCCCAAAGATGATTTTCTTTAGCAATCATAGACATGATCGTAGACAACAGCTCCGAGCACAAGTTAGTTTTCTTTGTGAATTAGTTCGCGATATACAATCAGATAAAAATGGCTCGAGGGCCAGGATAAGACAACTTTTACTACATCTTGGAAGATATTCTGCTACACAGTAGTCCTTTTAGTTTGAAAAAATTCTGATGCCATATATTAAGGAGCCACTATTACCTTCTTCAACAATATAATTCACAAAGAAGTAGAGGTTTACGTAGATAATATGATCATTAAGTCTAAGAAATGGGAAGACCACTGCATGGTTCTGAAGAAGTAGTTTCGTAGATCGAGACTTCTGAAGAAGTAGTTTCGTAGATCGAGACAAACTATACAATGTGAGGCTTAATCTGTAGAAGTATGTATCCGAGATTATAGCTGGAAAGCTATTAGGGTTTATGGTCAGCAAGCAGGGCATAGAAGTGGACCTATCTACAATTAAGGCCATGGTAGAGATGCCACCGCCAAGGTTCAAGAAAGAAATCTGAGGATTTTTAGGTGGGATCCAATACATCAGGTACATATCCCAATTAACTATGATTTGTGAGTCCGTATTCAAGTTATTAAAGAAAAATTCGGCCAAATAGTGGAATCCCCTTTCCCAAGAAGCTTTTAATAAGATATAAAAGGACCTGAGTAACCATGTATTTTTTAGCCGTCCGATACCTGGTAATCCCTTATTGTTGAACCTAACCGTGACTGATAGTATAGTCGGAGTGATGCTGGCTCAGCTTTTAGAGAATTCATTAGTCGCGAAGGGCATCTACTATGTCAGTAAGAAGTTGACCCAGAGATAGATAAATTACTCAGCTCTAGAAAAGACATGCCTATCATTGGTCTGGGTAACACAGAGGTTACGGCATTATGTTCTGGCATACTCATCAGATTGTTGGCCAGGATGGATCCGATGCAAAAAATGTTTAAGAAGCAGTCTTGTCCAACCGCACAGCAAAGTGGGTCTTACTACTTTTTGAGTTTGACATCTGTCACCCAAAAATCCATAAAAGGAAAGGTCGTGGTCGACCTGCTAGCTGATTGTCTAATATAAGATACTAGTGATAGAAGGCGAAATTCATAGACGAAGAAGTTTATGTCATAGAAGCGGAGACCAGATGGTAATAAGACTTTGATGGAGCCACCAAAAAGCAAAAAATTCAGGGTAAAGAGACTGCTAATCTTACCAGATGGGGCCCATACGTCTGCAGCCATCAAATTAACTTTTGACCGTACTAACAACACCACCAATACAAAGCATGCATAATCGGTTTGGATATAAGTCTAAACCTATGAGTCCAAGAAAATACAATATACGATGATTTAGCCTGATTATATAATAGATACAGGGGATATGGAAGATTAAAGATGAAGGTCTACAAGCACACCACTCCTATTTAGAGAAAATTGTGGACCAATTCGAATATGTAAAGTTTCAGTATCTGCCCAGACTCAAGAACAATTTTGCTGATACTTTAGCTATACTCGCATAGATGGTGGAGATACCAGAAGAACATGAACTAGAGCCATTTGTAATTCAGAAAAGGGATTGGCCAAGTTACTGCTTCATGATTGTACCCATGTAGGAAATTGAGATAGCCAAACCATGGAACACAAATATTCAGAACCTGACCCGAGATGGTAAATATCTTGAGAGAGCATCTGCAAAAGATCGTGTATATTTGAGGAGATGGGAAGTGCAGTTTATCATGTGTGACTAAAACTTATATAATGGACATTACAATAGAGAGCATTTACGAGCGTGATTCACATACGAACGGCCACATGTTAGCAAAGAAAGTTCTTTGACAGGGATAGTATTGGAGCACGATGGAGAGAGATTGTGTCGAGCACGTGAGAAAGTGTCTAAATGCCAAGTATACGCTAATTTGCAAAACCTCCCTCATCGGGAGTTATATAACATGAAATCTCATTTACCTCCACTACAAGAAAATGGACTTTTAGCGACAGAAATTTACGTTGCTAAAAGCCTTACAACCGTTATCAAAGACTTTTAGCGACGGACCCCCTGTTGCTAAAAGTCATTTGCCTATAACCCCGTTACTAAAAGTTTTGCTACCGAATTTTTAAATCCGTCACTAAAAGTTAACTTTCAGCGAATGACGTATTAATACAATTAGCGACATATATTCCGTTGCTAAATAAATTTTTCTTATGTTAATTTATTTTTTTTCAAAAATAATTTACTATGTCAAATATTTAGCGATAGAACAATTTGTCGTCAAAAGTTTTAATGACAGACATTTAGTGACGGAACATTCCTCGCTAAAACTTATTCAAAAAATGACGACTTTAGCAACGGAACATCCATCGCTAAAAGTTTGTCCTTTAAACTTTAGCAACAGAAAAAGTCATTTATTCACAGAATAAGTAAGACTTTTCGTGACGGAATAAAATCCATCGCTAAAAGTCAAACTAATTTTAAAAATATATTTTTAATTTTTTTAATATCCAAACCTGTAATTACAAATTCTCAACAATTATTTTCAATTCCGCAAATATTTTCAATGCACATTAGGGTTAAATAATTGCTGATCAAGAATGGATTTTTCAACACCCACCCCCCCCCCCCCACACACACACACATATATATATATATAAAGAGTGGATTCTATACTAATTGAAAAATAAAATGTATACAAAGTTCAGGAGAGCATGGGAGCGAGGTACAATAGAGGAGATGAGTGGAGGGGAGAGGAGTACGAGTCAGGGAGGCACAGGAGCGGGATGCAAATAGGTAGGAAGGGAAAGGCTGATCAGGGGTCGGTGAGTCCCAGATCTGGATCCTGCTGATCGTCCTCGTCCACGGGGGCACTATGATCCGGATCCAACTCAGCATGTCCAGCAGTAGTGCCCTGCATGTAAAGGCACGGATATAATAATCTCGATAGCAATCGTATGTAGTGTTTACTAAATGTATGTTTTGGTTGTAACTGATTATGTGTCATGATCATCCTATACTCCGCAACAATGCGACGGATCTCATCCTCGTGTAATGACAGGGTCTCCGCGATCGGTGTCTGCGTCTGTGGAGGGGTAGCGGGGGGTGGGAACGTTCCTATCACGGCAAGTGTAGTCGTACCGAGGAGGCTGCGTATGCGACCTAATTAAAATTGATTAACCCTAATTAAAACTAATTAACCATAATTATTTCTTCATTAAACTCTAGTTTACACTAATTAATCCTAATTAAACCCAACTAACCCCGATTGACCCTAATTAGCCCTAACTAACACTGATTATCCCGATTTAATATTGATTAATCCTAATTTACTGTTAATTTAATCTCTCATTAGCACTAATTAGCCTAGTTATCCCAAATCACCCCCTAATTAACCTAATTAAACCTTAATTGTCATGATAAATCGTAGACAAACTCTAATTAAACCTAATTGGCGTAATGAACCATAATATACTCTAATTAGGCTCAATTCGGCCTAAGTAGCCCGAATTAACCTAATTAATCCCTGAATAACAGTAATTGAGTCTAATTAAATGCAATTAACTGTAATTAACACTAAATAGCTTGAATTAACCCTAATTGTTCTAATTAACACATTAACTCTAATTCACCTTAATTAGCTCTTAATTAAACCCTAATTAACATTAATTAGTTCTAATTAAACCCAATTAACTCTAATTAACCCTATTTATCTCTCTTATTTTCCAGTACCTTGTTTGCGTGATTTTAGGGAGAGAGAATGGAGTCCTTTTCATGGTTCGTCCAACCATCGAGTGAAGTTTGTAGATTCAGAGGTACAAGGATACTTAATATTAAAGAGTCCAAATGTTTCGCTTTTATACATGACCCAATACTGTATATCTAGTTGAAAATTAGCCTAAAATGTCCACAACTCCCTTTTCTTTCCACTGATCTGCATTTGCTTTTATCTATTTAGGTTCGGTATAAATCATTTGGTTATAGCCAACATGAGCTGAGAAAATCATCATTCCTAAATCCTTTAATATCTAACAATCCACCAAATTAGGATTCTCAAGTAAATCTGGTTCTTTTGGTTGGTAAGTTATGGACTCAAAAGTTTCCCGAAGCTTGTCATGTTGAACCATCTCGTCTAATTAAGATCTTATCTTCCGAGACTTCATATAATACTTTTGGCACGCAACTCTACATGACTACAAAAGGGAAAACTTTCTCAGACAAAAGGTCTTTCTCAGCCTATCGTATACATTTCCTGCCCTCCTTTATTCCTGAGGTAGTTAGATGGTTAATATACACAGTTTTCTCTGACCAATCTTGCATGCCCGACATACAGCTTGCCTTTCAACAGATGCATCCCAACCAATATTAAGCAAAATAACTCTCAACGCCCAACCAAATTTATACCTTTTGAACAAGTCTTTATTGAGGCCATCCATATGACTCGAGCCACCTCTTATGTCTGAGGTTGTCGACTAACTAGAGTCTTGGGGTCAGGCCCTTAACCTACTAGAGAACAAGCATCCTCATTAGCACTCTCCATAAATTTGATCTCACATCCACTCAAAAAATTTTAGTTCAGTTCAGCCCGCGATCTGTTTTCAGTAGCCAACATTGTCTCCTGAATGAGTGGCAAGAGCCAACGAATATAAGCATTTGACAGCTATGGTGCAATCGGGTCTATACCAGTGATAAATGGCCTAATATCTATGGAATTATGCGTATAAGAAGGAGAACCCCAAAAACGTCTGCAAGACTAGTCCATGAGGCATTCACCAGTTACAATACCAGTGAATATCTTTGGATTCTCGGATAAAGAAAAAGTGGGTCCAAGCATCTATACCTAAACGGCCCTCAAAGAGTAAAGGCCTAGAGCAAAAAGGGTGAGGGCAATGCCTCACCTAAGCAAGTGTAGCTATCTACCTAGAGATGTCAAAGGGCCGGACTTGGGCTAGCCTCGCCCAGGCCCTTTGGGCTTTTCAGGGAAATAGGCCATGCTGAGCCATGGACCATGATGAAACGGGCAGAGCTTGAGTCGGGCCACCTCAAGAATATGAGGGCCTGGTCCTAGTCGAAGCTGTTGGCCAAAATTAAGAGCCGGGCTTGGGCCAGGCTCAGGCTTTTGTAAAAAATATATATTTTTTATTCTTTTTTGTTTTGTAGTAAGATTTAATTTAAGATAAATTTGTTCTACTGCATTGGCCCTCCTCCTTTAATCCAAGCTTGGGGCCAGCTGAAGTTGTGTGTATGTGCACGCGCGCGCGTGCATGTGTGTTTATATATATATATGTGTGTGTGTGTGTGTGTGTGTGTGTGAAAAATATCTATTTTGCTTGGAAATTGCCACATTCTCATGTGCATTTTTTTTACTTTAAATATATTCATTTGTTCGAAAATAATTCACGGCGAAAATGTAAACTATATTTAGAGAAATAATTTACTCTAAAATTTTAAGAGAAAGAAAATGAAAAAGAAACTACCTAATCATCTGGAAGATCTTCAACGCTCAAATCGTTGCTCTGTCTATCGTCAAGTGGTTTATCTTGCTCCCGGTATTTTGCATAAAGATAATCCTTTCAACATGTACATAACTCGAGTGACTTGGGGTTAAGACAACTCCTCCTATCATCCAACACGAAGCGCTTGCTGAAAAATACGATTCTAAAGCAACCGTGGAAGCTTGCACCAATAGTACATCCCGGGCAATTTGGGATAAAGTTTTATAAATTTTTTCACTTTGTTTCCAAAAAGATAACAAATCAAAATTCATTTGGTCATCCATTGATAATGAAGAATAATGATCAGTATTTGCATATTAACCAATTTTATAAAAAGAGGAAAAAAATGACGAACCTGTAGAATTAGAAGTAGCTTTCACTCTTGTTTATGTGTTCAATGCCCTTAATAAATGACCCTAATATATTTGAGCGCTCGATGATATAGCTCGCCCCCGCACGTCAGCTGAATTTTGATAGAAGTTATAAAGATCTTCTAATGACTTACTAACACTCTTTGTAAGCTCGGTGGTCTCGGCTGCCAGGCAGCTCATTTTTTCAGATATTTCTATTATTTAAACATGCGTGCCATGCAACTTGAACCTAGGATCCAAAGTATTGGCGACAACAAAAAAAACAGCAATTCCTCCCAATATTTATTAAATTTAATGTCCATATGTTCTACTATATCCTGAAAGGGTTCCATATAGCTCCATTTCTCTAAAATATTATCAATTTTTAGAATTTCTAATACATCGATAGCACAAGTGGGATAGTATGTACCGGATGATGGAATGGTAGACTCATGAAATAGCTCCAAAAATTCAATTAGGTGTGCAGCCATCTGCCCTTCATTGAGAGTTGGCAAGCCTTGTGAGAGCATGGTAAGTATGCAATTAATACACACTTGTTTGTATAACATAACATGTAAAATCTTTTTATATGTAGAGTTCCACCTATGCACGACATCTGTAAGTGGTCTCCTACGAGGCAAACCATGTTGAACACATAACGCATTAAATTCTTGTATTCTTGGATCCGAGCAATTATAAAACGCTGCCATACCCCTCATTTTGTGAAGAATATCTCCTGTAGCATCTAACCATTTTGAACAATTAAATTAACTATATGGAAAATACATTTTAACATGGAAAAAGTTACCATTAAATATAGGTCTAAGGTTCGTCTTTAAGAATTCAACATCAGCTATATTATTAGAAGCATATCAAAACTGATACTCATAATCTTCTCCATTATTCTAAGCTTGTTACATACTTGGCGTATAATATCAGCAACGTGAAATGCATCGTGTGGATAAGGAAAGAGTTCAAAAGTAATGATTCTCTTGTTCACAATCCAATGTGTTGTCACTCAAGCATAATTAGCCAAGTAAAAGGACATTTCCAAACATCAGACGCAAGACAAATTCTACTATTAAATTTATCAAAATAATCAATCAAGCGTCCTTCAACAACATTATTCTGTCTATGTGCATCAAACCTAGTTGTGTTTCTATGAACTTTTTTATACAAAGGTTGCACGTAATTATGCATATATTTAGAATACTTATCATTATCAGTAAGATTAAAATCTTGATCACTGTGAACAATAAATTCAGCAAGACTATCTTTTTGGTCTCGCTGATTTTAATGAATAACTTATTATCAAAAGATAGCTGCGTTTGGCTAGAATCGACATGGTCTTGATTAGGTGCGAATGTTGGGTAATGCCAATTAAGATGTCCATTACCACTACCACATGAAAATAATTTTTCACAATACTTACATTGAGCTTCTGGGATGCCATCAACTACAATCTGGTCAAAATGATTCCAAACTTTAGCTTTGAGCTTTCTTTTTTCCCTTTTGGACTTTTGGCAGATTAGAGGTAGGATTTCTCGGTCCTTTATCATGACGACCATTCATCGAGATAACATTTTGCGCTGGGGTAGTAGTGTCGCCAACCGAGCTGCGTCATTGAGTAAAATGCTGGAAATCTTGTGAAGGTGTATATTCAAAATCTGAAATGTTTTGGTTAAACGGAATAAAATCTTGGGTATCCATTCACATTATTGGTTCATGTTAAAACTGTGGTGCCTATAGTGGTGGTGGACATTTTTTATTACATGATTTTGATAATCTTAAGAAAGACATATTTTACGCTAAAATTATTTGATAAGAATGAAAAATAAAACTGGTAAGAGTAATTAAATGGAAAATAATAAAAGTACTAAAAAATTAAATAATACTTGTTACTAAAAATTTGAGAGGGTTAGTACTTAGTAACAAATAAGAATGGTAGGAATGTTTGTAGAATTTAGATAAGAAAATGAGAAGATTGATGTGAAAAATGTGAAGAAGAAGGGGTGAATTTATATATTTTTTAAACTTTACAAAAGACCAAAATACCTTTAAAAACTAGCCGTTTATAGTTGTTCGGAGGGTAAATATGTAAAAGTTCATAAAAGAATTGTTGAGACATGCTTGGACAAAATACCCCCAAACTAGCCGTTATGTAAAAGCAGATTTTTTTAGAAAATAAAGTCGGTTGGGGGGGGGGGGATCTGGAATGCTATGAAGTTTGAATTTTAGGGTCAAACTGGGCCTAGGGCGGGTTAGATCCAGGCCTAGATAGGGCCAAAAAATGGGCCGAGCCTTTTTAGAGAATATGGTGGCCCAGTTCTGATCTAGGTGCCGACCCAAGCTATTTTCGGGCTGGATCGGGCTAACCTACGGGCCACGGGGCCTTTTTGATGCCTCTATATCTACTGCATATTATCCAAACATAATAGTAAGGTATTTTACCACCAGAGTCAACCCGAGAGCTGCACCCGGCCGCTCACATTTTACAAAGCACGATTATCTGACTTAGTAGAAAATATTCAGTCACAGGAGAAAGCAGAATATGCTCTCCCTGGATGAATGACCTAGCCAAAGTCATGCTATCTTTCAACAAGCTCATGAGGGACATGAGATGTCCATCTTGAATGGCTGGAACAGTAATGGTATATCGATAAGGATATCCACCAAAGCCGAGAATTCTTCACATGTAGAGCAAAGCTCATGAACACCGAATCCGAAGACAACATCTTAAGGATTCCAAAATTTACACGTAGCCGGAAGAATATCTTCATGGACGACCACCGTGCGCAAATTCATGACTACTTCTAGATGAAAGCACCCATCTAAGTGAATGAGTTCTACCATGTTGAAGGAGTCGACAGAGGATCGAAATTGAATCTCGAAGATTTTGGGGTTATCTTTGGAGGCCTCAACTCGTTCGTCCCAAAAATTATACTGATATGTCGCTGGTCGACTCTCCTCCATGTGCCACTGCCTCAGTCGCGGTGAACGCGACCTCAATACCTCAAAAGCCCAAATCTGTGATCAAAGACAAGTTGTGAGCGATAGGTATACCAGGTGCACAAAAATAATTGGACAAAACTCAAGAGTCAAGTTGTACCTCCCAAACGTCACAATATTCTGTAAAGCTTGAAGGCTGCCCCTAGGATATTGATCACATCGAGTGATATAAATGAGCCATAGTCGGAGTATCCCATCTGTACTCCCCCAATCTCCCCAATCTTCTCCAAGCTCTAAAGCACCAGAACTGCATTGGATCATCCTCGTTGCTGTACAATGTCTCCCCCAACACGTATAATAGAAACCCCTATACATATTGATCAATGGGCACCTTGTCAGAGTCTTCATAGGTCATGCTTGTAGTGGAAGTCAAGGCTACGAAGCAAAACAAAACTGCATTTTTTTAGGACGGCTCAAATCCAAGCAATTGGATCACGAGGTCACGGTCCTTGTGAAGATCATAGGCCCATAGGTGGGATTTATCTGAGGGAATAAGAGTTGTATGCCATTCTGAAAGGGAAAATCTCGAATATGTAAGGTGGAAGTCGTAAGTTGTATAGAGATAAGACTGCAAATTTAAAATTTTCAGAAAAACTTAGCGGACAAACCAGTCAGTTTTCCCTCAATATTTGATTTTACTCAAAAATATGAAATTTTCCTCTGACTAACAGCCGAGTTTAGGCCTGAAATCAAAAAAATTTACCATCCTCACTGACTAGCAGGCTGGTCAGTCAGCATTGACGGGATTTTTATAGATTTTGCCTATTCGAAGGCCAAACCTTGTACCTGTTCACAATCCAATCGCAACTGAATTTAAAGCCATTTTCCCTCCCATCCTCCCTTCTTTTTGTGCAAGTGTATGTATATTCATTAAAGTAGAACTTCTACATAGGAATTTCTAATGAAAACGCAGGAAACTTCACTAAGATGAAAGAAAAATGTTCATTACTGAAAATATAATCCTGTTAATGAATTCTTAACAAATTATAAGTCCTAACTCTAGATTAAGCTAACATAATTTCATGATCAGTCCTTCATGGGCTTCTTGGGGGCTCCTCCTCATCACTGGATCCTCAAGGCTTCTCGTACCACTTAGCTTCATGGTCCTCGTCCACATGGTCGGCAGATGACTCTAATGTCAGGGGTTTGGTTGATCCACTGAGCTTCCTACATATTTCGTATAGTATGGTCATAACCGGAGTTGGTCTCTTCTTCATTTGTATTGAATAATGGCCTTAACCACATGTAACATGCAAAATATGATAAAACTAATCCTAAGTTAAAGCTCTGGAGAAAAAGGTTGGTCCTGAAGATGTAGGCCAATGGCTCTATTTACAGTGGTATGGACGCTAGAAGTGGTAAAGATTACCGTGTCAATCTTTGATTTAAAGATAAGATAGAATATTCTATAAAGATCGTAGATTGACAAAGTCAACAAACTGATCGGTTTGTCAAAAACTGGCTTGTTCATCTCATAATTTAAAAGTATTTCTTCAAATGTTGAGACATTAGTTGACCCTAATTTTGTAATCATTTTGAATTTGATTTGATGGGATATATCATACTCGAAAATTATCTCCATTTCTCATATAAATTAAGGATTAATCATATATATCAAGGATAGATCACAAGATATTTTCAAGTCACCTAATCAATCACAATATCTTAACCTTAACTTGGGTTAAACCTAACTAACTAGGTTAGTTATTAAATGGACCAGGCTTAATTCATTTGTGCTAAACTGACTGGACCAGACTAATAGACAGATTATTGGACTGGAATGACTAAGCTCAGTTAAGTAAATAAGGTCTATCTCTTATTATCAGGTTTAAACCCAACATTAAATAATAAACTATATTTATTGATAAAGCTCAACATAAATTAATAAATAAAAGAAAATAAAACTACAAAAATGGGGTGTTTATAAAGCCCCTCAGTGAGGGAGCTTGTGTGTGAGCAAACATCACTGTAAAAAGGACGACACATTTTTTATAGCAGAAATATAGAAAAGACCACAAGACTCGAAACAGAGTCAAAGACTCACACATATGTGAGGTCAGACCTTTTTAAGGCTTCCTACATATCCGAGAAAGGAATTCGACTAACATAGTTCAGATGACGGAGATATCGCTCATAGTTGAGGCCAATAGTAATAATGGTTAATCACCGAGCAATACCAAAAAGAGATAGTGAAACCGGACCTTATTTGGAGTCGAGGCCAACAGTAACAACAATTGGTCACCAGACAAAGGGAGTATTCTTAGAAGTTGGAGCCAACGGTAACAGCAATTAGTCCTGTAAGAATACTGAGACATGAGATAGAACTAGAATTAGGTACGAAAAAACTCATTTCCATAAGAGCCGGAGCCAATGGTAACAATTATTGGTCGCTTAAGGATACTGAGAAATCATGTTTAAGAGCCATGGCTAATAATAATAACGATTGGTTGCTTAAACATGAAGGTACATCCAGAAGTTGGAGCCAATAATAACAACAATTGGTCGTCTAGATGTACTGAAAGCTTAGGACTAAGTGCCAGAGTCAATAGTAACGACGAATGTTCACTAAGCCATAAGGATATATCCCTAGAAGCCATAGCCAACGGTAACAAAAATTGGTCGTCTAAAGATAAGAGCGTATCTATAAGCCAGAGCAATAGTAACGACGATAAGTTGCTTAGGCATAAGGCGCATCCTTATAAGCCATAGCCAGCGATAGCATGAATTGGTCATCTAAAGATGCTAAAAAGTAATGTCAAAGAGCCAGAACCAAAGGTAATGGTTGCTTTGACAGGACATATCCTAGATGCCAAAGCCAACAATAACAAGAATTGGTCATCAAGTAACATGAAAAAAATTGGGACTGAGACCGAAAGACTTACTGTCAAAGAGACGGGGCCAATAGAAACAACGATTTGTGGCTTAGGCGAATGAGGATAAAATCATGTCTAGAAGCCAGAGCCAATAGTAACTATGATCGATCGTCTAAGACATAACGAAGGCTTATGACAAAGAGCCGGAGTCAATAGTAACAATGATTTTTTGCTTAGGCATAAGGATGCTTCTTTAGATGCCAACGCAAATAGTTGTGGCGGTTGGTTGTCTAGGAATATGAAAAGAAAACTGACACTAGGACCAGAGAACTCACTGCCTAAGAGTCGGGGCCAATAGTAACAACGATTGATCACTTAGGCAAATGATGAAAAAAACATGTCTAGAAGACGGAGCCAATAGTAACAAGGATTGGTTGTCTAAACATAATGAAGGCTTAAGACTAAGAGCCAAAGCCAATGGTAATGACAATTTGTTGCTTAACCATAAAAATGCATCCCTAGATGCCTGAGCCAACAGTAACGACTGTTGGTCGTCTAAGGATATGAAAAAAAATTGGGACTGCATAAAGCAAGGTACACGATATCCGCATGTCAACCTAAATTGAAAGTTTATACTTTAGAAGATAGATTTTTGTTGGAAAATGGAGACAGTATGTGACCTTCACGTATGACTAGAGTTATGGTTCAACTACCTTTGCCCATAGACCTGATTAGACATGGCTGCACCCAGCAAAGGTTGCCTATATACTCTCATCCGAAAGGAATCAAGCCTAATATAGTTCAAACTAGATTCGTAAAGAAGAATATATGTACCTTATGTGCACCGACC
The DNA here is from genome assembly GCA_033070095.1 of Escallonia herrerae. Lineage (NCBI taxonomy): Eukaryota > Viridiplantae > Streptophyta > Magnoliopsida > Escalloniales > Escalloniaceae > Escallonia > Escallonia herrerae. The sequence continues at coordinate 84,361 of JAVXUP010000534.1, read as the reverse complement.
TGAATTGGGATCAAATACCCTTGGACATAAACCTAGAATAAGACAAAATAACCATTAAGGAGATGAGATGATGAATTTATAGGTCCCTAAATACACCTAAAGAGGGTGTCAATAAGTGTTTACATATCAAAGTAGGAATTTTAAAAAAATTTAACTCACAAAGTAATTGCTATCAAGGATCAACAAAAAGATTTATATCGGTTCGGCTCCACCTACCTAGTCCAGTCCCCGAGCACTCCATACAAGGGAGACCTACTCGAGCCTATTCCAAAACTGCTAGCTTCGTGTGCTAGCTCAAACCTCAATACAGTTTTGAGATTTCTTCAAGGTTTCCAATAATTACAAGTGAAATGAAGATTATTAACTGAATACAATTCACACTCCTCAAAGAGTAGATATTACAATGAGAAAATAATTAGTTAAGCTTTCTTAGGTAGGGAGATCTGAATCTTAAATAATTTAACCAAGAAGGTTGCTTGACAAAATCTCAAACAAAGAACTCACTCAAAGAATTGCTTGAAAGAATATGATCATTGAAGAGCATTTAAAGGGATAAGACACAGAATATTTTAAAAGAAATAATTTGAATGAATATTTAAAATCGTTCGGAGGAATTTCATTCAAGAGAGGTTAAGGTTACCTCTGAAGAATACAGTCGAATGAATATCATATTCTTTCGGATGAAAAAAAAATGAACAAGTAACCACTGAGTCCCTGAAATAATTGATCGAATGAAAATACCAATCATTCAGATGAAAAAGAAATAATTGATCGAATGAAAACACTATTGATTCAGATGAAAAAGATGAGCAAGAAATAATTGATCGAATAAAAATATTGTTCTTCGGATGAAAAAGATGAACAAGAAATAATTGATTGAATGAAATCACTATTCATTCAGATGAAAAAGATTAAAAAAAAAAGTAGCCACTGGGTACTTGAAATAATTGATTGAATGAAAGCACTATTCATTCGGATGAAAACATCATTGAGTAGTCTAATAAAATCCTTCGAGTGAATTGGTAATACTTCGAATGAAAAATAGTTCCTTCTAATGAAAAAGGGTTCTTCAGAATGAAAACCATATTTAAAGGAAAACTAAGTGCCTGAAGTGTTTGATAAAAGGTTTTGAGAATCGTTCAAATGAAATGGATTCGGCCGAAGGAAAACTAATTTTTGAAAAACCTGAAGTTTCTGATGGAATCAATCAAATGAAATGGATTCATTTGAATGAGAGACACTTGTACTCAATGCTTCTTATTTTTTCCCTTTTTGATTTCCGTTAGATCTTTAAGAAAACTTAGAAAATGATAACCTTGTATAAGTCCAAAGTCTTCTCCAATGAGATGTCCACACTTTGATATTTGCTGAAAATCATGCTTAGTAACACATTTAGACTAATCAGTGAATAGTAATCTTGAAATCATAAAATAAAGAATCTTGACGCGTAAGTCAATTGAATTGACTTTTCTACTAGAGTCACGAAGGATACTGAGCGTGACTGAAAAGTCACAGCGAGAATCAGATTTTATTTTATTTTCATTTTCAATTTTTATACACATCTATAAACTCTATTTTAAAAAAAAAACCACTTTTGAAGACCAGTGTCAAGAAGTAGATCTAAGACATAGACTGAGACGAGCAAGGACACAGAACTTGACTGTCGAGGTAAAGGAATCACATGAGCCCGTTAGAAAAATGCATTTAGACAAAAACTAACAAATACAAGTACTGGGCGAACAAACATAGACATTATCTCGACCCTCAAGAGAAGTAAATTGTAAGGAGGCTCTAGACAAAATGCACACAGTCGAGATTGAGCATGCAATGGATAATAAAAACAAACACTATCATGACTGCCCTAAAAGGGGAATCATAGGGAGCCCTTAGACAAAATTGTAGGCAAACGATGTTGATCATGAACCAAGTAAACAAAAGACAGACACTATTACAGCTATCAAGGGAGGGGATTGACAGGGAGCCCCTAGACAAAAAAGATGGCAAACAATGCTGATCATGAACCACAAGATTACTATCGTGAAAGGGAAACCATAGGGAATCCTTAGTCAAGACGCTGGCCATATACAATGGACCGGAGGAACTAAGGTAGACATTACCATGACTGTCATAAGAGGGGAATCCTAGTGAGCCCCTAGACAAAAACATAGTTAGATGATATCGGCCATGAACCAAAGGACAAACACTACCAATAATGTCGTGAAAGTGGGATCACAAGGAGTCCCTAGACAAATGTGTGCAGGTGATGTGACCATGGAATAAACTGGAATAAGAACGAGAAATGACAAGGAGCCCCTTCACTTGATTGTATCCTTGGGCTACTAATCTAGCCTTGTTTCGAACAATGTGGCCATCTTCTTCAAGTTTGTTTCGAAAAACCTACTTCAGCTGATGACTTTTTGTTCAACCTGAGGTGGGACTAAAGTCCAAACATTGCTTTTTTCAAATTAATTCAATTCTTCTCGCATGGGAAGAATCCACCCATCATCTTTGAGAGCCTCATGAATATTTTAGGCTCAATTTGAGAAAGAAAAGCAAAATCGGCACATAAAAGATTTACGGAAGATCGAGTAGTTACCCCACATTCAACATTACCAATTACTTGCTCCTTTGGGTTGTTAGATGAATATCTCCAGCTCTTGGGAAGAGGTTGAGTTTCATCATTTTCTTTTTCAGACGAATTTGAACTACCTCCTTTGTCTATTGAAATATTTAATTTACTGAAGCTGAGGGGAAGACTATACTTGTCGTCATTTGCATGCTTACTTGGACATACAACATTAGATTTCTCAAATACAACATGTATTGACTCTTTAATAGCAAGAGTCCTATGATTATAAACTCTATATGCTCTACTCTTCATGGAATAACCAAGAAAGATATCCTCGTCAGATTTTATATCAAAATTACCTAAGTTCTCACCTTTATTTAAAATAAAATGTTTGCAATTGAAAACCTTAAAGTGTTCAATTTTTTGTTTTAGATTAGAGAAAAGTTCGTAAGGAGTTTTGTCCAGAATGGGTCTAATGAGAACCCTTTTCAAAAGGTATAAAGAAGTATTGATGGCTTTGGCCCAAAAATATTTTGGCAAAGAGTTTTCATGAAGCATTGTTCTAGCCATCTCTTGAAGGGTATGATTATTTCTCTTTACTATCCCGGTCTAATGAGAACCTTTTTCAAAACGTAAAAAGAAGTGTTAATAGCTTCCGCCAAAAATATTTTGGCAAATAGTTTTCATGAAGCATTGTTCTAGCCATCTCTTGAAGGGTACGATCATTTCTCTCTACTACCCCATTTTGTTGGGGAGCCCGAGGAGCAGAAAATTCATGAGCAATGCCATTTTATCACAAAAAGGAATGAAATATTTTTCAAACTCGCTATTATGATCACTTCAGATTTTCACAAGTTTCAACTCCATCTCATTTTCGAGAAGCTTCACAAGACTTTTTTTTTTTTTTTGAGAAGCTTCAACCTTATGAGTTAAATAAAGAACCCAAGTGTATCTAGAAAAAATCGTCAATAATGACGAAAGCATAAATTTTTTCACCAAGGCTAGATGGCTTGTAGGGCCAAAGAGATCTAAATAAGGGAGTTAAAGAGGACGGAGGTAGAAACAACATGTTTTTTTTATTGTTTGTCGTATTGACAAGCATCACAAACCTTATCCTTGACAAATCTCTAACAAGAGTTTTTTAGAGTAATTTCTTGATTAGGTCCATATGCACATAACCTAATCGGCGATGCTACAACCAAGTATCATCATTTTGAACAGAGAGGTATACTTCTCGAGAAAAAAATGAAATTGTCAAAAGAAAGAGTCTAGATGTTTCCATCTTACTTACCAACCAGACTGCCTTCATTCAAGGCGTGACGAATCAGAAAATGATCACCTCCAAAACACACTTTGTGCCCACTATCGATTAGTTGATTGATGCTAATCAAATTAAACTTCAATCCATCAACTAAAGGCACATTATCAATAGAGATCTAACCATTACCAATTTTGCCATTCGAGTTGTCTCCGAAGGGAACTAGACCACCATCCTTTAGAATGAGGTATGTAAACACCGAACGGTCATCGATCATGTGTCTTGAGCACCCACTCTCGAGAATCCACTTGTTTGGATCTACCTTTGCTTTCAAGCATACCTATAATACATTCTGGTTTTGATGCTTTAGGTGCCAAACTTTCTTGGGTCCTAGAAGATTAGATACACGAGATTTTGGCACCCAAACTTGCTTCATTCTACTATTATGGACAGAAAATGATTGTTGATTTCTAACTACTTTATGGGGACAATTTTTCACTAAGTGTTCTTTCTTTCTACAAGCTATGAAAAGTGTGAATGGTGAACAAGAAAGTAGATTCTTACCCAAAAAAAAATTTTGTAATCCTTTCACTTCTTAAAAGGATCATAACCAATCCCACACTTTTCAAAGACACACCTTTGGTTTTCCAAAATTACATCCAAGTTCTCTCTTCCTTGTGTAAATTTTGAGAGAGTAAAGTTCAGATCTTCGATCTCCTTTTCTAATTCTCCCTTTTAAATAGAAAAAAATTTCAATTGACATTTTAAAGGCTCATTTACTATAGGGTTTTCACACATTTGAGAGATTGGAGCTTTCTTTTTTAGAAGCAATCAAATCATTTTCCAACAATGTATTTTTCTAACTCAACCTTTTTATCTAGCTTTTCCTTCTCACTAGATAACTCTTCAACAGTGTTGATTAAAGAAAGGGCCTACTTTTAAAAAAAATAGCATTTTTAAGTTTCAATTTTTCATAGTTTTCACTTAATTCAAGAAGGCTATTTTAAGTTTATAATAATCAGAATTTTTAACAGAAGGGATTATCTCATTTGAGCGATCATCATTGACCATAAAGCACAGTTGAGCTACGTCATCATTTTTGCTCATCTCTTTATCACTTTTGTCAAAGTCATCCCAAGTCAGCAGAGCTTTTCTAGATTTTGGTGACTCCGCTGTTGCTACCAGTCGACTTAATCTTAAACTGTAGGCAATATTTGTGATATGTCAAGTTCTGCCGCACTCATAACAAGCATCAGGATTTTTTCTTGATCTCCAGCCACTGTTGCTTCTTTTTTGTGACTGGGTTGGCTGACTCCTTTTCATCTTTCCATCTCTCTGGTTTGTTAGGAACTTCTTGAAATTTTGAGTGATGAGAGCCATGTCATTGTTAGCATCATCTTTGCTCTTTTCAAGTTCGTGAGAGGCTTCACATTTGAGAATTAGATTCTTTTTCTTTAAGGTGGTCTCTTCCTCATCATGAATCTTTATCACAATTTCATGAGTCATCAGAGATCCAACCAAACCTTCCAACTTGAGCACATTCAAATCTTTAGCTTTTTTATGGCTGTAACGTTGGCTTCCCATCTCTTCGGAAGAGATCTGAGAACTTTTCTAACCATCTCATTTTTGGGGTACACTTTCCCCAATAGGTTCAGTCCATTTATAATGAAGGTGAATCTGAAATACATCTCATTAATGGACTCATTTTTCTTCATTTTGAAGGCCTCATACTGCTGGACGAGCATGTTGATCTTAGTCTCCTCTACTTGATTTATACCTTCATAAGTAACTTCCAACAGCCTCCACATCTCTTGCGTTGTTTCACATGGTGAGACACGATTATACTCATTTACGTCGAGACCACAGCTAATGGTGTTTTTTGCTCTATCGTCCATAGAGAGGAGATGTGCCTCTTGAGTATTCATTTTAAGAAATTCTTTAGAAATCTTGTTTCCTTCTGGACCATCATTCATGGGAATGATCGGGCCATTTTCTACGACATACCACACATAGTTTCCTGCCTCAAGTAGCTTCTCATTCGATTCTTCCAGTAGCTGTAGTTATCATTCTTCAGCAGAGGTGGTAGATTAGCTGTTGAATCTTCTTCCAAAGTTTGATCTTTAGCTCTTGACAGTTAGGTCACTAAAGAAATAATAGAGCACACAACCATGATAACACTTGTAGGTCCCTAAATACACCAAGAGGGAGGAGGGTGAATAAGTGTTTGCAGATCTAAGTAGGAATTTAAAAAAAATTAACTCACAAAATAATTGCTATCAAAGATCAACACAGATATTTATACTGGTTCGGCCCTACCTGGCTTTGTCCTGTCCCCAAGCAATCCACACAATGGATACCTACTCGAGCCTTTCACTAAACAGCTAGCTCAACAATTCTGAAACCTCTTCAAGGTTTCCAACAATTACAAGTGAAATGAAGAAAAAAAAATTACTCACTCAAAGAATTGTGTAAAGATGTATAAGTATGTTGAGAGAGCTTTTAGAGAGAAATTAGAGATCATAAAAGTTAGCGATAATTTATTTAAGGGTCCTTTTTATACTTAAAATAATATAACTATTAAAGAGCATTTAAAGGGATAAAACAAAGAGTATTTTAAAAAAAATATTTGAATGAATATTTTAAAATGTTCGGAGGAATTTCATTCAAGAAAGGTTAAGGTTACCTCTGAAGAATTCGGTCGCATGAATATGATATTCATTTGGATGAATAGGTAACCACTGAGTCCCTGAGATGATTGATCGAATGAGAACACTATTCATTCTGACGATGAGGCTGATAGGTCCATGGACCATGATTAGCCGAAAGATCAATGTATATGATCGGGTTGAATAGAAGTACATGACCATCGAATGCGTGATAGAAAGACATGAAATTAAATCATAAGGCCTCTCGTATTATCATTGAACTGGTGGCAAATATATCAAACTGCCTTCTAGAATAGGGTAGGCAAGATAGGTCATGAAAGTCGATGGTTTATCATCAGGTCACAAAGAGGTCGACATGTTAGCTTCAAAAGATTAGGAATTGAAAGGTCATCCAACAAGCCATAGGGAGGTGAACATATCAATGTCATAATATAGCAAGCTCAAAAAGGTGCATGGACCATCATCTATTTTTTTAAGTGTTTTTCATTTCATTTTTTTGTCGGCCTCATCAAAATGTAAAATTCTAACTAATAGGCACAACCTTATGAAGGACTTTATATGTAGGACACAATGTAGGCTAGGGTATGGGCTAAGAAATGAATGGTACTAAGGCTCAAAAACCCAAATGTGAAACCCAAGCCCTAGTGTGTCTCCATGTAGACCGAGCCTAGGAGGTAATTAAGCTCCCTAAGTATTCCCATTAAGGAATCAGGTCGGATATAGTTCAAAATGGATCTGCTGGATGTGTGTGTGTGTATTATTTACACACATATATTTTTATGCGTTGAATTTTTTATAATCATTCTTCAACCCTATCTGTTTCTTCTCTTTTTCTCTTTCCATTTCTTCTTCTTCTTTTTCTCTTCTTATTTTTCAATAATTTTTGTTTCTTTCGAGATAGAACATATGATAACCATGATTTCAATCATCACCTATCTTCCAGACCTTCGTTCCTACGAAAGGAACCATTTCCATGTTGAGTTGACTTTGCCGCATTATTTAGGACGTAGGTACACACAAGGAGACTATCCGCCATGAGGTTAGAAATATAGGCTTCCAAAAATAAAGGTTACATTGTTTAGGCACAAAGGGCTAGCAAGTGATAAAATTTTAGCATATGGTAATCAAGATGATAGCGGTGGCCAATCGATGGCCTCCAATCATTGGGAAGGTTCATTTTTTAAGGAACACTTATGAAAACTTGCATTCTTTTGAAGTCTCTCTTTCTTTTTTTCTTGTCCTAACTTCTTCCAAGACCGCCCTTTTAGTAGGCCTTTTCTCCTTCTCTTTCTTTTTTCTAAGATAACTAGTCCAAGCTAAGATAGGGAGTAAGTGAGCTTTGAACTGGAGAAAGTCTTTCTATGGTTATGACACCTCATTTTCTTTGAGGATTGGGCTTGTTTTTAGTGAATGATGGGTTGGCCAAGAAAGGAAGTCACAGCCTTCTCTTGATAATCTTTTAGATTCTTACCCAAGTGTTTAGGTTTCAAACAAAAAAAATTCATTAGGTTTTCTGACATTCAATTTTGAAAAAACTGAAATTCTAATATTTTATGCTTGAAAACGTAGGGATCACTGCCCCCTAAGCACAAAAAAGAAGTGTAAACAAAATAGACCAATAGTCTTACATTCAAAAGCATTTTTTACACAATATCCCAAAGTGATTGGTCAATTATGAATCCAACCGATATGAAATCAAGCAATTCTCTCTTGCTTTGAAAATTGTAATGCTCTCATTTGCTAAGGATAGACTCCTAGAGTTACTGAAAAGACAAACTCTATTTGACTCAAGCCCTAAAAGGTACATTTAAGAAAGAGAATATTTTTGACTTTTTATTCATCATATGTTGCAATAGACTAAATCCATGACCAAAATCTGAATAAAAACATAAAAAAAAAAAACTAAAAGCAAAAAGGAAAAGTAATCTAGAAAATGCTAGGAAAACCGTCCAAGGTTCTAGCTCGACTTCATCCTAGGCTCAGTAAAGTCTTTGACCATCGATCAGAGAGCTAACCGATCTTATCTTATGCTGGGGTGATCTGGGTAAAAATATCCTCCTTGTAGTCAAGCATAGAAAGATCTGATACAGGAAGAGATGTCTCACTTACACTCACTTGGTGTACTGGCAAAGATTCTATCTTCATATTGGGTCTAGCAGAAGGTTTTATTTCTCCTTTGTCAATCAAATCTTGGATGGCATGATGGAGAGCGACGTACTTTTCTGTGTAATGACCGGCTCTTTGATGATAAGCATAATGAGGTTGGGCATTGTATCCTTCGGGTGAAACAACTGATGCAAGGGTAGGTCGTCACTTGGCTATCAGAATTTCTTGTAACAATTGTTTAAAGACTTTGGTAGTGCGGTGTTTAAATAGTGAAACATCATTGTAGCTTGGGAATGGCTTCTCACACTACTTGTTGAGACCTCACACTTTTGACGTTATTCACACTAGCTGACTTTGATAGAGCATTGGTATTCCTCCCACTGACTAGATATCCTTTTGGCTTAGTTTCTTAGAGTATGGTTCCCTTATTGAAAGCATCTTCGATTTGTATTAGGGATTTCGTTAGTGTTTTGAAGGAAAAATGATACTGCCCAAAAAGGTACTCATGGTATACCGGTAGTAAGTTTTTCTTTATCATGTTAACTTGTTCCTCTTCTGATGGGTGGATAACCATTTGAGCATCCTTATACCTCCATCGCATTATAAAAATTGAGACTGACTCCTTAGGCTTTTGTTTGGTAGTCTCTAAGTCTCTTCGAGTAATATCCAAATTAGCATTGTACTGATACTGATTAAGAAAGTTTCGCACACATTTTCCCATCTTTGCACTATTGAATCGTCGAGGGTGAGGAACCATCAAGTAGCCGCTCCAGTCAGGGTGTAACACCCCGTACCTAGATATTGTCTAGCCGGTTAATTTAATTTTTAGCGACGATTTTCATACACAACATTTAACATCGAGTAGCGTGACTAATTTTCATCGGCAATCTTTAGCGACAAAGTTTTAGGAACCATAAAGATGTTAATTGGATCCATTAGTATTGATTAGCGTGAGTGTTATTTTTGGAAACCTTTAGCGACAATTAGCGAGGAGGGGTTATTTGAAATTTTAAATTTTATTGGGGTTATTGGATAATTAAAAGAATACAAAATCTGATTTTTAGGTTAGTTAACTTTTTATTTTTTTTGGAAGCAAAATTTAAGAGGGAATGAGGGAGAGAGAACAGGAAAAAATTAATCTTTTCAAACTTTTTCCATTTTCCATTACAAAAGAGTCAGATTCAAGAGAAGGCGAGGGAGGGGGAGGGAGACATTGACATCTTGGTTAGTAGAGAGAGAGAGAGAGAGAATGTGTGTGTGTGTGTGTGTTTTTTTTTTTTTTTTTTGCCGATAAGGTTTCAGCGAGTTGCCTAGAGCCTTCCGGTAAGATTTTTCTAGTCTTTTTCTCTCAATTTATTCATTGTTGTATAAGATAAGGGTCTGGGATTGTTATTTTTGTTGTGCGTGAAGTGAGGGCAGCCATGGTGGTTGCCGTAGTGTGCATTGGTTTGTGGGGTTAAGGGAGAAAAAAAAAACTACGGTTGAGAGGAGAAAGCCTCGGCCGTGAGGCAGTGGCTATGCTGTAACATACTAATGTTGTGAAGTTGGTATTTCGAAAGGTGTAGTGTATGTCGTGAGGTGTTTGTGGGTGAGTTTTATGGCTGTGAGAAGGGGGTGCAGCCGTGAAGGAAATGGGTATGAGAGTGCATGTGTGGGTGCGAGCATTGGGCAAGAGGAAGAGCGATTTCTGTGAGGCAGTAGCTATGATGGTTGTATCCATTTTTTTGCGTGTAGTGTGTTTGGTGGGAGTTTAGTATGTGTCTAAACCCATTTGAATGCATGTTTTTTATGTGTAACCGTGAGTGAAAGAATGTGTATTTGTGTGGAAGAGACGAGGAAGTGGGTTGTGCCCCTTTTGTGTGAACCTGTGTGTGCTAAATGGTGTGTGTGTGTGTGTGTGTGTGTGTGTTTTTTTTTTTTGTGTGAGATGTGGGGGTGTATATTTTGGAGTGATTATTGGTGTAAGGGACAAGTGTATAATGTGGGTATGAATTGATTTTAAAAGAATGTATTCTGGGTTTGGCAAAAGTGGGAGGATGAAGAAGATAGGCAAAGGAGAAATGGTTGTATAATAAAAGTGGTACATTGTGCTTGCTCAGTTGTACCACGTGGCTGTTGAGTATTACAATTATTAAAGAATGCTAAAACTTTATAAAAAGTTTCTTAAGCAATATTACAATTACTATAAAAATTTCTTAGTTTTCTAATATTGTTTGGTTCTTTTAATAATTTTCGCAAGTTTAGTTTTCTAAAATTTATTTGAAATCTTTGAAATTCCTAATAAATTTCAGAAACATTTCTATAATGTTTTTATGATATAAAGAAGATTTGTTTTTAGTTTCATAATTTTTAGAGTTGATTTCATACTAAATCCATATCGCATTTGAATTAGCCAAATAGATATTTTAAAATAGTTTTGATGCTTTTTAATTTTCAATTTCAATTTTTGCATCATCCTTATGTATTGTAAAGCTATCACAAAGTTTATGGGACTTTGGTTTACACTAAAAGAATTAATTTATATTTTTGGGCTTTTTCTAGTACTAAAAAATATTTTAATTGAAAAAATATTCAAAAATTCATATTGTAACTTTTTTATGTTGTTTTAAGCTATAAAAGTATTTTATAAGGATTTATTATGAATTTGGGAGTATCTTCATGCCTTATAGAGAGTGCCGGGTTATCGGTTATTAAGTTGGTCCGGGTTATCGGTTATTAAGTTGGTCGTCCGAGGGATCCGTTTCGTTTTGATTTAGATTGAGAGTGTCGGAGTGAGTAATTAGCATGAGGATTTATGGTGTTATAAGACTGGAATTTTTTCTAATAATGAAATTACCAATTTAGGTTTGCTTGAGAATTTTGGAACAAGGTTCAATAGCGGCTTATAGCTTGGATTGAGGTAAGGGATTTTTATCCAAAGCAAACTCCTCATAATTGATTTCCTATCTTCTTCTTATTTGTCATCACTATTCGTTTGGATTATGTTATGTTGATAAAGTTGCATGGTTTGTCTTAAAAATCTTTCATTGAGCCTTAAAATGTTCATTGAAACTATTATCGATGCTCATTATTTATTGCCCATCGAGCATTAAATAACATGTTGTATTAGTGATTATTGCATTCTATGTATCGACATGTTTTTGTGCGTTGGTGTGTTTTGGCGGGCGTTGATGTATATTGGAGGATTTGGTGTGTATTGGTGAGGGCTAGTACCTTGATGGACTAGCTGGTGCATTGGTGTGGGCTAGTACCTTGATGCACTAGCCTGTGTAAATATGCATATGTAGTTACCAGTGTCAGTGAGCATCACCTTTGTGGCTTTGCTAAGTGACTATCCTGTACTGCTTGTGTGGCTTTGCAATTGCTCATGTTCAATAGCATATGTGATTGTTTGCATCGTATCCGAAAGCCATATTGACATATGATCGAACTAGATATGATCATTTTGAAACTTTTGGAAAACCAATATTGAATTGCATCTGTGAAGTATTTTGTAATTCCTTTTTTTGAGTGACCTTACTGAGCTCTCAAAAGCTCATTCTCGTTTGATTGCCTTTCTACAGGTGATAACCAACAATAGATCGTACTGGGTACAGATTCGAGCCGAGCGAGGGAAAGAGAATTTAAGTTTTAGCATTCGTCATTCGAACCCCTGCATGGGTTAATATTGTAACTTAGAATTTTTGACTTACACTTGATGTTTCAATTATGACTATACGCTAAAAGTATTATCTTATTCAATAGTTTAGTTGCTCTGACTAGCTGGTTGTTCTAAATTGATTGAATTGAGAGTATTATTGTCTTAGTGTAAATGATTGAGTGAGTGTTAATGTTTTGTAAATTTTGGGTGTTACACAGGGTCCGACAAAAAAGTTGAACCAACTAATTATGGTTAACTCCATGAGGAGCTAATGCATGCATATATATATATATATATATATATATATATATATATATATATATATATATATATATATATATATATATATATATATATATATATATATATATATATATATCTTCACATGGATCCGTGGATTCATCGTCCCATTGAATTTGTACATATCTGACATCTTAAACTATGAAGGGAGTCTGTCGTTCGAGCCTATAGTAAGGATATCGAGGTCCATTGTGTCATCCGTCTTTCTCATCTTAGAGATCCGTGAATCAAGCATAGCCAATTTTTCCTCCCATTTCGGGGGAATAGTCTCCCCTTCATCACTTGATTCATACTACCATCAGCTTTGAGTCTGGGCTTTCCCTTTCCTTCCCCTCTTTCTCTTCGATCTTTGGTTCCTCTCCAGATTATTTGTTTTGCACTTTTTTCCATGAGTAACCCTACATTTGAGGCAATTTTGGTATGTTGAGCTGTCAGAGCTGTGAGGTTAGTTTGAAAATCCTTTTTATAGATCACCAAGGGTTCGGATGAGATCATTTGGTTGAGGGAATCCTTCGACCACTAGACTCGAATTAAGTTTTTTGAACGTATCCTAATACCAAAGCTTTGTACTGATGTCAAAGCTTTTTACCTTGCAAAAGGAAATATTTTGGGCTTTTTCAAACATTTTTTTGACTTTTATGTGTTTAGTTATTTATTTTATATATATTTTTTCAAGTGTATCAGACTAAGCAAAAAGATCGATTATATTATTAATCAAAACAAATCTGAAAGATAATCAAGGAAATGTTAAGAATGTCAAATAAGGTAAAACTAAAACTAAGGTTCTGCCTTGTCATTGTGCTCAGCTCGGCATCAGAAAAGCCGTTGAACACTGGATAATCTGTGGCAATTTGGCCAGGTGAATATATGATGTCCTCCTCTTGATCTGACGTAGAAAGATCTAGTGCCCCAAGAGACGTCTAACCCCCCTTGCTTAGTGCACTGGCAAGAGTTCTTCCTTCACATTGGGTTTGGCAGGAGGGCTAATATTACCCTCGTCAATGAGATCCTGAATAGCATTCCTTAAGGTCGTACACCTATCAGTGTAGTGCCCGGTCCTTGGTGATATCACATTGAGCTTCAACTTGGAAATCATAACTCTACTGAGTAGTTGTTTAAACACTTTGGTCATTGGGGCATGCAGATTAGAAAATTTTTGCCTAGGATTTGGATTCCCCGAGACCACCTCTTGAAATGCAACCGTACCATTGTCTGCAAAGATCCTCGGTGGACCGTTAGGATTCTTCTAACTAGCCTTGCGTATTGGTTTCTCATCCCTGATAATGGTTCCTTTCTTAATGAAGTCTTTCACTTGAGTAAGAGGATCTGTTAATGCCGTGAATGTGGTATGGTTGTATCTTGTTTATTTGGTGAGGTTCTCTTTAAGCAAATCTAATTCCATAGTTATCTTTATCTGTTAAACGGCCAAGAAAGTAAGACCTTCCTGGAAACCTTTTTGTATATCTCTAAGAATCCGGCCAATGTCGTGGATGTGAGGGTATTCTTCAGCCATTAGGGTGTGACCAAATTCTTCGGATTGATCCCGATGCCAAAGCTCGTTACCTTTTAAGAGAGAAAATGAAGATATTTCAAACTCAATTTTTTTTATCGTGTGTGTGTGTAGCCTAGAAAGGATCACACACACATAAGCGTACCACAATATAAAATGTTAAACTGACCGAGTTATACCCGTATAGAAATTTGACAGTGATTAACCGACCAGTCAACCTTGTGGATTAACCCAGTTGTTCAGTGGGTAATTCTAGATTTTTGGGAGAATTTCTGGAAAAGTGGGGTAAGAACTAACCGTCCGATTAGCCTTATGGATTATCTGGCTGGTTGGTCAATGAGGTAATCATGGATTTTTAAAAAAAATTGGGAAGGCTAAGGTTCTAACTAACCGTCTGCTCCCCTTGTGGGTTAACCAGCCGGTAGGTTTGTGGATCTAAGGTTTGACTTGAAAATATTCTGGAACAGGGAAAGTTAGTCATAACCGTCTGGTCAATCGGGAGGTTAACAGAGGTGTTGGTCAGTGGTATGGGGTGTGTTAGAAAAACAAATCTGGAGCAGGATGGTTCTTACTAACTATCTGTTAACCTGGTGGGTTAATCGGCCAGTTAGTTAGTGGATTTAATGTTTTCACCTTGAAAATTCTTGGAATGTCTGGATTTTTGACTAATAGTCTGGTAACCAAATGGGTTAACCGGGTGGTTGGTCAGTGGGTTGGAAGTTTAGGATTTTAAAATCTTAGGAAGGTCATGGTTCTGACTAGTCGTCCAATAACCTGTTGGATAAATTGGCCTGTTGGTCAGTGGGGTTGGTTAGGGTATATACCAACCAGTTTCAAAAAGAAAATTCAGGTAACGCACATATTGACTAATTGTCTGGTTATGAGCATGGTTAACTAGCCAGTTAGTCAGAGTTTCCCCCATTTGCAAAATTATTAGTTTGGCTTATAGAATGTTAGTTGGTTTCCTTGCCAACATGCCATTGGCCAATACAGATTTTCTCTCAAGAAAGAGCAGAACACTGAATGGTCTGGGTGTGTAGTTTCTCTCTCAATGTCCATGTAAAGGTCACCCCATCAGCTTGACTGTACCATATACCTCTCATCCGTAACTAGGAATTTGTTTAATATACAAAAAAATCAGGAGGAATCTTTAGTAGTAGACAGTGGAGCGCCTTGTGACCAGAGGACCAAGGGCTTTAACTATCGCTCTCGAGTGGGTGGGTCGGGGTGAGACGTGCGCATGTGTGAGGCATGGAAATAAAAGCACAAGTACCACAGTTATATCACACTGTCTGCCATAAAATACAAAGAAAATTCAACAAAGCCAAAAATCAATAAAAACATTTGATGTCTAGTCCTCTTAGCTATTTCGTTCGCAGCATAGTCGCCACTGTGGCTAACCGCCTCAAAAAAGTCCCCTAAGGATTTTGATGGAGTTGCCATCTTATTTAATTAAAGAAAAATAACAAAAACCTAAAAATGACTCTAAAGTGTCCACAAGGACGACTACTCTATTGAAAACCAAAAGATGGTATGAGGACTAAGTTACGCAATGGGAAGGTGTTAGGTACCTGCAGCGCCCTTTCAGTCTCTATTTCATTTTTATTGAATATTGGCCTTAAAAACATGTGACATGCAAAATACGATAAAACTAACCCTAAGGTAATTTTTTTGTTTTATGCTTGAACTCGACATTGAGGGCTGAATTGCCTACATATCTGACCAAAATCAAAACCACCATAGTTCGACTCTGTCTATAGGGACTAATCTACATTTTGAACCTAGACTTTAGACAAAGAAATGTAAAAGACTCTTTTTTTATGTTTTCGAATTGAAATGTGACTATAAAATATGGGAGATGCTGTAGACCGTTATTATATGAGCTAATCTAGAAACTGTAAATGTACCTCGAGAAGGTGCTTGCATAGAAAACTTTGGAACTCCTTTGATGAATCCATGATACATGTAGCTTGTGTATATCGAATTGAATATAAAGTGTTAAATTCCCCTTAGAGATGATCTAACATTTCTATGAAATAAATAGTATAAAAGTTCTAGGAAGAAAAAGTTTGTCCGTGAAAATATAGGCCAATGGCCATATTTATAGTGGTCTGAGACGCCAGAAATGGTAAAGATAACCAAATCAATCTGTAATTTGAAGATAAGACATAATATTTGACAAAAATCACACATGACAAAAGTCAACTAACCGGCCGATTAGACAAAAACCGGCCGTTTAACCCTAACCCTGAATTTTATGTAATTTGTTTACAAATTTTAAAACATGATCATGTTCCAAAATTGGTAATTATCTTAATCAATTGTCAAGTATAATACCAGATTCGTAAAACATTTCCCATATTCACACCAATCACTTTGTTTCTCAAATTAATCCTCAAATCTCCGGGTCAAACTTACCCCTTGACTTTAACCTTACTTGGGTTAACCCTAACTAACAAAGCTAGTTATCCAATAGACTGGGCCTAATTAATTTGGGCTAAACTAATTGGACTGGACTGGACTACCTATTGGATTTACTTAAATAGATAGGCTCATTATATTATTGGGCCTACACCCATAATCATAAAGAACTTAATCATTAGTTAAGCCCAATAAAACAAATAAGAAAGATGAAATAAAACTACAAAATGGTGTGTCTGCAGATACCATGTTTTTCAGATTATGGATCATCCGGTAAGCATCCCTCAGTAGCAAGCTCATAACCTACAAAGGCTAAACCGTAAAGTAAAAAAGCCAGGCATAAAAGTCAAAGTGCATAAAATAACGGTTCGAGATTACTGACTTGACACAAGCTAGCTGCTTCGGCCCTAGCATATCCTCAGCCTTCTTCGGTCGAGAAGGCAGCTCCATCTCGTGGCTTTTACCCCTCAGATACATCGGAACTGTTCAACAAGGGAATGGGAACCCCTTTGCGGCCTCCTTCTTCTTCTTGCCTTTTCCCTTCCTGTCCCGAGCCACCTTAGCCCCCTAAGTCCTCTTCGCCCATTCTGCAGTTAAAGAAGAGGCTAAATCTTCTCCCATGAACATGTCGTAAGTGCGAGGATCGCTCGGTCACCTCAAAGAGGATGCTGCAATCCCCTGATCAAACTCTGTCTTAGCCCGGTCAATAGTCCTCTTCTAATACATCTCCATAAAAGAAGAAGCAGGGATCTAGGGCTCAACATCAGAGTGGTGTTGAAAGAGCACCCTCTCCCCTCTCCGCTAGAAATAACTCTTTTTGGGAGTACCCCACCAGTAGTGCCTGGCAGTGGGTGAGCTCTAGCTCCTCAGATAAAACTCCTCTGCCTGCCACTTGGACATGGAGTCCTGAAGAAAAATGGTGGGAGTATTGATCAAATGAGTGCCAAAAAAAAGGAAAATTTAAATTAGAACGAGAAACTCATCGAGCACGGAGCCAAACCATTGAAGCCATCCCAATAGGCTCCCACTATGGCCGAACTCACTCTTCACGAAAACTCCACCAATACATCACCGGCTAAGTTTTATCCATGTGTTCCTTTTCCCGTCGCAGAGAACTCGACCCCAAGACCTCAAAAGCCCAAATCTGTAGTCAAAGACAATATGGGAAATAGATATACCCAATGCATGAGAATAATTGAACAAAGCTTAATGACTGCCCACAGGATACTGAGGCCATCAAGTGATACAAATGGGCCTTGGGCAAGGTACACTAGTCGTACTCCCCTATCTGTCCAATCTCCTCCAAAGCTCTCAAGCACCAGAGCTAAGCAGAGTCGTCCCCGTTACTGAACAATGTATCCCCCAAGACGTACAATAGGAACCCCCAGACAATTGATCAATTGACGCCTCGTCGGCGTCCTCTAAGGTCATACCCTCGTGATGGGAATGGAGGGTACCAAGCAAAAGAGAACCACCCTCTTGTAGGACTATTCGAACCCAAGCAACCGGAACACAAAGTCACTATCCTTGTCGAGATCATAGGCCTATGGGATATGCCTTCCTTGAACGCGAATACTTGTAAAATTGTAAAGTGTATGGGGAAGCGTAGCCTCCCCGAACAGTAGATGGAACGTGTTGGTGGAATCCCACCAACGCTCTGCCAAACTTAACAAATACTTTTTATTCTGGGTAAAAGCATGTAACCCATTCAAAAATAGGTGAAAGCTGATCTTGGCTATCCTATTCTCCACTGAATTTGTACCCTTTCCTACCATTCATGTACCAGATTTGAAAATCCCCTAAAATGGAAATTCTAGGAAAGGGGCTGCACAAAATGAAAAAAAACAAAGTAACTTCAAAGATGGACCGGTTTATGCATGGGGCGATGGAAAAGAAAAAGAGAGAATCATTGTGGGCCTTACTTTGCATGGGAATGCCTAGTGTGTGTAACTGAAAGACAATCAGTAGAAAGCATACCTCATCGGCAAAAAAGTGATGACTTGGGTTCACATCTTGATTCGGTGTGAGGATCGAGTGGTCATCCATCCTAATCATTTGTTGGAAGTGCAAAACTCACCCAATTTGGGGCCCACCTACGTGTCCCCTTCTTGTGCGTTGAAGCTACATCTTTATAGTCGAAGTTGATGAAAATGAAGGAGGGATTGCAAGGATTTATAAAAGGGAAGTATAGTTGGAGAAGGGCTAGAGAGGAGGAATCTTTTTTAGGTGCGAATTTGATGGAGAGAGTGGATAAATTATGTTTGGAAGTTTGTGAAAACACCTCTAAAATCACACCCGGAATGGATAAATCGTCCGATTTTTCAGTTTATATCTGTCAAACTCACTGACTAACCGACCAGTTTTTGACATTCATTTATCAAACTCAAAACTCTCTGAGTAACAGGACGATTTTCAACAAGTTATTTTGAATCTTCCATTTCGTTGATCAACCAACCGGTTTTGGGTCCCAAAAAAAAAAGATTGTGCTTGCATGCTTCTTTGAAATCACTTACATGTTTGCATGCCTTCGATTAGATTCAAATATGATCCTTAATTCATATAAATATTGTGTGCTTGTATGTCTTGCATGCTAGCGTAATCTCTTTTTTCATAAGTTTGCATGTTTTGCCTGCTTTTGTGTTTTGCATGATGTCCATCTTATGTCCCTGGGCATTCTTTTTATGTTTTTGTCTGCTTACATGCTCTAATTTTGCATTTTTTTCTCCCTATCCTAGGATTATCTCTTTGATCCAATTATTCAAATTTTTTGCTCAGTTTAGGGATGTTGTACGGTGTAAGGTCAGTGCAGCATCCCATGCTTTGTTGCCAAAAGCAACATTATTCTTTATATTAATTTGATATGTGAATTGATATGTTCGGTACTCAACGACCAGCTACCCTTCGATATTGTTGGCTCCAGTTTGAGCAATATTTTCAAAGTTTTTCATCCTTATATCTAAGTGACCTACCACTTGAAGGCATTGTTGTTGGGTTCGGCTCAAAGATATAGAGCATGTTATTACTAACCGACCAACTGCTTAAGCACATTGTTGGCTCCGGTTCTTAGTCGAGCCTCTACTTTGTCCGTTGATAACTTCATTCGATTAAGTGGCTCGGGCAACAGCCAGAGGTATTCTCCTATTCCTAGACAACGACTTCAATCGATTAAGTGGCTCTGAGAGCAGACAAGATCCATTTTTTGTATTTCTAAACGAGCACTTCAATCAATTAAGTGGCTCTAGCATCTAGCAATAGCATCCTCTTGCTTGTCGACCACTTCAATTAATTAAGTGGCTCCGGTAACATGAAAGATTCCTTTTTTCGTATTTATAGGTTACTACTTGAATTAATTAAGTGGCTCCGGCATCTAGCAATACCGTCCTTTTGTTTGTTGACCACTTCAATCGAATAAGTGGCTCCGACAACAGACAAGATCTCGATTAGTCGATAACCAATCATATCATCTCTAGCCCTTGCTCTTAGTATTCTTAGATGACAATTGTTGTTACTGTTGGCTCTGGGTTCCAAGAATGCATCCTTTTGTTCTATGACCAGCCGCTGTTATTGTTGGCTCCACATTTGAACAATACCTTTACTTTAATTGAACACGTTGGTCTGATTCCATTTTTAAGGTTACGTGGAAAGCGCTATAAAGGTTCGACCTCATATTTGTGTCATCCTCCATTTTCAATGAAATTCGCCCACGAGAGCTCTATCACCGAAGGGTTTTGTAGACATCCCATTCTTGTAGCCATTTTAATTATTGTGCTTTATTATTAATTGGAGTTTATTATTAGGGGTTATGCCTGATAATATAACTTAATTAATTTAATTTAGTCAAGTTCAGTCCAGTTATCCAGTCTAGTTATCTAGTCCAGTCCAGCAGTTGAGTCCAGTTGTCCAGTCCAGTCAATTAATTGGGCTCAGTATTGTCCATTTAGTTTAGTCCAGTCCATATATTAAGAGTGTGATTTACATAGAAGATTTTAGAAATTATTTGTGATTTATCTTTGATGTAGGTGATTAAATCATTGATACGAAGATAACTTTTGAAATCATTGATACGAATATAACTTCTAAATCTTGTCCATCTCAACTAATAAAATTAGACATAATTACCAAATTCGAGTCAGATAATGTCTCAAAATTCAGATTTTTTTTTACTTATGGAGTAAATCGGCCGATTAGTTGACTTTTTTCATATTAATATTGGCATCTTTATTATTTCTAACATCCCAGATCTCTATAAATAGGGCCCTTGATCAACATTTTTAGCGATCAGCTTTATCACCGTAGAGCTTTTATATTATTTCTCTTAGAAGTCATATATCATCTCTTAAGAGAAATTAGCACTTCATAATTCACTTCTTAAGACTCTAAGGGTTGGTTTGACAAAAAAAAAAAAATTGGTTTTCAGTTTTTAAAGAGCAGTTTTTAAAAAGCAGCTTATTTTTTTTTTTACAAAAACAAGTGGGTGTTTGATAACCTTTTTTTTTTTAGTTTTTTTTTTTGGTGTTTGGTAACCCTTTTTATTTTGACTATTTTTTTAGGTGGTTTGCGGTGGCGGTGGTCGACGGTGGTGGTGGCCGGCGGTGGCTGGTGACTGCCAGCGGTGGTCGCCAGCGGTCGAAGGTGGCTGCCGGCTGCTGGAGGTGGCTGCCGGCGGTGGCTGCCGATGGTCGCCGGCAGCCGGAGGTGGCTGCCGGCGGTGGGAGGGTGGTGGTGGTGGTCTCAAAAAAAAACCAAAAGTGAAAAAAAAAAAAAAAACCAGTTTCTGGAGTTTTTTTTTTTACTCTTCAGTTTAAAAAACTGATTTTTTAAATTGGAGAAGGAAAAAAAAATTGGTTACCAAACGCACTTTTTTTTTTCCAATTTCTAAAAGTGGAAAAAAAGAGTGTCAAACGCACTCTAAATAAAGTCTCTTGCATTATGAATTCTTCACAAAGTGATCCGAGTTTTCAAGGCAAGCAGACTCGCGAGGTATATTTTAGTGTTTTCTAGGCTAGTCTATCATAATGGCCTAGAATAATTCCCATTTTCTGTGTCCACATCTTCATTTCTAATACAAAACGCTAAAAAAAAGAGCTTTTTCATTTCTTAGTTTGACTCTAAGTTCCAAGTGTAGGCTGCCTTCAGCAGGATCAGAGCCAAACTACGATAGTTTTGATTTTGGTTTTTCCGACCGGATGTATAAACCATTCGGACCTTGATGTTGAGTTCAAAACAATAACATAGATAAAATTACGATTTATGTTATTGCATGTTATATGTGTTGAAAAGGCCAAAAGTTAATATAATGAATTAGAGACCGAAAGGGTATGCAGGTGGATGTTGAGTTCAAACCAATAACATAGAAATATACTTACGATTTATGTTATTGCATTTTTATGTGTTGAAAATGCCAAAAATTAATAGAAATTAATTAGAGATGGAAAGGGTATGTGGGTGCCTAACAATTTCTTTATTTTCAGTAGATTAGTAGTCATTTGAAAACTTATAAGGTCTTTTTCTGAGTTTTTTCTTATTTTTCTTTGTTTAATTAAGTAAGATGCCAACTCCCTAAATACTAGATAATTTTTCGAGGTCTAGGATTTTTTTGAGGTGGTTTGTTACAATGATGATGAGTCCTCTGCAACGTGTCTTAGAACACATACTTTATAGCACATTATAAGGGTTCGTTTGACAAAAAAAAAAATTTAGTTTTCAGTTTTTAAAGAGCAACTTAATTTTTTTTTTTTATAAAAACAAGTGGGTGTTTGATAACCCCTTTTTTTATTTTTATTTTTTTTTGGTGTTTGGTAACCCTTTTTATTTTGACTTTTTTTGGGTGGTTTGCGGTGGCGGTGCTGGGGCGCAGCGGTGGTCGATGGTGGTGGTGGTGGTGGCCGACAGCCGGAGGTGGCTGCCTGCAGTCACCGGCGGTGGTGGCCGGCGGCCGAGGTGGCTGCCGACAGTCTCCGGCGGTGGTGGCCGGCGGCCGGAGGTGGCTGCCGGCAGTCTCCGACGGTGGTCGCCTGAGGTGGCTGCCGGCAGTGGGAGGGTGGTGGTGGTGGTCTAAAAAAAAACCAAAAGTGAAAAAAAAAATAGTTTTTGAAGTTTTTTTTTAATCTTTAGTTGAAATTTTGGTTTTTTAGAAAAAAAATGGTTACCAAACGTTCCTTTTTTTTCAATTTTTAAAACTGAAAAAAAAGAGGCAAAAAAAGAGTGTCAAACCTACCCTAACTATCAAATGAAAAATAACTTCTCCCAATGAATGGTGCCTATTGACAACGAAAATTTATTTACTGTTACAACCAAATAAAAGCAAAATTACAGTTCTTTAATTAGGTACTTGACCGCATTCATATCCCAGTCGGGAAGGTCAACTTCCGTTCTAGTGCCACAATTGGGCTTGGGGTCTATCTAGACGTTAAGCACCCCAAGTATTTGCCCTTTATCTTGTTACCATGTCACTCATAACTTGAACTTCTAATTCTTTTTAGTTTGCAACATCAAAAAATTTTACTCCAACCCTGCAATCAACTGTGAAAAAGTGTCAGCAACAATCTTCATTCTATTATATTCCATTCTCAATTTTGTTGTCTGATAATAATACTTCCTCCATTCACATAAAAAATGATCGTATTTTTTTTTTGAGTCGTCCAACAAAAATTACTCACTTTCCAAATTAACAAAGATTATGTACGGGCTCTACTCGACATGTGTGGTGGGTAGACACGGGCTCTACTCGACATGTGTGCTTCGAACGAAGTATGTTTACTACATATGAGAGCGCCAGCAATGAGAATCTGTTCATGGGAAACTCTTCATCTTCAAAGGTGCAAGGGATGGGCAATGTGGTCTTAAAGATGACATCCGGCAAGGAGTTAAGTCTCAACAATGTGCTTCATGTGCCGGATATTCGAAAGAATTTAGTTTTGGGCTCATTGTTGAGTAAAAATGATTTTAAGCTAGTTTTTTAGTCCGACAAGTTTGTACTAACTAAAAGTGGAACGTTTGTAGGAAAAGGGTACCTTTGTGATGGTCTGTTTAAGTTAAATGTAATGACCATCGTACCTAAAGTTGTACCAAATTCCGATAATAATAATAATATCTCTTCTACTTACTTGTTGGAATCTCCTAATTTATGGCATCGTAGATTAGGTCATGTGAACTATGGTTCTTTACAAAAGCTAGTGAAAAATGAATTTTTGCCTAAAATGAATTTTTGCCTAAAATGAATTTTGACTCACATAATGCATGTGAAATTTGTATTGAAGCTAAAATGGTAAAAACGTCTTTCTAGTCAATTGAAAAAAGTACGGAACCTTTAAGTCTAATTTATAGTGATATATGTGACTTAAAGGTGGTACAATCTAGATGAGGAAAAAAGTATTTTATTACTTTTATTGATGATTGTACTAGATTTTGTTATGTATATTTGCTTAGAAGTAAGGATGAAGCCTTGGAAGCATTTACGCAATACAAAATTGAAGTTGAAAACCAACTTAGCAAGAAAATCAAAGTACTAAGAAGTGATAGAGGTGGAGAATATGTTTTCCCTCTTGAAAAATTTTATGCCGATCACGGAATCATTCATGAGACCACGACACCATATGCACCTCAGTCAAATGGAATTGTTGAGCGGAAAATCGTGCTTTAAAGGAAATGATGAATGGTTTGTTGATAAATTATGGACTACCAGATAACTTGTGGGGGGAAGCAGTCTTAACTGCAAATCATATACTTAATAAAGTACCTCACAAGAAGCTGCAAAAGACACCTTATGAGCTATGGAAAGGTCATCCTCCTTCCTTCAAATATCTAAAAGTGTGGGGGTGTCTAGCAAAGGTAACTATCCCACCACCTAAAATGGTCAAAATAGGGCCTAAAATGTTTAATGGAATTTTCATTGAATATCAAGCCATAGCTCGGCATATTGGTTCTTAGTGCATAAATCTGAAGTTGACAATATACATGTCAACACCATAATGGAAACAAGGAATGCACATTTCTTCGAAGATGTGCTTCCTTATAAAGTTGAACAAGAACGGAGTTCTTTAGAAAGAACTAGTATGGACCAAGATCCTTCACAAGAGGAAGATGAGCCAAGACGTAGCAAGAGAGCTAGAATGTCTACATCGTTTAGTCCTGATTTTCTAACATATTTATTAGAAAATGAGCCTCATACTTACAGCGAAGCAATGTCGAGTCTCGAAGCTCCTCATTGGAAAGAGGCTGTTAAGAGTGAAATTGAATCCATCATGCAAAATCATACGTGGGAACTGGTGGATCTTCCTCCTGGAAATAAATCATTAGGGTGTAAATGGATTTTCAAGAAAAAGATGAAAGCTGATGGAACGATCAAAAAATACAAGGCCCGATTGGTTGTCAAGGGATATAGACAAAAGGAAGGGCTTGATTATTTCGATACATATTTACCAGTTACAAGAATAACATCCATTCGAATATTGATAGCTATTGCAGCTATTAATAATCTTGAGATACACCAAATGGATGTGAAAATAGCCTTCCTAAATGGAGATCTAAATGAAGAGATCTATATAGAGCAACCCGAGGGGTTTGTAGCTCCTAATCATAAGAGGAAGGTGTGCAAGCTTGTCAAGTCACTTTATGGACTAAAACAGGCTCTGAAACAATGGCATGAAAATTTTTGATAAAGTCATGATTGAAATGGCTTTAGAATCAACAATGTGATAAATGTGTCTATGTTAAAGGGACGGAAAAAAGGATATGTCATTTGTTTGTCTTTATGTGGATGGCATGCTCATTATCGGGAGCAATAATGAATTCAGTAAGGCTACAAAGAAAATGTTAACCAGTAAGTTTAAGATGAAAGATATGGGTGTGGTTGATGTTATACTTGGTATGAAAATTACCAATACATCAAATGGACTAGTCTTGTCACAGTCTCACTATATTGAGAAAGTGCTAGACAAATTTAAAAGTTACAATGATAGTCCAGTTAAGACACCACTAGATGTAAATTTACATCTAACAAAGAATACTGGTGAAGGAATATCTCAATTAGAGTATTCGCGTATTATTGGTAGCTTAATGTATATCATGAATTGCACGAGACCCCGATATAGCATATGATGTCAGTAAGTTGAGCAAATATACTAGCAATCCGGGGAAGAATCACTGGATAGCTATTGTAAGAGTTTTAAGGTACTTAAAATACACCTTAAACGTTGGTCTGCATTTTTCTAGATATCCAGCTGTATTAGAAGGATACAGTCATGCCAACTGGTTATCAGATTCTAATGAAACAAAATTCACAAGTGGATATGTATTTTTATTAGGAGGAGCAGCTATTTCTTGGAAATCCTCTAAACAAACATGTATTGCCAGATCCACTATGGAATCTGAATTTATTGCGTTAGATAAAGTAGGAGAAGAAGCGGAGTGGCTTCGTAATTTTTTGGAGGATATTCCAAATTGGCCTAAACCTGTGCCACCAATTTGCATACATTGTGATAGTCAATCTACAATTGGAAGAGCACAAAACAGTATGTATAACAATAAGTCTAGACGCATACGTCGCAGACATAGTACCGTTAAAAAATTACTTTCTAGTGGAATTATCTCTATTGACTACGTGAAGTCAAAGGATAATATAGCGGATCCGTTAACGAAAGCTTTGACTAGAGAGAAAGTGAATACGTCATCAAGGGGAATGGGTCTTAAGCCTATGAATTAAATAGTTGCCATAATGGAAACCCTACCTAGCTGACTGGAGATCCCAAGATCTAGGTTCAAAGGGAAAACCGAATTATGTAAATGCAACTCAGACAGAGCACTGTGGGGGGTTCAAACCCTCAAATCCATTCCTATGATGAGAAGACAGTGGCACCTACAAAAAGGTTAGGATAAGCTATGCTTTTATTGACTCTTATA
This sequence comes from Escallonia herrerae, assembly GCA_033070095.1. Taxonomy (NCBI): domain Eukaryota; kingdom Viridiplantae; phylum Streptophyta; class Magnoliopsida; order Escalloniales; family Escalloniaceae; genus Escallonia; species Escallonia herrerae. Next base: position 57,991 of record JAVXUP010000534.1, on the reverse strand, counting down.
TCATGGAAATCCAAGTGGGGGTGCAGTAGGAACCTCTTAATAAGAAGTCACCTATGTGAGTAAGAAGTGGGCCTCTTCTATGAGAATTGTAAGGCTGAATTCTCTAAGAGTACTCATGAAAACCATGAGTTGTTCAGGGCCAAAATGAACACAACAATGAAAACCTCAAAACAATGTTTGAGCGATACTGTGTGAAGTTCTATTGTCTTGGTTTACACTAAAGGTTGAACATTTCAAGACATCACGTTCACTGGTTAACCAGTAAATCCGATAGTTCTCACTAGGGAAGGTTCAAGGCCATCGGCTACCTATCTCGATGCAGTGTCGTTCTAAAGAACTCTTTCTTGTGTCAGTGTTTATTTGCATATAAAGTCCAGTCAATTTTCTATTCATGTGGGGGATTGTTGGAATTGAGTTTTAAACCCATTGTAGAGAAGCAACTTTGACTCAATTTTCAAATTGGTTCCAAACTATATTTTGGTTAGGAACAAAGTGATTCATGATCCTCTATTGGAATAGATGATCATGGTATATTCACATGTTTAAAACAAATAGAAGGTGAATGAGAAAATTGACATTGAAGTTGGTAGTTCAACTTGAAGGGAAGAGAGAATCCCACATAGAAGAATTAAAGTCAATGTTGTCTCCTTATAAGGCTTAGTCTTGAGCTAAGGGTTGGGCCCCTTGGGGGTACCCATGTTTTGTAAGGTGGGAGGACCTAGGTTAGGTCCACCACAAGCGCGCCCCGCCAAGTCCTGGTTTGGTCCGGTCCGTGGCCGTGGCTTGGGCCCATCAGACTTTATTCTTTTTTAGAAAAAAATATTTTATTTCCAACTGGCAGTTTTTTCTGTGAAGAGTTGCACCCCCCAGTGAATACTCTGTGTATAAAAATGAGTCAGTTACAGAAGTTAATTAATTAACTGAATCTCGAAATTATTTTCTGTAATATTCTGTTTTCTGTGTCCGAAAGAGTTCTGTGCCATTGTTTTGGTTCGCCTGGTTTGAAGATTTGGAGTGCTCCTATTTTCAAACGTGCTACCGTTGTATCCTGAGAGGCTTTTCGTCAAGAGACCGTCAGCACCGTTGCGGGACCAATAAAGTCTTAAGGACAGTGAATCAAATTCACGCCTCGGTCTTTCCATTTGCTGTTCTGCATTTCCTGTTGTGAGTTTTAGACATAGTTTTGTTTCTATTTGGTTTAGTGACTACTGTTTTTGGAACGATAATATTTACATGCTAGTATTTTTTTGCAATTGTTTTTCTACACAAGTACACAAAGCTAATTTTCCCAACAGCTTGTTCACCACAGATATCATGGATCAACATACATCAAAGCAAAAGGTCTAAAACGTATATCTGAAGGTACATGTTTCTATTCATACTAATAGTAAAGCTTAGATCTCTCTTATGCCAGCGGATCATAGACTTCTGATTGGAGTTCCAATATGTACATTCCAAAGCTCAACACTTAACAAGTTTTCTTTCATAAAGCTATACATATGGGTTTAGGTCACTTTCCTCAGGATTTGCAGCTATAAAGGCATTGATTCTGATTACCCCACCCTTGGTAGTTGAGTTCATGCCAATTTAGATAGGGTCTATCAAAATGCACGTATTCATAATAATCCTTCTCCCCACAAAAGTTGCTCAATTTTCCTTTGGCTATTCCAAAACTACTGATAGGTTTTCATACGAAGAAAGTTTTAATGATGTTTTCCCAGTTCCGCCCATAGTTATCTTTTTACTATGTTTCGTTAACGTCTATTTTCTCCCTCCACTGACATCTCTCTTGTTACATGAAACCAGAGACATCCTCTCTTTTTGTCCACAAACTAGAAAACCAATACCTCCATTGCTGACCACCTCATCTTTTGCTTTAACCATTACGATTATGCCGAATCGACTCCGCCATCATTCCACTATCATTCCCCTTCAACTGCCATCATTGCTGGCGTCTCCAACTTAGCACCACGTCAAACAATGTTCCCTTGCCTCTATTAGCCACCATTGTGACGTTTGTTCCTCTAAATCCAGATTTTGTTGTATTACACTCCCATGACGTATTTGGCTGATGATGGTGAGAAAGATCGTGAGAGGCAAAAATTGCTTTGTTTGTGACTAGGCATTTGAGGAGTGAGGCAAGTAGACGTTTGCGGCTTTTGACGATGCAACAGATAAGGTGTTTAGGCATAAGGCGATTAGGCATATGAGGCATTTGACGATGCAAAAAATCAGGCATTTAAGGCATTAGGCAGGAGGTTACTAGGCATTTGAGGCTTTCGATAATGCATAGAGCAGGTGCTTGAGGCATAAGGCATGAGGCGATGCGACTGAAGAAGCCGTGACGATTCTCTTTTCTTTTCTTTTCTTTGTTTCGTAAACCTTTAATCCTGTGATATGTAGTTGGGTTTTTTGTCAAGAGATAGTGGTGAAGGGCCGACGATATGTTGTTATGAAAAGCAGCAACTACGAAGCAATATATCGAAGAACAAAGAAATGAGAAATTAAAAAAAACACACAACAGAAGAATTAGAAGGTTCACCAATGTGGCTACATCCTCGGAGTATTACCAAATTTGAATTTCACTATTCAGCAGTGTTATTACCAAAAACCTAGCCCCCATTATCTGTTGTCATTTTCTCTCTTGACCCAAAAACAATGCAAGACTACTTATATATATTTAGAGCTAAGAGGCGACCTTCTCTAAATAACCAATGTAGAACAAGACAACTGATATACTTAGGGTTAAGTTGTGACCTTCTCTGAATAACCAACTCCAATGTTGGAAGCTGAACCAACTCCAATGTTGGAAGCTGAAACAACTCCAATGTTGAAACTCCCTACAAATGCTGATTATATTCATCCAAAAAGCATCAACGAAGACTAATCAATGTTGAGCATAGGCTTAACTTTTGCCTATCAACCACCTTCGTTAACATGTTGGCAGGATTCTTGTTGCCTTCAATTTTTTTCAAGTTCAGCTATCAATCCTCTAACAGAGACTGTATAAAGTCATACCTTAACTAAATGTTCTTAGTCCTCGAATGAAACACTGAGTTCTTGGCAAGATGCATTGCACTCCGACTCTCAGTCTATAACTTGCAATCTACTTGCCTATATCCCAGTTCTGTCAATAATCGCTAAAGCCAAATTATATCCCTGCTTGCTTCTGACACAGCAACATATTGTGATTCCTTTGTAGATAATGCAACAATCTTATGTAGCTTAAAGATGCAGCTCACTGGGGTCCCTTTTACAAAAAAAAAAAAATATCACGTGGTACTTCTCCCACTGTCTTGATCACCTACATGGTCTGAGTCTACATAGCGTCGTACCTCTATGTTATCACCCTTAAAACATAAATAGAACCTGGATGTTCCTCTCAAATACCAGAGAATCCACTTCACTGCTTGCCAATGTTCCTTATCTGGGTTTGTCATGAATCTGCTCATAACTCCAACTGCATGTGCAATATCTGGCCTTGTACTAACCATGGCATACATGAGACTCCCCACAGCAGAGGAATATGGTACATGTGCCATGTATTCTTCATCTTCCTTGATCTTGGGACTCAACTCCTTTGAAAGCTTAAAATGGGCTGGTAAATGAATGGTCACATGTTTAGAGGTGTGCAAGTTAAATATCCTCAAAACCTTCTCAATGTACTCTTCTTTTGACAACCGTAACTTCTTCTGTTTTCTGTTCCTAGTTATCCTCATACCGAGAAGTTGTTTTGTCATACCCAAGTCCTTCATAGAGAAAGTACTTGACAACCTCTTCTTGAATTCCTTAATCATTCTTATGCTTGGACATGCTATAAGCATATCATCTACATATGGAGTTAAAATAATGAAATCCTCATTATTAAACTTTTAAAAATAAACACAGTGATCGGAGTGGCATCTAGTGGAGTTTGTCTGCTTCATGAAATTGTCAAACTTCAAATACCACTGCTTAGGAGCTTGCTTTAGGTCATACAAGCTCTTTTTTGACCTGTAAAGCATTCCCTCCTTAGCCTTAACTTTAAAACCCTCTGGCTGATGCATGTAGATTTCTTGCTCCAAATCCCCATGAAGAATTGCTAACTTAACATGCAGCTATTCCAGATATAAGTCTTTTATAGCCATAATGCTCAGTATCGTACGAATTGAAGTCATCTTTATAACAGGAGAGAAGATTTCATGGAAATCAATACCTTTCTCTGTCGATACCCTTTCACAACTAGTCTTGTTTTGTTCCCCTAGGTTCAATTTTAATCATGTATACCCATTTATTGTACATAACACTCTTTCCTACAGTGAACTTTACCAAATTCTAAGTTTGGTTTTACTCAAGTGAAGCCATCTCATCATTCATGGCTTATCCCTACTGTAACCTAGATTCATCCTGCATCGCTTCTTGATAACATTCTAGCTCACCAGAATCAGTATACAAAATATAATTAAGCTGAAGACAAAGTCTATCAGGAGCTTTCCTTACCCCACTGCTTCTTTTAAGGTTAGGAGTTCAGGCACATGTTGTTGATCACAAGCTCGAATTTCAGTATCAATTATGGACTTCTAGATTTTGTATCTAGGCACATGCCCATCTTCTGGCTCATCAAGTTCCATGTATTCCCTGTTTTCCTTTCCAATTCCATGTTCTTGTAGCCTGTGCTTATGCAACCATGATTCATCGAATATAGCATCTCTACTCCTAATGATTTTGTTATGTTCATAGTCCCGCATAAGATAACCATATTCATCACCTCCATATCCTATAAACACACACGTCTAAGATTTAGGGTCAAGTTTTTTCATTTTCTCTTTATCAATATGAGCATAATCAATACATCCAAAAACTCTCAGAAAAGAATAATTTACTGGTTTACCTGACGATTCTTCTTCAGGAATACCACCGTTGAGAGCACTCGTTGGACTTCTATTAATTAAATATACAGCAGTATCAACAGCTGCTGCTCGGAACCGTAGAGGTAAATCAACATATATCATCATGCACCTTGCTCGTTCCATGATGGTTCTGTTCATCCTCTCTGCCAAGTCATTTTCCTGAGGTGTCCTCTTAATAGTCCTTATTAACCTGATACCGTTATTGGAACAGTATTCATGGAACCCTCCATCACGATACTTACCCCCATTATTAGATTTTAGCCTTGTCTGGTAACGAGCGGAAGATGTTACTAGATGAAGACTACTAAAGTGTGGAGTTGTTCAAGGAGTGATATGGTTTTGCTTGAGTCAAATGTTGTATGTCTAGGTGCATAATCTATCGTTGTATGATGATCGTAGCATAAGACTTATGTTGTACTAATGTTGTTATTTCATGAAGTTGCATTTGTTAGATGCGAATATAAGACTTGTTATACTATGTTCAGAATGGCATGTAATCCACGAAATCAAGAAATCCCAATACCCAGAGAACATGAGAGAGATCCTCCGCAAGAGGCACCTCAAACTGAAGCGTCTTTGGCTAACACCGAAGACGCCAGCAGGGGGAACAACAATGATAATATGACAGAAATTAATAGAGAAGACTTAAGAAGGGAACTGGTGGGACTTCTACAGGAAGTTGTAGCAACACTTGCAGCACAATTAGTTACTACTAATGCAATAGTTCCGGTAGTAGAAAGGCAGGAATACAAGTTTCGAGATTTTCAGGATGCTCGACCTAGTGAATTCCATGGAGGAAGTGATCAAACAAAAGCGGTTACTTGGCTAAAGGAAATGGAAAAAGCATTTAAAATAACAGGTTATGGAAAACATCAAAAGGTTACATTTGCTATGCATATGTTACGAGCGGTGGGACATGTAGAAGCAAGTGGAAGAAAAAAGGAAGGCAAATCAAACTTACATCAAGTGGAGCCAATTTAAGCGGCTATTTGAAAAAAATTATCTTCCTTTGACTGTACAAAATAGGCTGGAAATAGATTTTCTTGGATTAAAACAAAAAGACAAGACTGTGGAGGAGTACATCCGGAATTTTGATGAATTGGCATACTTTGCTCCTTACTAAGTAAATACGAAGGATCGCAAGGCCAGATGCTTTGAAGAGGGTTTAAGACAACCCTCTTCAAAGCGTGAAAAGCTTTCAACTTCGAACATTTACTGAGTCGGTAGAGAAGGCATTGTTGGTGGAGGCGGAAAGTTGGGAGGCGTTGGAAGAAAGAAGAGAACAAGGAAGGAAGCGGAATAGAGGGCAAGACAAAGGCAAGGATAGCGGACAAAAATTTAGAAAGAGCACAGACAAAGGAAAATCTGGACAAGGTTCAAGGCAGATGGGTGGAGCTCGAGAATGTCGATGGTGTCGAACGAGGCATGAGGCCACCAACTGTGTCAAAGCAACATGACCTTGTTTTAAGTGTGGCAAGCAGGGCCACAGAGAGAATGATTGTAGGTTGAATCAGCAAGTTTGTTACAAGTGCCAACAGCCGGGACATAACATAAATGAGTGTCCTCAGCGAAAGACACTAACAATAAAAGGAAGGCCAATAGCTGTAGGTCGCACAAATGCGATGGAATTAAAGGAAGCTATAAAGTTCGAAGATGTGGTGACTGGTATTTTCCCTATCAGCTCTTGTAAAGCCCTTGTATTGTTTGATTCTGATGCAACCCATTCCTTTGTTTCATTAGCATTTGTGGAAAAAATGACGACGCCCTATCAGTCACTTGATGCCATACTTGCGGTGAACATACCCGGTGGCCACTCCCTTCTAGCCACTAAAATATATAAGGAATGCCCGATTCAAGTAGCTAATCAGATCTTGCATGCTAACCTTTTACCCTTAGATCTGGGGGACTTTGACGTAATCCTCAAAATGGATTGGTTAGCTGCTCATCATGCTAACGTTTATTGTCATCGTAAGTTGATTAAGTTGCTGATGCCTAATAGACCTAAAGTTTATTCGTCCCAGTGTTTCACCATGAGGAGCGCCAGTGTTATTTGTAAGGAAGAAGGATGGGTATATGAGGCTATAAAGAGCTGAATAAGGTGACGATCAGGAATAAGTATCCTTTGCCTCGTATAGATGGCTTTTTTATCAGTTGCAAGGCACAAAATATTTTTCTAAGATTGACCTTCGATCGAGATATCATCAATTGAAGGTGAAGGAAAGAGATATTTCTAAGATAGCATTTAGGACCAGATATAGGCACTATGAATTCTTGGTGATGCCTTTTGGGTTGACTGATGCCCCTGACAACTTTTATGGATTTGATGAATTGGGTTTTTTGAGGATTTCTTGATCATTGTGTTATCGTTTTCATCAATGACATTTTGATTTACTTGAAGAGCAAAGAAAACCATGTTCAAAATCTGAGGCAAGTTTCACAAATATTGAGAGACCACAAGTTGTATGCCAAATTCAAGAAGTGTGAGTTTTGGCTTGAAAAGGGGCAGTTCCTCGGCCATGTCGTGACAGGGGAAGGGATATCGTAGATCCCGGGAAAGTTGAAGCGGTGTCAAACTGGGAGCACCTAACATCCGTTTATGAGGTTCATAGTTTCCTAGGATTAGCTAGGTATTATTGAAGGTTTACTAAAGACTTTTCTAAGATTGCCTACCCGCGACCAACCTAACCTAGAAGAATGTGAAGTTTACTTAGACAAAGAAGTGTGAGCGTACCTTCCAAGAATTGAAAGGAAAAGTTAGTGACTGCCTCAGTACTCACCTTACCACCTGGGTCTGATGGGTTTGTGATATATAGTTGTGCATCTCGAGAGGGATTTGGGTGTGTTCTTATGCAAAAGGGAAAAGTGATCGCTTATGCGTAAAGGCAGCTTAAAAATCACGAGAGGAATTATCCAACACATGACCTAGAGCTAGCAACAGTGGTATTTGCCTTGAAAATTTAAGACATTACTTATATGGTGAAACATGTGAGATATATTCGAATCACAAAAGTTTGAAGTATATTTTCATGTAGAAGGAACTTAACATGCGGCAGAGAACATGGTTAGAACTCTTTAAGGATTATGGTTGCTCTATATTATACCACCCGGGGAAAGCGAATGTGGTAGCTGATGCCTTTAGCAGAAAGAAAACAGAGAACTTAGCTTCCATGATTACCCAACAGAAGGCGAATGTAGACAACTTGAACAAGCTAGAAATGGATGTATAAGTGAGAGTAGAAGGGAGTAGTAGCCTATTCCAGATAAAGATTCAACCTACACGACTTAATATAATTAAAGAAGCCCAAAGTCAAGACGAGAAATTACTTCGAATTCAAACAGGGTTAAAAAATAACGATAAAGGGGATTTCAATTGTGACGGGGAAGGAATTTATAGATAGGAAGATCGAGTGTATGTCCAACCTAAGGATGAATTAAGAAGGGAAATATTGACGCAGCACATAGTTCCAAGTATTCAATCCATCCAGGAGAGACAAAGATGTAACAGGACTTACGACAAAGTTTCTGGTGACCGGCCATGAAAAAGAAAATATCAGAGTTTATATCAAAATGCATGACCTGTCAGCAGGTAAAAGTTGATCAGAGGAAGATGGCTGGATAACTACAACCATTACCTATTCGCAAGTGGAAGTGGGACCATATTACCATGGACTTTGTATCAAGATTACCCAAAAATCTAATAGGAATACATCTATTTAGGTGATAGTAGATCGTTTAACCAAAACGGCTCGATTTATACCTGTAAGAGAAGGGAATTCAGCAGAACAACTAGCCTGAATCTATATTAAGGAGGTAGTTAGCCGATATGGTGTGCCAGTTACCATTGTATTTGATCGGGATACAAGGTTTAACTCCAGATTTTGGAAGAGTTTCCCAAACGATTTCTGGACCCCTGAGCATGAGTACGGCATTTCATCCACAGACAGATGGACAATCCTAACAAACGATCCATATTTTGGAGGATATGTTAAGAGCTTGTGTCGTAGACTTTGGAGGAAATTAGGATGAACAGTTACCCTTAATTAAGTTTTCATATAACAATAGTTATCAGACAAATACTAGTATGGCCCCGTACAAAGATTGTGTGGTCGAAGGTGTCGTACACCGATTTGCTAGGATGTGGTCAGAGAGAGGCGGTTATCTCGTACCGAGTTGATCAAAGAAATGAAGTATAAGATTAAAATTATACAAGACATGCTTCGCACCGCGCAGAGTAAGCAGAAGAGCCATGCCGATAAAAGACGAAGAATGTTGGAATTCGAGGTAGGTGATCTTATATTTTTGAAGGCATCGTCATGGAAAGGAATTATGCAGTTTGGAAGAGATGAAAATTTGAGCCCTAGATTCATCAGGCCATTCAAGATCTTGTCAAGGATTGAAGCAGTAGCGTATAAACTTGAACTACTCCCGGAGTTAGAACATTTGTACAATGTGTTCCATGTATTTATGCTAAGGAAGTATGTTCCGGATCCGTCACAGGTGACGAAACTAGAATCATTAGAGATTCACGATAATCTATCATACCAAGAGGTACCTGTGGAAGTGGTTGATAGAAAAGAGTAAATACTTTGCTCTAAAGTACTACCAATGGTCAAGGTGATTGGAAAAACCATAAGGTAGAAGAGGCCACCTGAGAGCCTGAAGCTTTGATGCGACAAAGATTTCCCCACTTATTTGCGGATTAAGGTGTGTTACCTTGACTTTTGAGGGCGAATTTTTTTTTTGGACGGGATGATGAAATATCCTTGTTGGTGTTTAGAAAAAAATTAAACTGAATCAATTAATAAAAAAAATAAAAACTTGGTCTGATTTCGTGGCTACCAAAGGCAGCCACAAACGAGGGAATGCCACCTCATTTTTCCAAAAGGTGGAGCGTGTGCATGTGGAGTAAAGTGTAGGGTGAGGTGGCATGAGAGAGCTTATCCTGGACAGCTGTTTGAGGGAGAATTACAGAAAAATATAGAGGGAATCTCACGATACATTCAACTGAGAAGTTGTAAAGAAAATGGAGAGGAAGAAAACAAAAGAAACAGAGTTCGGTTTGGTGAAAAATTGAAGAGGTTATGGACCACCAAAGTCAGGCAAAAGTCAGCCTGTAGTGTACGGAGTAGCTGATAGAGGGGGAATTTGAGGAAAATTCAGGAAGAATTTTGTGAAAGACTGAATAGAGAAGTTATAGAATAGAAGAAATTTCAACAAACAGAAGGTGTTTTCATGGAGAATCGAAGAAGTTACAGGTCTTCAAAGTGAGGAAAAAACCAGCCTTTTGTGTGTGTGTTCTTGGTGTTTTGATATGTGTTCTTCATGGAAATTAGGGCTAAAATGATTATGCTGTGATATGATTTCATGTTAAATGAAGTTATGGAGTTAGATAGGTGGAAACAAAGTGAAATTGAAGTGGTTTAAAAGAAATTTAAAGTGGAATTAAATGGCTAATGATATATGTTAGCATAATATGCATGTATTAGTGAAGAAGGGAAAATAATTCTGGGTATGCAAACCTGAAGAATGCAGCTTGCAGTGTGGAAAGTGATGAAAATTTGTAAATTTGATCCATAAGTGATAAATAGTGACTGTAATTGTCGCTAAAATTCTTATTCTCTAATTAATTTCAAACTTTATTTTTGAAACATGGGTGTAAGCTAGAATTTGGCCAAAACACAAAAGAAAAACTCCTAATTTTTTTTTTTGAAAGATCTACATACTGTAAAAGTTAGGAGTTTTTCTGAGTTTCCTAATGATGTCAAATATATTTATCCTTAAAATAGGATTTCAAAAATTCTAAATGAATTTATTTTAATCTAAACATTTTATGAAGATTTTATGCAGCTGAGAAACTTTAGCGTCTAAACTTTCATGACATTTTGAGGTTAATTAATATTTTTAACAAAATTGGTTCCCTAATGCTCGGTTTGACTATCCAGATGGGATTTCTGAGCAAAAATTGCACCAAATGACTTTTCACTCCCAAAATTAGTTTACATTGTTTCAAAAAGGTATTTTGAGGCAATGGGGAATGTTTATCGGTGCAGGAGTTAGCAGGGGGTGTTTATAAAATTTTAGATATGGCCAGGGTTATTTTGGTAATTTTTCACATCCAGTGACGAATCTTGTGAAAACTCATGGTTAAGTAGTAAGAATTATGAAGAATGAGGAAATTGAGTTTGGATAAGTACAAGAAGGACGGTAGTGCGGTTGATGCACCTTATGGTTATGGCAAACCCGGTTAACTGATTAGCCGTAATAAGTTAGAAATAGATGAGCGGTAAGGGAGGATGAGGTAAGTTTAGGCGTGTTTTGTATTTTAGGGCTGCCGAACAAGAAAGATTTTATTTGATAGGTGATCTTGTTGCTAAGAAAATCCAGAAGCGAGGAGTTCATCAGCTATAAAACCAAACAGGTAAGGATAGTGCGTTTCCGTTATGATATCCATTGTTTTGCTTGGCATACCATTCTGATGATGCTTGTGTTGAACTCCTATATTTATGTTGGAACACCGGTTGATCTTATGACCTGGTACTTCTTGTTGACTTGTGCTGGTAGAATGAATTCCCTTAGTCCGTCCGATGATGAGCCTGAAAACGTTGTTGATGACTTATGATCGAAAACACTCTCTAAGCCTGCTCATTTGATGAAAATCGTCTCCCTAATCTGTACAAGACTGAGATGAACACCCCGTATGAAGGGGCATCATTAAGTGGAGGACAAGTGAAGTGAAGTAACTGGCGATCAGTAAAAAAGAAATAACTGGCGATCAGTAAAAAAAAAGTAACTAACAAAAAGGGATGAAGCGAGCTTGAGTCTATCGTGTCATGTCGAGTCAAGCATGCATTGCAATTGATTTTATTTGATGTTGCTGAATAAATTGTCTTGTTATTCTCATGATGGTTATTTGGTTTAGCATTTTCTTTTGCATTCCACTTGCATAGTTCATGAGTCGGTCCACGTGGATATGATGATGTTCTATTGGGCTTGAGCCGCTCAGTCTGAATAAAGGTGATGTACCAAAATGGTTGCAAATGTTCGTTCTTGGCACCCTTATATCCATTGCCTTCATTGAAAATTCATAATCGATTCTCTGATAATTTTGAAAGGGTTGTACGTTGTACTCCTCGTGTTATTCTTACTGGGCGACTTGTGCTCATTCCTTATCTTATGTGTTTTTCAGGTACTAGGTTTGAACGAGGAGAGACCTTGAGTAAAGGTAAAGAAAAATTATACTGAAATACAGTGAGGAAATATATCACCCCAATGATGTAAATTTGGTGTAAATGTTAAGTTGTGTTATGTTATGCAGTTTTCGCTGCGATACAATGTGTGCTATCAAGAAATTTTTTTATAAGGACGTGTTGTGACGTTCCTTTATGATCTTAAGTTTGTAGTCGCTCTGTGTTGTATTTAAGGTTGTGATGTTGGCAGGATTGACATCTTAGCTCCTGTGATGTCACTTGGGCTGGGGGTGTCACACCTAATCTCATCGCATATCACACCCCCCGACCTAACGCCGCCTCCGATAATGTACCTCTGGCACCGTGCCCATCGCTGCACCTCGCATCGGGAAGCTTTGACTATGCCCGAGCGTGGTCTCCATGTTACTTGCCCCCAGTAATGCACCTGTTGTCATGCCCCCATGCTTTAACTCACAAGCATCCTGATGACTTAGCAAGTGGTGTGCGAGGTGGCTCGAGCCATTACTAATTATTTTTTTGTTCACTGATAGTGCTAGCAACACCAAATCAAAAAACACATAGAATTTTATAAGCATGCACGAACAAGGATGCATGCACTGCGTGCCCGACTTGCTCCTCTATGCATACCACATGCAGAAGGATTATTTTGCTTGCCCATTCTAGCTATGAACCTTTGACAGCTCTTGGGTTCCACCTTTGTTATGCATAACCATATATTCCGTTCAAAGTTCAATGTTACCAATCCTATTTGCCCAGAGCGCATGCCATGTCACGTGTTGCGCCTCCATCACTAATGATATTCCAAGTGTTGGCACCGATGCTTCGAGGCCTCGCCCTTTGGGAGTTGGCCTGAGGCCTCCTATTGGGGGCTGCCTAGAGGCCTTTCGCTTGGGGTTAATAAAAGGTATGTTTTTTGACAATAATCGACTTGTCAATAAAAGTCACACATCTATTAATGATACACAAATTGGTTAGTAGAAGCTATGTTTCTTGACAAAATTTACATTCATCGTTAAATCAATACACGAACACTGCAACTCTGCAACCACCTATCAAACCCACCTCAACCACCACCAAACACCTCACTACCTTTTGTGCCAATTTCCCCGTTAACCACCACCAATTCTCCCCCTTCCCCCATCCCACACATAGACACACAATCTATCTGTGAGCAGGTCGGTAGTGGCGATGGGATATATAGAGGTGGTGCTGTGCGGTAGTGGGTGTTGTGCTGCCAATGGGTGTTGTATCTGCTATGCATGCTCGTCCTCTATCGTTTATTCCCAAATGCCTGGACAAAAATAAAACGGCGCCCCACCACCCCCATTTTAAAATTATCTTACTAAAGTTAGATAAATCTCGTCCATATTATAGATTATCCATCCTTTATATCGTGGCCAAATGTCGGATATGACTATATATATTATATCTGATGCTCTTATCCAAAGTGTCAAACACAGCTTCATGGTATAATTATACCTTTGCAATAAAATTTGAGGCTCAATTGGCTAAAATAAAACTCTAATAATAATTTCAAAATTTTATAACAACGTAAACATATTCAATAAGCAATATGCACAATCGCTTTCTTGAACATCCTCTTCATGTAATACGCAAGTCATAACAACAAACATCTTGAATAACGACTATAACAAGCTTATTTCTTTCTGCAATAAGATGGGTTTCCATACACCAAAGATTAGACTCCTTCTCCAAGTTCCTCTGGCTAATAATGAAAAGGCATGGGAAACTGTTCCAACCTATAGAGAAATGATGATGTAGTTGATGATTGTGTCGGTATCACATTGACTCGACATGCTTAACGCCAGATCTACTTCTTATTCCTTGATAAATAAAAAGGTGAACTGTGTGTCTGGTTAAAAATGTCGCTTGACCAGGAAGTTTCTTATATATAATGGTCATGCATGGTTCCATCACTACATTCATATCCAAACCGCAATGTACATCACAATAAGAACTGAACAACACTACTAATTCCTCTCCTAAGTCCTTAAGGATTACCTACCATTACTCCACTAGTCGATACAATCAAGTGGAAATAGGACTCCGATATCCCATTTAAATCAGAACCCTTTCATCAACCTCTTTACACTTCCGTCAATCAATTAACCATGGGAAAAAATAAATCGATCCTGAGAGGTGATGAAGGAACTTTTGTTCCATTTCCAGCCCATCCTCGATGGGAATATGAATGCTTAGAGAGCATGTCTCGACCATAGATCCCCGTGCTCTTATCAGAGCTAGGCACAGCTCTGAGAAACTTAAACCCTATATACTAGGTCCTTCTTTCAAGGATGGGACCACTTCTCTGACGAAGAATCCAATTCTTCGTCTGCCCTCAGGCGGGGCCTTGGAAGGGTAGTCTTAGGGGGATAGAGTAGATGATAGAATCATTCTCCAAAATTAGCCCAGCGAAAGACGAAGAATCAAATTCTTCATCCCGCTAGATACCCTGTAGATGACTCAAAGCCTTTGTTGCTCCATGAACCCCACCTCAGTGGGTTAGATGGTTGGCCACTGGCCTATTAATTCGGTCATGGCCTGTTGTCCTTGATCCTAATTGAGGAACATGGATAGATCGATTATCAGCTTCTTATGCTGACCAATGGAGAACTCAAGGTATTTACGATTAATCCATATGTCAAAAAACCCTCCAAAATCTGATTGTTGGCAATTGAGTGCAGCCTTTTACTTTTGATTTATCACCCATGTCTTTATGTTTAAGGCCAAGATGATGGCCCTGACTATATATATGATGTTTCTACCTTAACTGGGTTTTTGCCAATTGGAGATCATGTGAATGCCTTAGTCAATCACAACCCTTCTGGCATTGTTTTTCAATCATCTTCTTTAGGACCTTCATAATATTTAGACACTTTCAATCGATGGAATAAGAGTGGCAATCATGTTGGGGAACCAAAGAACAATGAGTTAGCTATCTTTTTCTGGATCTGGTTGTCAAGACATGTGTTATGTGTGGCAAGCTTATCACTCATCAAAAAGTATGTTAGCTTAGCCATTGCTTTGACTCGTGGAAAGGTGTATGCTCCCCCCCCCCCCCCAGTCCCATTCTAGGTAGCCTTTTATAGGTTGATGTAGAGGTGTCAAAAGGGCTGGGTTTGGGTCGGCCCAGCCATAGCCCAGTGGGCCAGAAGAGGGCCAGGGCCAAACCGGGCTTCGGGCCTTGCAAATCGGGCCGAGCCCAATGTGAGGATATCCTGGCTTGGTCTAAGCCCAGGCCCTAGGCCCTAACTTTAGGGCCGGGCCTGAGCCAGGCCAGGGCCTGAATAAATTTCTTTTTAATTTTTTATCAATTTTTTATGTTTTGAAAAAAATTAAATTTAAGATAAATTTGTTCATAGGCCCTTTTTCCTTTTATCTGAGCCTAAGATCGGTTGCTATATATATATAAAGGATTAATTTGAAATAAGCTTGTAAATAAGCTTATTACAAAAGAAAGTGAATTAAATTTCAAATCCAATTCTGAATTTCAAATTCAAATCCTAAAAGAATTGGTTTCAAACAGACTGTATCATTCTCAACCACAGCTTGTATCTGTTCGAAATGGCTATCTAGGAAATGAGTTTAATTTATGTGTGTTTAGGCCATAATTGGTCAAGAACCAGGCCTAAAAAGGGCCATAATTGGTCAAGAACCAGGCCTAAAAAGGGCCAAAATTGGGCTTTTTTGGGCCGGGCCATTTTTGGGCTGTTTTCGGGCTGGGCCGGGCCTGGGCCTTTCTCTTGAAAACTCCGGCCTGGTCCAAGCCCAGGCCCAAAGCCCTATTTTTGCGGACTACAATTGTTCACAAGAGGACCGGGCTAGGTCAGGCTTTTTCGGGCCTGGTCAGGCCAGGCCGCGGGCTGCCCGGCTCATTTGACATCTCTAGGTCGATGTATACCGTGATCACAAAAAAGATCCGTTGTAGCATTATGGCTTCATGCTTTTTTCTAGAGTTTGGGCCACCGATCCCTCTTTCTACTATTCCTTACCTTATTTATGGCAATCAATTGTCTCTAGGTGAATTTGATTCTCATGTTTTTTGAATACTGTTTTTTATTTTTCTTTAATTTTGCTGAGATTTTATGACCCTAACCTTTTCTTGCTCGATCCCTTGGTCTTGCCTGGTTTTGGGAATTACCTTCTTTCTCAAAGACCTATATGACCCCCGGAAGGCAAGAATTTTTTAGAAGTGTCTGGCCAAATTTTAACTGTGGACGATTCTTGCACGCTGGTGGTCAAATAAGCAACACCCCCTTAGCCGTTATACAGCTTCGAGAGGTATACTCCTTCTCAATTTGCCCATTAGTTTGGGCTTATTCAAGGGAATCCTGCTCTGTTTTTCTTCAACAATGGTTTTGGCGAGCCTAAAGAAAGGCTACACCAATTGACTATTAATCACATCAGAGCAATCGATCAGAATGTGGATTAGTCATGGTGAATGTTTAGAATGAGGATTTTTCTGAACGAGTCTGCTTCGGGTGTGAGCGGCTTTACACCAATTGTAGCCTTTCCACGTGATTGATCAATTCATGGATTGATAATGCTAAAACCCATGGTAAATGTTCTAAGTATTTCGTCTTTCTTGCCTTTGATTGACTTTAATATTTTCATCCCCTTCGTCAGGTGAAGGAACCAGCCAGACTCCTACTGCTAAAGGCAATAGGAAGGTTATTGCAGAGGATACCCCCCAAAAAGTCAGGATAAAGAAAAAACTGATGGTTGATGCTCAGCAACAGAAATTGATGGCTAATTTATGCGACCGCAACAAACCAGAAGTAAATCTATTAAGATTGACACTCCAATCGATCACACAGAGAACTTGGCATCGGGACTTGTTGAGGAAGACAAAGAAAAAGAATAGGATACCATCCCTCTTATCACAAGAAGAACACACAAACTATCAGGACAACCTGCTTCCAAATTGGTTGATCTTGGATCAAGGCCCAAGTTGAAGGATCCTATTGAGGCAGTCCCTTTAAAGATGGTTTTGCCCAATGCACCGACCCTCAACCTATTCTCTCGGTGTGTAAGACCGCTCCACCAAGTTCCCCTATTCTAGTGACCTTTCTTTCTTTTAACTGAGGTGGAGAAACATCTTTTGGGCCCACATCAAAAGCTCTACTCGACAAGGGAAAGACCTCAATGGCTGAGTTGTCGACTGCCATTTGCCACCATCTCCAAATATCTAGGTATCCATTTTTAATATCTCAACTGTGGAGACTAAAATTATAGTTATCCGAAGTGAATCGCTTACGATGAATGTAAAGAGCCAAATGCAAAAAAACTACTACTCCCAAAATGCAAAAGACTCTAGCTCCCTGGATCCGCTGTAGCTTTCGGACGAGGCCTTTGAAGGTTTCTTTTGTCGTCCATTTATTGTTTAACTTATGACCTTACATTCTTTATAACTATTAAACTCCTATAGAATTTACATGGATTGTTCATTGATCTCAATAAAGAAAAGGATATGCCTAATGAACCTCAATCGGCATAGGATGATTCTGACTCTCTTGCAACTGTTAATTCTCTCCATTTTAGATGCTTTCTCAGGTGGAATTGTTGAGACACCCCTTGATCACGTTGTACCTAAGAGCTGATCCAACAACGTGTACAAATGGTTGGTCACTTAGGACATCTGGATACATCCAAGAGCCAGAGTCAACAACATGTACAAGCAGTTGGTCGCTTGGATGTATAAAAATGGGAGTGAACATAAGAGTCAGTACCAAAAACATGTACAAACAGTTGGTCACTTAGGAACATTAAAATATACCCAAGGGCCGAAACCAACAACCTGCACAAATGGTTGGTCGCTTAGATACATGAAAAAGGCAATCCTAAGAGCCAGAGCCAACAACGTGTATAACCGGTTGTTCGCATAGGAACACTAACATATGTCAAAGGGCCGGACCAACAATGTGTACAAATGTTTGGTCGCTTTGACATATAAAAATTCCGAACACATCACTCAAAATCAAAGCCAAGAACGCCATAAAGGCAGCTGGTCGTTGATGCCGAACATATCAATATGATTTATATGAAGAAAATGTTGCTTCTAGCAACAAATACGGGATCACATTTGCCTTGTCCGTACAAAAATCACTGAATTGAGCAATAAATTCTAATATTTGGATCGCAAAACAATCTGAGGACTGGAAAGTGAACATGCACATGTCAGCATGCAAGAGCAGAAATGTTGGATAAAAATGCCCAAGGCAGAATGCACTGAGTATCATGCAAAACACACAAACACAGGTAACAGGATGGTCATGCAAGCACGCAAGGCAAACAAGCACAAAGGTACATAAAAGGCATGCAAACATATATTTCACACACGAATCCAAAAGATTTTTTTTAACTCAAAAATTGGCCTGTTATTCAGAGGATAGAAAAAGTTTAAATATTTAGTCGAGAACCAGCCAGTTAGTCAGCAAGTTTGGATTTCAAAAACTAAAAGGTCAAAAACCGACAGGTCAGTCAGCAGGTTTGACAATTTAAATAGAAAGTTGGTCGGTTAATCCATTCAAATTTGGGCACGGTATTTATGGGTTTTTCACCACTTCAAACACAATCAAATCACTTTCTCTCTTACATTCTCTTTTCCCAAGGACACCTAATCATCCAATCCTACCCTCATTATATCTCTCGGCTATAAAACTCTAGGATTCCCTCCCATTCTTCCTTAATTTTTTGGGAAATTATGGAGTTCATCCCACTAGAATGGGATACGAGGGAGGGCCGTAAATTGGAATCATTTTGCGCTATTAGCCAACAAATCGGATGGATGATCACTCGCTCTTAACTCTGGATCAAGGAGTTCACCTTACCAAGCAATTTTTTTATAGACAAGGTTTGTTTTCTAATTAATTCTCTTTAGTTATAGACGCCAATTCACACTTATCTCACACACAAGTCAACCCCATTCAAAGTAGGACCCACTTATATCATTTTTTTCATGCATTCCATGAACAAACCGGATGGCTCTTTGAGATCTTTCTCTTTTTTTTCTTCTGGGTTTTGCAGCCCCTCCCCACGAACATACGATGTAAGGGCTCCCTATATTTGGTTAGGGAATGATGGCTAAGGTACCCTTATCTGTAGGGGCTAGGATAGGCTGGACTGGTTTTGATCTTTTCTTAAATGGGTTAAATGCTTCCACTCGTAGCAAAAAGCATCTTCTATGTTTGGCCGATCGTTGGTGAGATTCCACCAACAATTTTCACTTGGCATTTGGGGAAGTGATGCTTATGGTATGATTTTGTGAATATCACCGGTATTCGCATATGAGGGAGTCCTATTCCCTGGCCTATGATCTCAATAAGGACCGAGACCTCGTGGTCCGTTTACATGGTTTTGAGTTATTCTACAAAAAGGACGGTTTCATCTTGCTTTTTACCTTTCATTCACATTACGAGGTATGACTCTTGAGGGTGCTGATGGGCCGGACATTGATAAGTACGCCCGGGGTTTCTTGTCGTATATCTTGGGGGAGACATTATGTAGCAATGGGAATGGCTCTGTACAGCTCTGATGCCAATAAGCTTTAAAGGAGGTGGGAGAGATAGGGGAGTATGACTAGTGTACTCCCGCTATGGCATACCTTTATCATTCTATCGGCGTAGTGTCCTAGGGGCAGTCTTTGAGCTTTATGGTTATTTCGACATCTTGGAGGTATGTTTATTCTCTTTGAGTTCTAATTATTCACATGCACACATTTAGAAAATTTGCTTACATCTTGTCTCTATTCACATGTTTGGACTTTTGAGGTCCTGGGATAGCATACCTTGCGATTGCGTGAGGGACAAACTAGAGAGACTGAGCCGGGATGTACCAATGGAACTTCCAGGATGAGTGGTAGGGGCCACAGTGGGGATCTACTGGGATGGCTTTAATGGGCTAACTCAGCGCTGGATAAATAATTCATTTGATTTTTGAATTTTCATTAATGCACATTTATGAATACTCACAATTTGTTCATTTCTTTTCGGGTTCTCTGTCTAAGTCGGAGATAGTTGAGGCTTATGCCGAGGAGTTGGCACTCACATAGTGTCAAGCGCTGCTGGTGGGACCTTCCCAGAAGGAGTTCTATCTATGAAAGCAGATGTTCCTCCAGCACCACATGGACGTCAAGGCTTGTATTCCGATAGCCCCTCCCTCAAAATATACTAGAAGAGGACCTAAGGCCTGAGATTTAGGTAGAGCTTGGTCTGAAGGATTGGCTTATCCACCAAGAGGTGGCCGAACAATCCTTATACCTACGAGGCATTCGTGAGACTTGGCTCTCCCATTGACTACAAAGTGGTTGAGGAGGGTGCAACGGCTAAGGCGGCCTGGGATTGGAAGGGTAATAGGAAGAAGGAAGCGAAGTTCGCGGATGATATCCTTTTCCCTTATTAGACGGTGTCATTTTTTTGAACAGCAAGAGTGAGGATCAGGATTCGATCTCCCGGCCAAAGAAAGATTCTGAGATCTTCGGGCTCTAAGAGCTTACGCAAGTCAAGATAGTAAACCTAAACATTAATCATGCTTAAATTGTCATTTTTTACTTGATTTTAATTTTATGCACTTGTTTATTGTAGTTCCCTTGTTTCAGTGTTGAAGAATGTATATCGGATGATACACAGTCTCCACGACATGGTATCCACTTAACATGACTTGCCAGAGGAATAATGGCCATCTATCGAGATGAATAAGGCACCTACCTCCACTCCCTCAATGCCACCTTCGGGAGGTGGGTTGAGTGGAAAGCATAGCTCTATGGAGAAAGTTACCTCTTTTGCTGCCATTCAGACTCATACCGGAAGAGCTCCTGTCCTTCAGAAGGGAAGTCAGGTGAAGAAAAGGGCAAGGAAGTTGCCGATGTGAGTAAAAGAAAAGCCCCAGCTCCTCTGTAGCGAATCGCCACAGAAAAATCATTGGAGTGATTTTAGGAGTCACTATCTTATTTAATTTAAGGAATGGAAAATAAGGAAGAAAAAACACGGACTCTAAATTGTCCAAAAGACAACTAGGCTATCGAAAATAGAAAAACGGGTTCAGGGACTAAGTTATGCAGTGGAAATGTGTTAGGCACCCACTACATCCGTTCAGTCTCTACTTGATATCTATTGATTTTTGGCCTTTGAAACATATAACATCTAAATGGAATAAAACTAAACCTCATCCTCGACATTAAGGGCCAAATTTCTTATGTATACGGTTGGACTAACTGGAATAAAAACTATCGTAGTTCAATTCTGATCTTGTAGGGAGTAACGACATTTCGGTCCTAGACTTAGACTGAGAAATGAAAAGACTTTTTCTAGATTTTATGGTAGAAATGCGCTCACAGGAAATGGGAGACAATTTTATGGTGATAATCTAGACTAGAAAGCTAATAAAATTACCTCAGGACATTGCTTGTCTGGAAGACTAGGGAGCACTCTCCGAATGATCCACGATGCAGGAGACTAGAGGACTTTTAATGTGAATATGAATGGCTGAAATTCTTGACAGAGCTTGTGTATTACTTCATAGAGAAATGGTACACAAGCTTTAAAGACAATAAGCTTCTGATCAGAGACCCTTGGCAGTGAAGGCCAATGGGTCCATTTATAGAGCTCTGGGTGCAGAACTGATAAGATTGCTTTACCAATCTGCAAGTTGGAGATAAGTAAGAATATTTGATGAAAATCGCAAACTGACAAGTCAACAAACCAGCCAGTCAGTCGAAAACTGGCCTATTCATCCCATTATTTTAAAAAAGATTCTAAAATTTGAAGCATTACCTTACTCTAATTTCGATAATTATCTCTGATTTTGCAGTAGGGTGTACCAAATTCGAGATTTATCACCTTTAACTATATAAATTATTGAATTAATCCCCGTATCGAGGATAATTCACATAATATTTTCCAAAATTATCTAGACAAAATATCTAGACACTTAGACTGGACTACTAGACCGATGGATTGGACTGGACTAGAACACTAGACTATATTGGACTGCTAGACTAATTGACTGAACTAGACCTAATTAATTAACAAATTCATTAACTAGGCCTAAGCTTATGGTATTTTTGGGTAAAAATTGCATACGACGAGGTTATTATAGTGATTCTACTTACCAGAAGGTGATTTAAGCCCGAGAGAGGATTTTGATAATTTTACACCTAAGGGCATTTTGGTAATTCTACATACGCGGTGAAGGAGGTTTATTTTGGGAGTAAGTGTGAGTCCGTATTAAGTTATAATATTGTACTGTAGGCTGTGTTCTAATAATTCAATTATTCCGTTTAGGTTAAAGCTAAAGACGTCCAGTAAGGATAATTCAGTTACGGATCCAGGTAAGTGATTCTATCTGAACCCTAGGTAAGGACTTTCGTCCGAACCCTTATTTTGATAACTCGTACGTAAGTACTCATTTGATCTACTTATGGCTAATGCCGAACTATGAATTGTGTACTGATATCAGCATGTCATTGCTCAGAAAACTCTAATATTGAACCTGAATCGATTATTTGGAAATCTGGTTGATGCTCACTATTATTGCATGTTGAGCAAATTTGATAATTGTTTGTGTCCGTTCTTCTGAATTTTGTGCCTAACTTCGATAATTATTCGCAATTGTTTTTGCTATTTATTTGTGATTTTTCTTCTAGAATTTCGAATGATGGCTTACATCAGTATGTTATTGTTATTGAAATCTGATTTGATTTTGGTGATTTGAGCGTATGTTAATGCTCATTGATATTGTTGATTTTTCTGGGTTGACCTGGTTATCCGTTCTGTGGGGATGTGGTATAAGGCTAGATTGTTACTGCTTCATACGGGGAAGCAAGCTAGTTCCTTGACCGATGAAGAGAGCTACTAATTATATTATGGTACATCATGCATGTGTACGACTTTGCCTGAATGGTATCGCGACCTCCCAAAATTAATGTTATTTTTTTTTATTTTATCTGCTCTGTATATTTTCGTGACCACTATGGAAACGACAGAAAAGTATGATCTGAAATGATTCGTGCTTGTATTGAAATCCTTTATGAAATCTTCATTGTATTTTGGAAATGATGACTTTGGAAGTGATCTTTTACTGATCATTTTGAAAATCGTCGGGATTGTTATTGTTATTTTGGTATCTATTTATGATGAATTTTGGAAATCATTGAGCTGTTCAGACCGTTTGAGGTATTCAAAAATCATTGTCGGTCGATTCTTGGGAATCGTTTTGTAAATCTTTTGGTAATTTTTGTACGACCTTACTGAGCTCTCAAAAGCTCACCCTTCGTTTGACTCCTTTCCGCAGGTAATGAACAGCTGTAGCATGTTCAAGAATGGGCTAGAGTTTGTGTGAGATTCCAGTAAGCTCATCACTACTGTATAGAAAGACTGCTGGCGGGTCGGTACTGTTAATTGGTTCTTAGAAATTTGAATTGCAAAGGACCTAAGCTGTAATAGTTTAAGCTAAGCAGTTGTAATCTAGTATTTTAAAAAAAATTGAGTTGATGTTGAATTAGATGATTTAGAACATGAGTTAGTGAACAGATTTGACAGGTTTGATGTAATTCGGTAGGTTAACGTTTCGAAAATTCGGGACGGCGGGATTCTGAATTTTCGGGGCGTTACAACTTCTCCTTATGGCTTCTTCTTGGAAGAAAGGAATGAGCATTAAAGCAAACATAACATGGATTGAAAAAGACACCCCAAGCTTCAATGGTAAAATCCGGGAAAAGAAACAATTGAGTTTACAAATTTCACAGGATATCCATCGGGTGGTCAATGAAATGCAGGCTTTAGAACTAAGAATGGCAGAATCAAAGCGGAAAAGAACAAGGACTACTCCAGAAGAAGAGTAGTATCTATCAAGAGGCTGTCAATTTTGGTAAAGCTCAAGAAAAACCTTTGAAGAACCGTACAATCACAAATAACCCTTGCCAACCAAGTAATTTTGCTGGCTAAGCACAGTGAAACACAATTCAAGACATTTTTAGCTTTTAGGGACTTGAACAATTCTCCTTATGTTTGAACCTGACGAAAAATATTTTTGTTATTTAATTTTCTTTTTTTTTTAATTTTAGATGCTTTGTAGTCTACTGATAGCGATTCTTATTTCATGTACACTTGCCATAAAGTTTTCCTTGTCTCTGTTTTGCGCGTAGTCTTTTATTTTTCATCACCATAAGCATACCAAACATTGCCCTATGCATACCAAAGTGCAAAATTATAAATCCTATGTGCAAACACCCATTCTTGTAGTTATTTTTAATTAAATAAACACCGAGCTTCACTATCAATTGGAGTAATTATTAAGCTTAAGCTTAGTAATATAACTTAATTGATTAATTTGGTTCAGTCCAATCAGTTGTTAAAGTTATGTCTAACTCTATTAGTCAAGTCTAGAGGTCTAGTCCAGTCTAATAGTCCCTCAGTGTACTAGTCCAAGTATGTCAGTCTAATGCTGTTGATGTGTAGATGGAGAGCCAAAGTATTGGGGGTTGAGTGGTGGTGGAGAGAGAGAGAGAGGGGGAATGTGGTGCATAACTGCATTGGCAGCTAGTTCATAAGCATGGTGCGACCTATTAGTTGGTGTCTATTTGTAAAGACTTTGCAGTAAAATTCTTTGTATGTTTGTATGTGCATATAGGCTCATTACTAATGTTAAGTAGACATACTTAGCATAGTGTGAAGTACGTGCATTTGCACCCTAAATCAGCACACTTAAACATTTGCAGCCCGAGTGCTTGAGCACTACAAACTTGTGATTGCATTTAGCAATCATAAAATTTGTGACGTCGTATCATTTAACGTAAAGATTAGGCTTTAAATAAGATAAAGTTTCTAATTTTATTAGGAAATTGTAGAGGGATATTAAAAAGATTCAAGACGTGATTAATAGTACATATGTAATTTGGCATATTTTCTTTTCTTTCCTATTAAACTGACAAACATGAGAAATTACTAATGTTTTTCTTTCTCTCTTAAACTCACAAACAAGAGGAAGGAAAACTGTCTTTTTTTTTCTTCCTTTCTTTTCTCTTTTCCTTTCTTAAAAAAAAAAAAACTCACAAAGAGCTATTAACCATATCATTAGTTTCATAGTCCCCTCTTTTATCATTATATATATATATATATATATATATATATATATATATATTTCTTTCTACATTAGTTATATTTTCACACTTCATTCTCTCATCAAACTAATATAAACCACAACCATTAAATATCATTGTATAATTTAAAATGAAACCGTACTTATTACATTCTTCGCTAAAAATCTAAAGTTTCACCATTTTAATTAATATAATGTTAAAACTTCAAGTCAAGTTAGAGATGTCAAACGGGCCGGGCTTGGGCCGCCCGGCCCGGGCCCATCGAGCTTGAAGCGAAACCGGGCCGGGCCAGGGCCGCAGCCATCCGGGCCGGGCCGGCTGAGGAGAAATGCTAGGCCCGGTCCAGGCCCTGGCCCTAGGCCCAATTTCTAGGGCCGGGCTTGGCCCTTTTTTTTTTTAATTTTTTTTAAATTTTCTTGTTATTCAATTTTAAATTTCATCTTTAGGCATGTCCAATTTTCAAATTTTGGTAAATCTAATTTTTATCATTTTATTTCATTATATGTAATATTCATATATATGTATGTATGTATAGATATATTTATTTGTCTCTCATTTTATTTTTTGCTATATGTTAAATCTTTTCTTACTCTTCTTGGTGATCTTTATTAATAAAATCTGAACACATAACTAGCCGTTATATTGCTGTTGGGGGGGTAAAAGTGGAATTTTGGAGGAATATATCCGTTGGAGGAAAAGGGGGGAAAAACAAAAAAATTCAAACAGGTGGGGCCGGAACCGGGCCAGGGCCGGGCCAGAACCGGGCCGGAACCGGGCCCGGGCTTTTCTCCAGAATTTTTCGGCCTGGTCCAAGCCAGGCCCTAAGCCCAATTCCTCCGGGCCAGCCCTGTTCATGAACGGGCTGGCCCGGGCTTTTTTCAGGCCGGGCCGGCCGTGGGCCGCCAGGCCCGTTTGACATCTCTAAGTCAAGTTCAATGTTCAAATTGAGGTGCGGGTATTATAATAATTATCAGCATTTTTGGCTATCATTTTTAGAAATACAAACATTCTAAAATATAATTATCACATTTAAAATATACAAAAACTCATCTATGTCATTTAAAAATATAGATGAGAAGGTTGACTTTTAATAAGATATATATGTGAAATATTTTGGTGAATAGTATTCAATTTGGTATTTTTTAAAAACATGATTTTTTCTTCGCAAATTAATGACTTTTTTGTGGCAAAAAATTAATAACTTTTCGTGTCTTTCTTAGAAAGACCCAAACCCTAATTCCCAAAACCTCTGAAGCACTGTCCTGCCGGCTGCCACTGAGACCCTAGTCCAGCCTCTGCAACACTTTATTTATTTATGCTACCACTGGGGACGAGATACAGTGCAAACCCTAGTTCAGCCTTGCTCGCGTTTAAGCTCGCCAAGTGATCCTAGCAGAGCACAACACCAGCACCAAAACCAATAAGACGACGTCGATGACGACGACGACGACGACGACGACGAAGAGCAACAGAACTGTCGTCGTGAATGCGGAGCACAAGGCCCATCTCCTCCACTCCGTGCTCCGATACCTCGACCGCAACGCCTATGCCAAAACCCTCAAGCGATTTCTCTCCGAAGCTCAAATTCAGGTCTCTCTTCATCTGATTATATTATGATAATGTGGGCTGAATTTTCTAGTATAGATTCTTATGTAACTCGAATTGCAATGATGTTGATAGCTGTAAGGATTTTAACTAGTTCGGTTGTTAGATGTTGTCCTCTAATCGGGTTGGTAGCAGTTCTTCAAAGGGTTAACAAAACCCTCGAATGCCTTCTGTCCTAAGCCCAAATTGAATTTCTTTTTGTGATGTGGGCTTGATTTTGTTGTGCTAGATTTTTATGCAACGTAATTGCAATGTTGACAGCTGTACGTATTTAATATATTCAGTTATCAGTTGGTATCATCTTTGTCCTAAAGCCCTGTTAATAGTAGTTCTTGCGAAGGTTTAATTGTAGTTCAGGTATCCTCTTTATCCTGTAACTGGATTAATACCTGTTCTTCAAAGTGATAATTCTTAGTTCAGGTACCCTCTCAGTCTGTTTATATTGTAAATATGGGCTGAATTTTGTAAGAACTTTGATAGATTCAATTGCTAGTTGGTATCACTCCTTAATCTGTGACTGGGTTAGTAATTAGTTCTTAAAAGGGTTAATTGTAGTTCTTTAGAGGGTTAATTGTAGTTATCTAAAGGGTTTTGAGACGTAAGGTGGGAGAAAATCAAAGATAATTGCTAGTGATTTACCAAAAAAAGAAAATGAAAGATAATTGCTAGTGTGTTCTACCCCAAAAACTCCTATCAAAGCCAAAACTCTCTCTCTCTCTCTCTCTCTCTCGCGGGCGCGCGCGCGCCTGCGCTCTGTGTGTGTGTTTGTGTTAATAATGTGGCTTGGATTTTGTATTGCTAGAATCAGTTGCATTTGTTGCTGAAAGCTGTAAGGATATGATTGGTTCAGTTTTTAGTTTTTTATCATCTTTATCGTGCAGGAAAACGACATGATTCGCTTGTTAGTAGGTTTTTAAAGGGTAAATAGTAGTTGTTCTAAGGGTTTTGTTTGTAATGTGGGCTTGAGTTTGCAACAGTGGAATTATGCAACTTGGTAGGTTCAGTTTTTGGTTGTTATCCTCTTTATCCTGTAATTGGGCTAGTTGGTTTAACATTAGATGTTCAAAAGGGTTAATCTTAGTACTCTAAAGGGTTAATTTGGTTAATAGTCGTTCAAAGGGTTAATCGTTGTTCCCTGGAGGGTAAATAGCAGGTGTCAAAAAGTAAGTGTGCAGACGGGGGAAAATGAAAGATAAGGGTTCTTTTAGAGGGTCAATAGCATTTAGAACTATGTTATTTGTTGAGTATCATTTTCTTTTCTTCTTTTGCTTTATATTGTATGGTTCTACTAGTGTTTTAGCTGTTGTGTTAATGATCCGGTTGTTGTTTTTGTTACAGAACGATGATTGGAAGACCTGTTCACTTGATTTGGAGATTTTGTACTGCAAGCATTTAGAAACAAGGTACTACTTGTTCGTGCTTGCAGCTGCAGTACTCTGATTGAGTTGTAGATTTGAGAATGCATACTCCCTCCATTTCATATTTTTCCCCCTTAGACATTTTGTGAATCTCTAGAGCAGAATATGAGCATGTAAACATGACTTTACTCATTCTTTTTTGCCCTAGTTGACTTGCCAAAGGGTAGTTATTTGATTTGTAATTACTATTTGAGTTCAACTCAAATGTTTAGATGCTTGGATTTTATCCTAGAAAATCACAAAAAGTCAAAGAGGACGAAAATTTATGGACTGGAGGGATTATGATTGTGTGCGAGGGGCGGAGCTACCATAAAGCTGTTCCATTCTGACTTAGAAGCCACAAGTTCCAAATAAGAGCACCTATCTCGTTCAGGTGTGTATGTGTGAAGGAGCCTCGTACATTGGGCCTGCTGTAAGATGGGTACATAGAATAATTATATGATTGGTTCTAGAGAAAACATGAGTGCCTGTTAAGTCTGTACTTGTTATTATGGGTATGTATAATGGAGAGGTAACTAATGTGAGAAGTGATGATGGTAACAAGTAGATTTTTAACTATGCCTACTCTTCACCAGGGTTAAGCTTTAAACACCTATCTATTTTTGCTTTATTTATGGATAAGCATACTGAGAATATGCTGGATGAAATCTTGTGGGGTGTGTTATCGCCGTTTGATCAAGTGCTATTGCTATTTGATCATTATCACAACATGCTTGCGTTGGAGCACGAAGGTGACCTATAAATAGGAAATTCTTTGTAGGATGTCCGTGTTTCTGATGGGAATTGACAAAGACGCCACTCCATCTTGGATACCCATTGCGAATATATTTCTAGATGCTTCCAGTAATCCAGTTCTGGCAACCCTTGTTAAATTCTGTAAACTTGAATTTCTGTTATGCTTTTATTATATATCTAGTCTTTTCGTTCTTTCTTTTATACCTGAGAGCGTCATCTCAACGATTTGATTAGCTGAATCCTCCTCATTATGTTTGGATTGTTATATTTAATTGATACACTTGGGGTCTGTTTGGTTCACCATTTAGAGGTCATTAGGGGTGTAATCATGGGCGTTATCACTGATTACGCCTGTAATCAGTGTCGTAATCAAGAAAATAATGCAATTGGTTCACCTTTACTGAACAAATCAGGCGAACCAAACCTAAATAAAACTTATGGGGGGACATCATAGTCATCAAAGTCATCATTCTAAATAAAACTGGCCATAACAGTTCACCAAACCTAAATAAAACTTATGGGGGGACATCATAGTCATCATTCTCATAATTTTTCTTCACATTACAACATTCATTTGTTAAACCAAACACTCGAGCATTATAATGATTGCATTGTGCATAAATTCTCCAGCAGCGAACTAGACATGCTCATTATGTAGGCGATTTTGATTACCATTACGACTACAATTATGCTGATGTAATGATTCAAACCATTAACCAAATGGGACCTTCGCTCTTTTTAATGAAAAATTCCGATTGAGTTGTCCTAATGCAGTTGAGCTTTTGTTTTATGCAGTACTCATGTCGACAGAATTATTAATTGCTCCAAGGAGCAAGGTATGTTACTGTTGGAACTTTCTATGTTAAAAATATTGCATTTGCCATTGCATTATGATGAGCATATAGACTAGTAGCTCTTACCCCTGAACCTTCATTTACAGCACTAAAGATTGATGGCACTACTCAAAAAGATGAAGTTGGTAAACCTGCTGCCTCTGAGGAATGCCTTAAGAACAAAAAGAAAAAGAAAAGCGATAAGAGGAACACCAGTACTGCATCTGCCTGTAAAAAACTTATGGAGTCTCTTAAAAATTCTGAGGAAATATTAGGGAATGACTCGGTCATTGAATCTAAGGTGAAGTCGAGAGAGAAGAAGACAAGTAAGATTACTTCAGATATTCTTGGTCAAACTGAACAAGCTAAATTAGAGATGTTGAAGAGTCCTGCCGGACATAGAGAGAGTGAATCACCGGAGGATGAGTTAACTAAGAAACAGAAGCACAAGAAAAGGAAAAATGTTGTTTCTGAATCATCTCTAGGTGATGATAAACAGCTAAAATTAGATTCTTTGCAGGGGATAACTGAAGAGAAGTCCAATGGCATTGCAGCTTCAGTACGCGCTGCTAAAACTGATTACAAGGCAGAAGTTAAATCTAAAGATAGAAAGAGAAAAACCAAGCAAAATACTGATTCTCTTGTTGCAAATAATAGGGATTGTGGATTAGAAAATAAAGTTGGAATAGTTACAGATGACCTTGTATCTGTAGTGGGGGGTAGTGATGATGTCCAACTAAAAGAGAGAGAGATAGGATCTGAAGATAAGAGGGATGGTTCAGTTTATGAAACGAAGACCGATGCTGAAAAGGAGAAATCAAAAAATGTGGTATCTTCAGTACCAAAGAGCAAAACTGGTTATGAGCCGGAAGTCAAACCTAAAGATAAAAAAAAGAAGAACAAGAAAAGTAGTGATTCTCCTGCTGAAACTATTGAGCACTCTGAACTAGAAAGTAAAGTGGGGTTAATTACTGCAAGAGAAGGCTTGAAGGGCTCTGATGCCAACACAGAGAAAGAAAAAAAGAGCTCTAAAAAGAGAAAGAGATTGGTTTCCGATGAAACTGAAGACCAGTCTGTCAAGTTAGAAGCATTTGAAGAATCTAAACGTCAAAAGATTGAAGGTTCAGAAGAAGCCAAGAAGAAAGACCAATCTGAGAGAGGTGTTGGGGGCAAAGTAAGTGAAAAGGACAGTGAGCAAGTTGGTCAGAATGAGCCTAGCATGATTTCTGTCAAAAAATTTGAAAGGCTTGCGAATGGAGACCTTGAGAAGAGTGGGCGAGAAAAGACACCAACAAACAAGCTTAGTGAACATGCAAATGGAACTTTTGGGAAGAATCTAGAAAACAGCATGCAGAAAAGTACAAGGAAGCAACACAATGGTTCAGCTGAGGTATGCATTTTAGATTATCTTCTTGTATGCATGCTCGTTGTTATACCCTTTATCTTCTCCGTAGGCAAAGTTGTGGTAGAAATAGAAAAACTAGTAATAGCTTATATAATAGACACAGGCGCCTTGATCTCCTAGTATTTGGAAATACGCGGAGCAAAATTTTTAATTGTAAGGCGAGTTCCTCAGCATCGGCTCATATCGTAATTTAAGGTATGCGGTTATTTCTTAACTACTAGAACGGCTCCCGAAAGTTAATACTAAAGGGATCATCATTAGTGTATACTTTTGGATACACCTGTTGTGTGAGAAGAATATTACTCTTCTCCGTCCCTAAATAAGTGAGCCTGTCTCCTTTCTGGGATGTACCGAAATAAGCGAGTGCTTTCTAATTCAAGCAACAAAGTTCATATTCAGTTAACTATTTATCTACGTTTTTAGCTGATAGGCCTCTTTCTTTCTTTCTCTTTTTTTGGTAGATCCATCTACTCCATATATCTCTCATCTGTTTCTGTTATTAACACCATTAGCTCTGTTAATGTTGGGTAAAAAATTATAAAGTGGGTTGTTGTGGTAGAATTTAGAGTAAATTGTAGTGTCCATCTATCTAGCTGATCTGGGGGCACAACTGTCCAGCGAGTAGTGGATTAACTCTGTCCCCTGGGAAAGTCAGGGTGGCGGGCTTGTGGGTGGGTCAGAAGTTAGACACAAAAAACTGCAGTTTAGATGAATTATAGTAGTTTGTTTATTGCTGAAGGAGAGGGTGAGCACGCTCCAGTGTCTTTGTGGAGCAGTTTAAGTTCCAAACTATAAATATAAAATCCTGTGTAGTCATTAACGGAACCAGCATTTCACTCTGGGGGGTGCTAAATTAGCAACAAACTTTCCTCATTGTATTACAGGTTTGTTCCAACCTAGATAGCCTATTAGTGCAATGTAATTTGATGGTCAAAGATGAAAAACTTAAGTGGAAGAGGTTTTAACGAGTACGTGTAAGGGTTTTTTTCTTATTACTATTTTCAGTGAACAAGCATATTGTTGGTAAGAGTAAATTACGCACGACACTCCTAAGGTTGCTTTTTTATACACCCGACTCGCCCTATCTATTGAAATTAAAATAAACCACAATTTTTTTGTTTTTCAGTTCACGAATAGAATTAATAATAAGACGCTAATACCCTACATAGAAAAACAAAATTACCCAACCCCGGCCCATTACACACACTGAGTATGAAGGTTAGGCCCTCCACCTTCTGCCTCCCTCTCCCTCTCAATATCTCATCATCTCAAGTTCTCAACACAACAACATAGCTAAATAACAGTACATTTCAAGCTCAAGATCAACCTCGCAATTTTGAAACTAAATCACATTCCAACACAACAGCACAAGATCGAGATCAACCTTGTACATTTCAACCTCCCAATTTTAAAACTAAATGACCAAACAAGCTCAAGATCAAGCATGAATATCTTGAAAAAAATCAACAAAAGACATAGATTATGCAATTAGGAATTGTTTATGCATCAAAATAGAAATTAGGAAAGCAACTCAATTAGGAGGCAGCAAATGCGTACCTCAAATTCAATGAAATCTGAAATGAGTTGACTGGTCACGGGTCACCGGTGGAGTCCAAAGTCCTTGTCATTGTTGCTGGCAGAAGGATGCTGGCCGGTGGAGTCGTCGTCGCTGGTCACTCGCCCTCCTCGCCATGCGGGTCTTCTCTCAGATCTGGAACAAGAAGGCCGGTCGGCGGTCCTCTGTCCAATCTCTTGGCTGTCTTGAAGTAAATGAGAGAGAGAGACTGCGCCGAGGCCATAGAGAGAGAGCCCCTGCCTTTGCATCGCCGACAGGTGTTGCCCGTTGCCGTCGGTGAGAGTGAGAGTGAGAGAGTAGGGCAGAGAGACAAAGTTGATGGAGATTGGAGGAGAGTCGGGCAGAGAGAGAGAGAGAGAGCAGGGCGGCATCGCTTGTCGTTGTTGGTGAGTGGCTGTCTGGCCGTTTGGGTGAGAGTGAGAGTAGGGCAGAGAGAGAGAGAGGCGATGGAGATTGGAGGAGAGTCGGGCGTAGAGAGAGACGGAGCAGGTCCTAAATCCTTTTTTTTTTTGCAAAAGTTCAGGGGGTACATTAGCCCCTCCTGTTGACAACGTGGTTCCGCCACTGTGTGTAGTCTCCCATTAAATACTATCCTATCCCCTTATCCTGTCCCGTGACCATACACAGCCTTAAAAGTGCAACTGTAAAATGTTATTTTCCTCACGTTCCTTCAAGGAGAAGATAATGTTCTCATTCTTCAACGGATATATAATTGAATTAAGCAGACATGTCAAAAGTTTGTAATTTATTTTCATTTTACTTAAGTACACTGCTAAACACTATGGGTTTTATTAGACTTTCATAAGTGCAGGTGTTAGCGAAAGAGTACTCCCTCTGTCCCAAATTAAGTGATCCTTTGACTTTGCACAAACTTGAAGGAATAGGTCTTACCTTTGTGTCTTTCCCATTCTACCCTTTACTAAAAATTTGTCACTTCATTGCAATAACTCATGCCTCTCTCTCCCTCCCTCTCTCTCCCTCCTCCCCTCTCTCTCTCCCCCCTCCCTCCCTCCCTCCTATCACCAACAGTCACCTGAATACTTCAACAATGCCATGGATAATTAAATAATGGAGCTTCTGCAGACATCATTCTCAAACACAACCGCTTAAGTTTTAATCTACTCTACAAACAACCTCCAATCTGGTTCAATTCCTCAAATTGTGATTTCTACCGAGAGCTTCACATAAGTCTGGGATTTCTACAGAGTTCTATTCATTATCTAATAGAGATCTTGACAGCAACTTTGTCTTTTAAAAGTAAAATAATAATCTGGGGTCGAGGATGTAAGCTGCCCTTGCCTTCGAGCTCACCCAACTCCAGCAGTCTAAGTTCCATACCTGATTAGAAAATTGTCGGACTGGTTGGCGCTTAGCCTGACTAGTCATGTGCGACTTGACGCCTGGTCGGTCATCTAACCATAGTCATAGGCGGTTCGCCTTCGCTAGTCATCACGAGTTGCAGAACCTCTCAATTTGGATAAGTTAATTAGCAATTATCAACATGCCAACCTTGCCTTAGTAACCACAAACCGACCACTAGCAATGACAATCATCATCCACATCATCACCATCAAATTAGAAGAGTCCTGTAACCTGCCTCACTGTTAGAATTTCTACTACAAAAGCACCAGATTTGAGAGGATTGAAATACCAATAAAAAAAAGGCACATTGTACACTCTTTTGCAGTTGTGCAGTAAATCTGTGCCATCCTTGAAGTGATCAAAGACATGTCCCAGTAGTTTCCCAATTGGCTGCAATCTACAATCCAACATGAAAGTGAGGAGGAAAAATGATTTGCATCTTTTGGCACCCCAGACATAAATTCTCAATCGATAGGTCATTGGCTTATACACTACCGATAGCCAGTGAAAGTTAATGACCTGTCTTTAACTAAATGCCACTAAATGGCATTAAGGTTTCTTATTAGAATTTGCAAAAGGAGACGATGATAGATGCAAGTTTCAACTAGAAGTTATTTTCTCTTGTGAAGAAGTTAATTTGTGAAAGATGTGTTCCTATTGTTTAGGATAAATGTCGTTGGTTATTTCTAGAGCGTAGTTACCCATTTGTTAGGAGAAGTTATTTCTTATTTGATTGTTATTTTCAATATTTTACATCAATCAAAAATCCTTTTCTTTATATTGTCAAAGCCTTCTTAAGATTATGATTAATCTAGTCTTTACTTTTCTCTTGTCGAAGGCCTTCGTAGATTAGTTTATTAAAAGGCTTCTTGTAAGATGCTTTCAATATATGTGTGGGTACACTCTCTCATCTTCATGTCGATTACCATGTTCATTTTTTCAAACACTTCAGAAGAAGTCCTTAGAGAAATCAAAAAAGAAGCAGCACTTGGAATCGAGTGTAACCTTTGCCTACCATTTGATTATTATTCGGTTGGAGGTTTGCATCTCGACGCAAACAGAATGCAGAACTGGAAAGAGAAACAGATTGAGGGGAAGGAGAGAGAAAGAAATGCAGTACTTTGCCCCACAACAACATTATTGCCTACCATTTTCCTCTGCTATATATGCAAAAACCTGTAGTCTATATTGGGAAGGGATCACTTATGTTTGGGGCATCCTTAAAAGGAAAGTAGAGCACTTATTTAGGATGGATAGAGTATGTCTAACAGTGGGGTTGATTCCCACCCCCCCCACCCTCCCAAAACAAATCCCACACAGATTATTTCGTTCTCAGCTGGTGTGTGCCGGTTTTGACCTTCACCAGCTCAAGTCATACTGTGGCTTGCCAGTTCATGCCTCGGGGACTTCTGGCCGCAACAGCGTTAAAGAACGGAATCACTGATCTGGCCAAAAGGTTTGGTTTTGCGCCCAGGCTGTAAAATGAGAATTGATAGCATTTGGAAATCCTTCTCCTTAAAATCTGAAGCAAGTTTTAGGGCTTGCAGAACAATCTTACTCTGGTAAGAATGTCAACAGGGATGATGTTAGATAGAGAGAGGGAGGAATGGAGGGAGGCGGTTTTGATCTTCACCACTTCAAGTCGTACTGTCACCCCTGCCCAACCCCCCCCCCAACCCACACCAACCTACACACCCACCCTGCCACCCCGCCCACCCAGCGATGCCCAAACAACGGAAACAGGGGAAAGCATATCGTTTCTGGATCTAGGCAGTTTTATCATTTTTTGTGTGACGCCAAATGGCGGAAAATGAAATTTATGAAAATATTTTCAGGAACTGCTATTTTCCAAAAAGCATATTTCGGAAAAGCGCTTTACGTGAAGCATTTTGCGGAAACAAACAGGGCCCAGGATAAAGTAGGAATTTGAAAAAATCACTTCTGAAGGTGTATTAGAAGTGTGCATACTTTTTGTTTCCGCTAGTACATGTATAGCATTAAAACCTCATAGAAAATATGAGGACAAAGTATGGGTCCATATCTCTGTCAAAGCCTTGTGCCCAACTACCATTCCTTCCTCCTCTTATTCATCTGTCCGGAGCCCTCGCCATCCCGATGTTCATCATCATCGCGTCATCGATTACCACTGATGACTGGTGCATCTTCTCCTCTTTCTCTTTTCTTTTTCGTTCCACCACTGCTCTCTCTCTCTCTCTCTCTTACACACACACACCCACCCATACACATACACACACACACACTCTTTCTAGATTAGCGGCATTTATATTGACCCAAGTGTAAAAAGAACTGTGTATTTATTTTGAAGTATTATTAAAAAACGCCAATCAAGGGTCGAAACCCATTTATGAAAGGTAGATATTCGGCAAGAAAAGCATGGCCAGAAGCTGTCCAAAAAGTAACTATGAAGGCTTCATTAGATCTGTAATCATCTTCTGCCCAGCTGCGAAGAGTGAACAGAAAAATAACCTCAAACAATATTAGTATGCCATCTTTTTAATGAAGCTTTCACAATTCTCCTTTTCCTCCTACTGTTAAGGCTCCACACATTCAACGATATGCTCATCAAATGCATGATGAAAGGATGATTAAAGCAAGGCCAATGGCCCCATCTCTGACTGCAGCCAAGCTCCTTCCCAACGTGAATCAGTTCTCATACCACTCCAGGTTTTTTAACGCCTTGTCCTTCTTTGCTTTCGAGCCCTCCCAGAACCCTTGCCCTTGCAACGATTATCCACCTACTCACCGCCACCACCATTACTCTGTTCAATTTTTAGAAGTAGGTCAGTAAGTTGGCTTTCAAAACCATCCATCAAAACCCCCAGAACATCCCGAAGCCCTTAACATGCTTCTTAATCCAGGGGGAAGGATCCTACGTTACAACCACCTTAGAGCCCCTCTTGCTAGATACCTCAGTCCTACCTCAGGCAAAACGAAACTCAGAGGCGCAACTGTCTCTGAAGGGACCATTGAAGACACGATTCCCCGGAATTTTGAGCTCTACCCTTGCTCCTAACAGTTCCTGATTATCACTCAAGGTCTTAGAGGAGCCCCGAATAATATGACTGCCGGGGGAATCCCCATCAGAATCAGAAGAAAAAGCAGAACTCGGCCATGCCTCATAACCTATTCCTTTCTAGCACACCACCAGAGCCCCCAAGCAGTCAAAAGTGCTATCACTTATGCGGAACACCTGTTTGCCGCTTTCACCACATCCACTCTTCTTTCCCCACGACAAAACACATTGATTTTTGTCCCAAAGCTCCCGAAAATTCTTATCCACCCAAAAAGTTTCCCAGAATGATCAGAGACGGTGAGAAGATGAAGAACACGGAGAGTTCTCAGCACCGCCCAGCCCTGACAAAATATTGGTTATCAGAGACGGCGGACATATATTTGAGAAAAGGAAGAAGTGAAGAAATTTTCTGAAGCTTGGACAGAATCAGCTCGAAATTAGGTTTAGAACCAGATTCTATAACCAGGGGATTAGACATCTGCGGCCCATAAATACAAAGAAGGATGGTCTTGATTGAACTAAGAGCCTTCAGCAGATCTAAAAAGGATTGACCTGAACCGGCCTACAAACAGGTCTAACAGCTTCAGGACTTCAGAACAGGAAAAGGCTCAAACAGTATCACGATCCTACTTACCGGCCCCAACCCCTTCAGCCCATGGACAATCCATTACCTTTAGTTGAAAAAGAATAGATTTAAATTTTGAAGCCTGACCAAAAAAACGTTTGTACAGATCCAACTTCATGCTAAACCTGGCGCGAGATTTTGCCTATCTCTTTTGCCAGCGACCGGGACGCTTTTCTTCTGTGTCTCAAACACGTGTCATCTTCCCCAGATCAATAGGGGAATCTACTTGAAGAGGCATCCCAGAAATCACAGGCAGCAGTCGATTCTACCCAGATGGGGACCTGGTATCTTAACCCCTTCACACCAAAGCTAATTGTGGCTGGAATTGGAATACTTGCTCAGGCCTCCAGGCGAGCCCACCTCCAATTAGATTTACCTACTGTAGCTTCATCTGCCTGAATAAAACCTTCACAGTTATCCCCAATTTTACGCGAGATCATCTCCCACCCTAGATGAAGAGGTACACCCACTGCTCTAATCCGGAGGAACTTTGGCCGATGATCACCACCTAAGCATCCAACCAAAGGATTCCACAGATCTAACAGGATGGCTACGCTACTAAACTTCCAATCCTCAAGCTCCAGCACTGTTAAAGCTTCCTCTGGAGACGGGAACTCATTTAGGAAGGAAACACCATCCAAAACAACAATTACGAACCCCACCTGCCAATTTCCACTTCTGTTTAACACAAGATCGCATTAAAGGGGTTGGGCCTTGTGAGTTGGATAGTGATATTGTTTGGGCCTTTTCCTGTCCTGAAGCTGTTAGGCCTGTTTGTACGCTGTTTCAGGTTTATTTCTTTTTAGATCTGTTGAAGAACTGTATATTACATACGGGTCCCCAAAAAAAGTGTTGAAATTCTGAATTGACCTGTCTGATAAGTACCTGAAACGTATCCGAGACGTATCCTAGATGCATCTGGAATTGGAAAAAACTAGTGAGATCGGATATGTCGGCCACACCTGGTACACCCCCAGCAGTGCCCAAGTTGCACCTGTATCGAGTCCATACCTGACACCAATACGCCAGCCAAATTGTCAGTCTGTCTTCATATAAAAGGTGATTCGAAAAATTGATTAAAGTGCCATGTGAGGTACTTATTGACTTACTGGTATTGATCAGATATAAGCGCCAAGCATATAAGTTTCAAAGTCGAGGCTTGCTATGCAACTAGAGCAAAACGATAGATGCGTGCTCTTCTTTGCTGTCAAGAGCAAATAGTACCAACTCAACTGGCCAAGACCAAATGGCGCCTAACTTCTGTGAAGCATTACCAAAGCCTTGCGCCTGTTGTTGTCAGTATCTTGCAATATGCGACACGTCGGTTACGATACGATACAGATATAGAACGATACCAAATTGCATGCATATTTAAATAGACATCGTATCGCTCGTACCTCACGATACAGATCCTCGGATGCAACATATATTTTGCAACAAACAATACAATACAGTAAATTCACTAGCTGCAATTCAGAGTACTTAAATTATTTTTGGGGTTTTCACTTCTGAACTTCGTACCATCTGCAATTATTACAGTTAGAAACAACATTTCTTTTGATTTGGACGTTGTACTAGAGGTGTTAGGCTAAAAATTATAATGCAAGATGGTTTGCTTTACAACATATGCTGTTGGAGGTGGTGGAGGAAGTAGAGTTTAGATTTCTCTCTCTTTACCTCTATTAATGTAGGATATGAAGTTATCAAGAGGGTTGTTGGGGTATAGTTTAGATTTATATATCTGGTTTCTGTCATTCCAGACTTCCTGTGATTATTAATATCTTGGTTTTGTTAACTTTCCTTTTATTTACTTATTATGGATCGTCAAAGTTTGCGACAAAGGCTTAGATGATAATAATGTGGGATCAGTCAAAGTATTACTTCCTGCCTTTGCTTTTTCCTTTCCTACTGGGTCTGATGTTTGTTGTCTTCATTATAGATGTGATTTTGTTAGTGAGATTGTTTAAATTTGGTGTTATCTACACTCCAAAGATTTATTGGGTGTTGTTTTTTCAGCCAAAGATAGTAAATGCATTCCAAAGAGTGAAAGTTGACGAGGTGGAATTTGCTGACCAGAAACTCCAAGATAACTCTTACTGGGCGAAGGTGATGATTACATTCTGATCTTCTCTCAACTTCAACTCATGGAATGTTATTTTGGCTGCTTTGGAGCACTTAGTTATCTCCACAAGTGCTATGCAGGATGGTGCAGAGGTTGGTTATGGTGCTAAAGCACAAGAAGTTTTGGGGCAGGTTAAAGGGAGGTATGTTTCCTACCTTGATAGATAAACATGAACTAATCTGATGGTGCCAATCTTGCTATTTGCCTTTTCTTTCCTTTCTTATCATTTTCCGCGCTCTATTCTCTGCTTTATTTTTAGGGTTAATGACAAAACTGTCCCTGATACTATACATGGTTTTGCAGGTCACTATCTGTAATTTTCACTTTGACAAAACTGTTCCCTGTGATTTACGTGTTTGTTGTAGATAGCTAAGACCTAACATCGTCCAAAAATAATCACCAAAGTGATCATGTGCATGACATGTGCCATTTTCATGACCGAAATAGAGGGTAAATCTGCATTTGAGACCCCCAAAATGATGTACAGTCTTTTTCCTACCTGCCTTCTCCACCTACAGTCAACCAAACCACCATATGCTCATCAGCTGTTGTGGACGGCACTGTGCTTAAAAGGGTCTGTCCCACTGTGCACGGCAAGGAGGAAGAGAAGTCCGGTGAGTATTGCTGCCGACGGCATTGCTAGATTTTCAGCGATTTAGTTCGGATATGCCTTGAAGAAGATGGAAATGAGGGGGCTTTAATTATGCACAAATCAACATGCGATCGGCGTTGGATGTGATTGTGTATAGATTACGGTGGAAATGAGGGGGCTTTAATTATGCACAAATCAACATGCGATCGGCGTTGGATGTGATTGTGTATAGATTACGGTGATGGGGGGTTGTGGTTGGTTTTGGTGGTTGGCTATTGGTATGGTGGTGGAAGTGGTTTTGTGGTGGCTACAATGGTTGGTTGTGGCCGTTGTAGTGGTCGTTGGGTGTATGGTGGTGGTGGGTGGTTAGATGGCCTCGGTGACGGTGAATGGTTGGTTGTGCGTGTGGTGTTGACTACAGTGGTGCTGGGTTGTGGATGCTGTGGTGAGGTGGTGGTGGGTTGTGGCTAAGGTCATTGGGGTGGGCGGTGGGGGGTTGTGGCTAAGGTCATTGGGGTGGGCGGTGGGTTGCGGGTACAATGGTAGGGCGGTGGTGCTTGGTTGTGGGTACTGTGGTATGGAGTGTACCATTTTGTGCACATTAAAAATGGTTTGTCAAAATAGACGAGACAGATTTGTTGAAGTTTAAATTACAGGGAGTGACCTACAAAACCATGTATAAGTATAAAGAACAGTTTTGTCATTAATCCTTATTTTATGAATACAAAGAGCAAAGAGAGGCAAAAGTAGATGTGGGTAATGTGAACTTTGACGGTCATTGGACAACCAATGGGAAACCGAAGAAATTTGACTTCATCTAGAATATAAACTTGAGGGTAGATCTGGCAAAAAAGGGTCCGTACCTGTGGGTCTACCCGTGCCCCCGTCAAAAGAACCCGGAACGAGTATAATAATCATAGACCCGTTGAAATTTTACCTCATCCGGACCGACCCGTAAATTTCGGTTCGGGCCGGGTACGGGCTCCCCGAACTACTTGGGTTTGTTCAGTATATAAGCATTAGGGTTTCTCTTTCTCTTCACTCACTTTGAAGGTTCGGTTCGGGTGCAGGTAAGGGCTC
This sequence comes from Escallonia herrerae, assembly GCA_033070095.1. Taxonomy (NCBI): domain Eukaryota; kingdom Viridiplantae; phylum Streptophyta; class Magnoliopsida; order Escalloniales; family Escalloniaceae; genus Escallonia; species Escallonia herrerae. The sequence goes on along the minus strand of JAVXUP010000534.1, from coordinate 16,390 downwards.
CTCGGACTACCTAGGTTTGTTCAGTATATAAGCATTAGGGTTTCTCTCTCTCTCTCTCTCTCCAGAATCTCACTTTGATCTTATTGTCGTTGCTTCTCTCCCTCTAAATTCTCTCTCCCCCCAAGTCTGATCCACCCACACCACACAACCATCTCTCTCTTCCCCCCCAAAGTCAGATCCACGGACGACCGCTCTGCACATCATGTCAACTCGCTCGTTCGCTCGTCGCTTAATCCGTCATCACCGGCTTGAGAGAACTTCGCCCCCAGTCATCGTCAATCTGTCACCGCCGTCGTTTAAGCACAGGCTGACCAGTGACCACGGATTCAATCTTTGAACCAAAAGTCGGATCATGCTACTAGAAACCCGATCCTCTCCCACCGTCATCGCCAAACCCTTGCCGTCGCCACTCGTCGGCCACAGAGTCACCGCGTCTCGCTGCGTGAAGGTTGATCTCTTGACAGATCTACCTTGATCTACAAAGTTATCTGACTAAATTGATTTGATCTACTTGGATTTTCTTTTTCATTTGTTTACTAATGTTAATTATATTACTCTAGACTTAGGAACTAATTTTGAGGTGATTTTCTAGTTTTTTAAGATCTATGTGCTTATTGGTTGGGATATGAGAATAGAGATTTGAAATGATTGTGCTAAGTTTTTGTTGTGTTATATAAAAATTTGGAAGTGATAATCGTGTAACCAAAAAGAAGGAAAAAAATACTCCAAAGAAATAAGCAGGTGAATAATCAGTATATGTTAAAAATGTTTTTTTATTTTTGAAAATAATCAGTTTACGCGCGAGTAATACCCGAACCAGCAGGGTAGGATACGGGTTCAAGGGTTCAAGAAATGGCTACCTGTAAAAAATCCGATCGGGTGTTCTCCGTACCCGGAGGGTTTACTTGTTTGACAAGTCTACTTGAGAATACAGTTTTGGGATTTGTCCATTTTCTTGTTGTGGGGGGAACAGAGCGAGAGTTGGGGAAGAATTCTTGGCTTGGCCAATAGTCAGTAAACACTAATTCCATGTTTTTCACTTTATGGATGGAAGTTAAGAAAAGCAATTTTCTGTGCAGGGACTTTCGGCATGAAAAGACGAAGAAGAAGCGTGGTAGCTATAGAGGAGGTCAGATAGACCTGCAATCGCACTCCATAAAGTTCAACTATTCTGATGAAGATTAGTTGCCCAAGGTCTTTTTTTCCCCTTCCATTTTGGGTCATTGATTGGAGTAATAGCACCCTTGGGTCTACGAGAAGATTCAATATGTTTAGTACTTTTATTACCTATTCCTCTTGGTTTCAGTCTCCGTTTCTTTACCATCTTCATTCTGTGTATCTCCATGCATTTTTTTCAATTTTGTTGTGAAAGTGGGAATTTTCTTCTTGTAGTTTTAGCATTGTCACGGAAGTATATTTAATTTACTTTCTTAAGTGGTTTGTGTACTTCTACCATTTCTCTTCTTGTAGTTTTTTTTATCACTTTTTGGTCCACACCGTCCTATTGACATGGTTATTTACCGTAGTTCCTTTAAATCCCTCAAAAGCTCTGATTTCAACCCCACTTTCAAAAGAATATGGACCGCTCTTATTTATTTATTTTACCTCGTATAAATATGAAATATATTTTATTGTAAAAGATTGTATATATATATTTTTTTGGAGAGAAATAAGAAATATAAACCACGTTAAACCGTTATTACATGAGAATGTTAAAACATAGAAAATACATCAAAAGGGTAAAACTGAGTGAAATATTAAGTTACAACTAAATCATAAGCTACGGAACAAACCACCACTAAGGTTCTCTTGGAAGGGAAAGCAATAGCTCAACTCAAAGAAATGATATTACGAGTTGTCTTTACATAAGCTTACTTTCTTTCAGGGAACAATCAGGACAAAGAATCAATGAACCTATAATACCTACCGATATAACTCAAATATAATTCTCAATAATTGAGGAATACCCGGCAATCCCAGTCAAAATGGGAGATCAATGATTATCTTATTAGGAATTGTGACGTGATCTTTGAGGATCCTAACGCGATCCTAACACAAAACTGGGAGATCAATGATTATCTTATTAGGAATTGTGACGTGATCTTTGAGGATCCTAACGCGATCCTAACACATCTGGCCTACGGTCCAGTCCTACTAGGAGTCTTCTCCTACAACTATATAAAGGGGGTCTACCTCTCCAGGTATGAGATAATTATACAATTCATGCTTTTTCAGAGTTACTATTCTGTAGCTGAGTTATAACTTAAGCATCGGAGAGTTCTCCGCTGGGAACCCTACCCTGCGGTCACTCATTTTCTGTCTTGCAGGTCATCGGTCCAGGCTTGGGTTCCGCAATGTACGCGGAGCATGTTTTTAGCAGCAACAGATTGGCGCCATCCGTGGGACCCGTCAGCCTAACCGATTGACTTCAAGAACGTAAACACGTCAAAAAAATACTCTGATCGTACAACATGAAAACCACCGTCGGCAGTCAACGACGGCACCGCCATCGTGAGTCTCCAATCCCAACCGCCTTCAAACAGTCTCCTTATTGCCTTGGAAACTACCGCTGGCGGCGAACTACAAATTAGCCGCCGCGTCCCCGAATTCAACTGCCATCAAACAATTTTGGTAGTCATGAAAAAGGAAACTCAGCACCACTACGCCCCCATGGTCAACACCATAAACAGTTATGGCGCCACCGTCAGCAGCGCCTACGCGGCAGGCCCATGCCTGCATAACCACAAACAAGGTCCAGACGTCACCATCTCTGACCGCCACAAGGTTCAACCCGTACGCGCCACCGCGTATGCTTTTGAACCACCAAGTCATCCGACGTAAAAGGGCTACCGTAAACGACACCTTTCTCCGGTCACCCTGTCACAGGACATTCACCACCAACTGTCGCCGTCGGGTGGTTCCTTTCTCCGATCAACACAATCACAACAACTCAACAGAGAAAAAAAAAGGGAAGAGGAGGATGCCACGACAGCGCCACCACGAGATCTACGCCGTCGAGATGCCACCACCGCTACGACATCATTGCGTCGGTACCTCGCCGTTGTCGCGTCGCTACCTCGCCACTGTCAGATCTGCTCTGCCACCCCCAACGACGGTGCACTACCTCGCCAACAATCTCTTCGACATTGCACCCCGATGTCACACCGGCCAAATCAAACGACCTCACAGTCGACAGCAACTCTGTTAGCAACCGCTCAATCACCAACACGGAACCAGTCGATGCAAACTGATCTCGGCAGATCCCTTACACTGCCGGCTTGGCGATCTCTTCCTCGGTGAGATCTATAACCATCGGCTCCCGATCTGCTCCACGGGAAAAGCACCGCCGCTGTCGCCGAGTCCTCCCTTTGCCAAGATAGTGTCGCTTCGCCAAGATTTCGACACCGGAGGAAGCAGCGCCACCGCCGTAATTTCGAGCAAGGAAATGTAATCGGCGGCCGACACAATCGTTTGTTCAGACAAGAGCCCCGTTGTCGCTATCCCGTTTGAGCCCTCATCGGGACAAACACCAATACCACCGGCGCGCGCAACAGCGCCACCCCCATCTCTTTTACCCCGGTTGCAAACTATCATAGGCAAAAATCCTCCGGTCAACAAGGCGACGTCATGAGTCCTCTCGGTCCAGTCAACTCCACCGTGATTGGAAGCACCCTTGCCGTCTCACCGTCATGACCAATAGCTGTCGAATCCAGCCTTGCACCGCCGCACACTGCGCCGCCACCACTTCAGGCCACTGTGCCCTTTTGTCGATGAAAGAAAGGGGGGTAGAGAAGAGAGAAAAGTTGCGTCCGTTGGCGTGAGCACATTACATGTCAAAGCTTCCGATTGTTATTACATTTTAAGCTCACCTGCGACATGCAGTGCAACACACCCCTGTCGGCTAACCGACAAAACCCTAATGGGGCCGCTATGACTAAAACACCGCTCTTAAATAATGTGTTAAAAACATAGTTAAACTTGGTTTAAACCATGCCTGCGAACATCAACGGTGGCGTATAAATCACTTCATAAGCAAGGAACAAATTCATAACACCCTGCGACTTGAAGTCGCGTTTAGGGTTTTTTGCTGCAGTATCCTGCCGTCTCGGCATTATATATTGTCTCATGGTCATACAGTGACCTCTATCTATGGCGTATTCATATCGTTGCTCGTTGAGAAGCTAGTTCAACAATGATGGAAGCACACATGTTGCCACTGTATCTAATGAATCGCCAGTTATGCCTGACGGACTTCGTATCCTCTGGCTTTATATGCTCGTCCAATCTATCAAACGGATTATGGTCTTCTATATTGCTCCCACAGGTCTTCTTGTGATTAGGCCCTACATGTAGGCTGAAAAGCCGTCTTTATATATCCACGCCTTCTCTAAGGCCGGGGGGCTATATATTTCATGAGATCATTCTTATACAGGCTTAATGCCTTATGTCTTATCAGACAGGGAGGTTCGCGACAGCGACCATATTATGGGCTCCATGACCCGCGCCTTCTTATTTGGCATCGAGGCAACAAGGACGAGAAATCCCCGAGGGCATATAGACGAGAACTCTAAGTTCCATCAAACCCCCAAGGGAGCGTACAACAAGAACTCTAAAGTTCCGTCAAACCCCTAAAGGCGCGTACAACGAGGACTCTAAACTCCCGTTAAACCCCCGAGGGCACGTATGACAAGAACTCCAAGTTCCGTTAAACCCTCGAGGGCGTGTAAGACGAGAACTCTTAAGTTCCGTCAAACCTTCGAGGGTAATTGTATGAGCTCTTGCTCCATCCGCCCCCAAGGGTGTGTATGACGAGAATCCTTAAATTCCGTCAAACCTTCGAGGGCAATTGCATGAGCTCCGAGCTCCATCCTCCCCCAAGGGCACGTACGGCGAGAACTCTTAAGTTTCGTCAAACCCCCAAGGGTATTTACGTGAGCTCCTCGCTCCATCGGTCCCTCGAGGGACGAACACCCCCAAGGGTGACAGGATAGAGCTCGAGCTCTATCCGAACGATTTAGCTATAGTTCTAACCCGTGAAACTGCAAAGGACTATGGGACTTCATCCCCCCACCATTCTTTGTCAATTCAAAACCCAGCCAAGCGTGAGTGCGAGGCTTCTTTGCCAGCTCTTAGCTGATGATAAGAGTTCACGACAAAGTAAAACGCAAGCATGATGTGGTCGGCTCGAGCTAAAGAACACACACTTGCACAAAATGAACACCCTCCAAAGAGAGGTGACCCCTCGAGGGGACATTCAAACACTTAGCACATGCAACAACTTGCATGCACAGCTTTGTGTCCTCTCCCGAGAGAGGCTACCATGGGGCACAGCCCTTAAAGGATCTCAAGATCCCATGATTCATCTTTCTAAAGATGATTCCGAATAGCCTATTCAGGCGACATTCTAAGACTTAGCTCTCGAGAGCTAGGGTTCTAGCGCCCTACTTGGGCAAAGTTCTAAGGCTTAAGCTCCCGCTTAGGTCAGAGTACATGGAAGAGAGAAGTATTGTTACCCCTATAAGTGGATGAGAATCACTTACAAATCTGAAGCATGTCTCGAGACACCAGGTATAAACTTCCTCAGTCAAACATTTTAGCCAAGGAAGTGAGGAGCTTAAGATATAACTCAAATATAACTCCCAATAATTGGGGAATACCCGGCAATCCCAGTCAAAATGGGAGATCAATGATTATCTTATTAGGGATTGTGACGTGATCCTCGAGGATCCTAACGTGATCCTAACACATCTTGCCCACGACCCAGTCTTACTAGGAGTCTTCTCCTAAAGCTATATAAAGGGGTCTACCCCTCAGGTATGGGACAGTTACACAATTCATGCTTTTTCAGAGTTACTATTTTGTAGCTGAGCTCTGACTTAAGCATCGGAGAGTTCTCCGCCGGGAACCCCACCCGGCGGTCACTCATTTTTCTGTATTGCAGGTCATCGGTCCAGGCTTGAGTTCCACAATGTACGCAGAGCATGTTTTTAGCAGTAACACCCACCTAAAGTGGGGCATCAGCTGCTTAACCTTACCAATATAGGTTAAGCGATGCCTATGACTGGCTTAGAGAAGTGGCTTTCTCCCTATCACTAGTGGTTACTCCCAATCCAAAGTCTCTTTTGAATTCATGTTGTAAATGGAACTAGTATACTAATTAGTGAACGACGGGAAGTCAGACTAATTTTCTTTCATAAGGATAGAAGAAATTTCCCCCATATGCTGATCCTCCCTGAACCCTTAAAGTCTCAGGTCTTCATTTCATGGACAAGGGGGAGAAGCAATATTAAAAGACGAAGCCTACGAAGAACGTACATCTACTGTCTTATTTAAGGAACCTATTTACTTATTTGCTTTCTTGCCTACCCCTCAACCAAACCTTCCTTAAGGCCAACAAGCCCTCTTGATCGCCGCCGATGATGGTCGAGCGTCTGATTAGGCGACATCGGACACTAGCCTCACAATCCCCACTACTAGAAGGATTAAGTACTGGAAACTAAAGCAACAAAATTTGCAAAATATTGACAATGTTCACGAGTTTACCACGATAAATGACTAGAAGCCCTTAACACGGATTCATGGTGATTAATTGAAAGAATCGCGGATAACTCACAAATATATCGTGATATTTCTCTGATTATGTCGCGAGTTAAAGTTCTTCCTTTTTTTCTAGAAAAATGACAATAGCATGCCTTTCCTTCAGTGAGATTCGAACACGAATTACAATAACTGTTAACACAGTATTGTGCCATCAAACACCAAGCGACTCTTGTTTAATTTTAGCAAAAGTAAATAGATATTGAATTAAGCTACATATAATTAAATGATATTATCCGTACATTCTCGCTCAATTTTTTTACCCATCACTTAAAAGAGTGGAAGAATTCTTAGATTTTTCTTATTTGAATTACGGAGTTTACGAATTTCATATTAAAACCATTGTAACCTAAATATTTAGTTATCGAATTATTCTCCATTTACACTACAAATTTTGTTATTCCACCAAATTATTTTGTATTCAATGAGAAAGTTCTTTGAATAATTCCCAAATTTCATATTAATGCTCATGCCAAATAATTCCTGAATACCGAATTTTTTTTGTCACTATGCTGGAAATACCTATCAAAGACTCCACCACTACCACCACTAGTTAGTGGTGACCATCTGCCTCTAGTCACCACCACGAACACCTTGACCTCCTCATTTCTCTTCACCATATGGATGAGTTAGCTCAGATATCTATTTTTTTTTCTCTGTGTTTGAGTTGTGGTGTGGATATAACAATACAATACCTAGACCATGATTGGGCTCATTGATGGCGGTAGGTTTGTAAGTACGACTGAAAGTGATGGACGGTGCCAAAGTGGTGGTTCAATAGGGATGAGAATAGCGACCGTGGATAATTATTGAGATACACAAAGAGGGGACAATGTATCTCCATATAACAATATTCCTAGAGATCCTTGCCTTAGTCGTTGAAAATCTCTAATAGAATCATTGCGACGATTTTACTTCTTTGTTATAATTTGTGGAATATTGTGTCCGGTGGTGTGGTTGACAAGCAGAGAGAGAGAGTTCAAAATTTGATATCAATCCAAAAGTGACCTTGTAATGTTGAATTGTTTGTTGGTGACAAGGGGGTTAAATACCTGATGTAGTTGATCGTAATATTACTTTTTTTTGTTTAATAGTATATATATATATATATATATATATATATATATATATATATATATATATATATATATATATATATATTATGAACAAGGATAACATCAAACTGATACACTCAGATTGTCCAAAATAAGGACATGATGAAAATTTAACTGGATGACAACTCCATCCAGCATGAGTAGATGACTAAAATAAAAGGCTACAATAATGAAACACCACAGAGGAAATCATCAACAAAGAACCAATTCATGGAAGGAACACTGCAAGTGTACATGTTATATCAATTCCTGTGAGGCAGCTTTACCTGAACAATAAGCAAAAGAAGCCAATGTTGATTAAAGTTGTAAGACGCGTTCCTTTCCCTGGGCATATGTGTCGAATGCAATTTATCATGGTGCTAGGCTTTTCCCAATTTATACACTCAGATTGTAAGACGCGTTCCTTTCCCTAGGCATATGTGGAAGCATTAGGAGTGATCATGGTGCTAGGCTTTTCCCAATTTATACGTTGCTCAGACATCAAGGAGTAATTATTCAGACTGTCTAACCTCAGCGCAAGATCTCACCAATGTTTTGGTTTGATGGTAGAAATAGGTAAACGTCATCGGCATACATTAAGTGAGTGATGGCGGAAGAAAAATTTCCTGCTTTAATGGCATGTATTTTCCCATGGTTTTCGGCAGAAACTAATCCCATAGATAATATTTTCGAATAGAGCAGAATGAACGGAGAAGTTGAATAAAATTGGCTATCTATCTTTCACGATCCCCGAAAATAATGGAAATACACCTTTGGAGAATACATCTGAATGGCGGTTGTGGCTTCCACTGAGAACATTCATAAAGCTCTGAAGGTGCCAGGTTTCTCAGACCTATTACGGTAAGGGCAATGCACCATCCACCAGTCTATGTGAATTGTCTGTAAATAAGCTTACTTTCAGGGAACAATCGGGACAAAGAATCAATGAACCTATAATACCCACCTAAAGTGGGGCATCAGCTGCTTAACCTTACCAATATAGGTTAAGCGATGCCTATGACGGGCTTAGAGAAGTGGCTTTCTCCCTATCACTAGTGGTTACTCCCAATCCAAAGTCTCTTTTGAATTCATGTTGTAAATGGTACTAGTATACTAATTAGTGAACGACGGGAAGTCAGACTAATTTTCTTTCATAAGGATAGAAGAAATTTCCCCCATATGCTTATCCTCCCTGAACCCTTAAAGTCTCAGGTCTTCATTTCATGGATGAGGGGGAGAAGCAATATCAAAAGACGAAGCCTACGAAGAACGTACATCTACTGTCTTATTTAAGGAACCTATTTACTTATTTGCTTTCTTGCCTACCCCCCAACCGAACCTTCCTTAAGGCCAACAAGCCCTCTTGATCGCCGCTGATGATGGTCGAGCGTCTGATTAGGCGACATCGGACACTAGCCTCGCAATCCCCACTACTAGAAGGATTATGTACTGGAAACCAAGGGGCTGTACGCTTACTTTTTTCAGTTTTCATTTTTGTAATAATGATGAAAAAGATGCTCTTTTCGTGTATGTTTATATTTTTTCAGTTCCGTTCTGGATAAAAAAAAATCCAAGGGCTAATTACACCTATGTCCCTCAGGTTTGAGGGTAATTACAGGCAAGGACAATAGTTTGGACAAATTACACTTATGTACCCTAAAACTCCTAACGGTTTTGATGAAAAGACTGTATTACCCCTCAATTGGAACCTTATTTTTTTTTCTAATGCCATTACTTCACTAAAAAAAAGAAAAGAAAGACTTCACGTTAATCTTAACCCCCCGGACCTCCCCAACCCATTTGCATCCCCCTTCGCCATCACCTACCCCGGTGCTGCACCCTTTCCTCTTCGCAGTTACCCACCCCAGTGCCGTACCTCGCCTGCCTCCCCTTCCCCGACAGTTTCGTGGAGCCACAAGCAGGCGGCACGTGCACTGTCTGCTTCGTCTTCGGCGTTGCAAAATGTCGTCGTGGGAGGAGGAGCTTGTGGCGGTCTGGACTAGGCCCTGGCTGTGAGAGCGATTTGTCGGCAGCGCGCTCAGCTCGATCGCACTCGTTCGGGCGCCCAGAAAGCACTTCAAGGGCTCAAGTTCATCAGCAACTGTAAAACCAACAGCGTGGATACCTGGAATGAGGTCCAAACCAATTTCAAGAAACTTGCCCGAGACGGCTTCCTTCACTGTGCCGATTTCGCACAATGCATAGGTATTTCAAAACTGATCACAACTCATAATTTGTCATATTTTCGTTAATGTTCATTTGGTCTTTAAAGGGATGGGAGATTCGAAGGAATTCGCACTGGAACTATTCGACGCTTTAAGCAGAAGACGAAGGTTGAAGATCGACAAGATCAGCCGGGATGAACTGTACGAGTTCTGGTCACAAATCACCGATCAGAGCTTCGATTCCCAACTCCAGATCTTCTCTCCTCCCCCACAGCAACCCACTCCGTCATTCCATGCCAGCAGCTCCATCGCCCCCCCAATTTGCAATTGCAGATTGAAACCCTAATTTGCAAATTAGGGTTTTGAAGCCCTAATTTGCAAATTAGGGTTTTGAAGCCCTAATTAGCAAATTAGGGGTTTGAAGCCCTAATTGGCATGAGACATTTGAGAAATGGCAGATTGAAACCCTAATTAGCAGATTGAAACCCTAATTGAGAAATGGCAGATTGAAACCCTAATTTGTAAATTAGGGTTTTAAAACCCTAATGTTTAAATTAAGGCTTAAAATCTTAATTTAAAAATTTTAAACTATTCTGTATATAAAGGGATAGTATCGTTATTTTAAAAATATGTATTGCTGACATCATTAAAAAAGTATAATTTTTGGACGGAACCCTAACGGATGGACACGTCTGATACATTTTAAAAGTGTTTGGTCACGGAATGTTACATTTTGAAACTTTATGTCCTTGACTGTAATTACCCCTAACCTCAGGGACATAGGTGTAATTAGCCCAAAATCCAAATAGTGTCAAAAAAAAGCTAAATACGGCCGAAGGCTATTTTCACCTTTTTTTTGTTGAGTTGTATTCTCCTAGAGAAAACATAATCCAGTCCACTATTCATAATTTCTCGGGCATGGCCTCTGACGCCCAGTTGTGCTGGTCAATTCATAGCTCCCAGCTATCTCTCCTTTCTCTGCTCTCTCGACCATTTATCTTCTCCAGATTTCCATGAAAAACCACTCTTCAGTTCCTTCTCATGAAACCAATCCCAGATTTGCCAAAGTGGAAGGAGAAGTTGCACCGATCAAACCCACATCTGGCTACCAAAGATCCATTCTAAACACAACAAAGGCGCCGCCGGTACCCGCCATCTCCGAAACAAGCACTCACCATTTCGTAGTCGGAGAGAATGACATTCCCTCTCCTGCACAGCTCCTCAAGGTACGACCATCTCTCTCTCTTTTAATTTCTCTTTTGTTGAATCAGTTAGCATATGCGCCGATTGCTTGCGGGTTTTATCGATCATGTTTCATTTTTTCCTTTTGGGTTTACTGGCGTTGATTAAAGTTAGACATGTTTTTACTTTTTGGTTTTAGTGGTGTTGTTTGTTGGATTCTTTTAAGGAGAATTTCTCGATCTGTACTAGTGAGAAGGGATGTCTTCATTGAGCTAAAAGTACTGTGAGGCAGTAGTGAGTGATTGTTTGTTATGTGCGTGGATGTGTTGAAAGAGAAAAGAGAGCAAAAGGGAAGCTACTGTGAGGCAATAGCTGTGTTGTGTAAATGTTTAGTTTTAAAATATACGTGTATGTATAAAGAAGAAGAGAAGAGAAAACCCAGCAGGTGTGAAGTATATGTGCTTGCGTGCTATGTATATGTGTGTGTGTAAAATGAAAGAAGAAGGGAGACCCACTACCGTGAGGCAGTGGGCATGGCAGGATAATTATAAAGATATGTGGGTTAATAGCCGTGAGACAAGGCTGTAACCATGAGGATTAAGAATGTACTCATGTGTATATGCGAGAGTATGCTATGTGGTCTTGTGAGTATTTATGTATGTTCGTATTTGGTTGATGAAGGCATGAATTTGTTGGGGAAGAAAAGAGATTTACGGAAGACGACAGTGGGTATGAGAGTTGCAAACGGGTTGGCCATTTAGTGCATGATAGTGAGTGTGTGAAGTGTTTGGAAGATGGGTGTGAATAGAGTGTGCCGTGACGGAGTGCCTTTGAGAGTTTGTGTCTGTTTATACATTGTGTGCTTGTGTACAGGTGTATTAAAGTTTGTGTGGGTGTGTTGGCTGTATGTGTGTGTGAGTTTAGTGTGTGGGTGAATTTGTGGGAACCTGTGTGTGTGTGTGTGTGTTTTTTTTTTTTTGTGTTAGATAGTGGGTGGAAAATTGTGGGTTAATGGTGGACTGGGTGTGCTTTCTTAGTGTGCTTAAGTGTGTGTGATTGTAGTGTGTAAGGGACAAGAGGAGGGGCTGCCAAAACAGCCCCATGTACATAGGTATATTTTGGGGTTTGAGAAGAGGTGTACATATGTGTGTGTCTACATATTGTGGGTGAGTGCATGAAAAGAGAAGGAAGAAGAAGGAGACCCACTGCCATGAGGCAGTGGGTATGGCTGGTGAACCTGTGTGCACACTATGGTGAAGAGCATTGTGAGATTTCATGAAATGTGTATTGTTGGATGTGTAGTGTGTGCAAGAGAGTGGTGTGTACCTGTAGCGTACATGTGTTTCTGTGGGTTAGCAAAGTTATGGAATGGGTCTTTGAAGAGGTAAAATATATGTGATGGGCAAGAAGAACACGTGGGTGTGGCTGTGCACTGTGTTTAGTCTGAGAGGGTGTTGTGCTGTGAGAGTATATGGTGGCGTATGTAATGTGGGAATATGTGTGTTTAAACTTGGATTATGACAATGCTGTTTAAACTTGGATGTTTTTTTTGGCTCTTTAACAATTTATGTAAAAGGTTTTTATTCATGGATTTGTGTGTCACGCTTCTGCGGTAATAATTAATTATATGCACGTTGTAATATGGTTATCAACATGATGATAAACTTATTAAAAGTTCTTTTCTATTTGTTTCCCATATTTACATTCTTTTTGTGTACAAGTAGTGTAGAAAAATTTAAACATACAGGATTGGTTCAGAAAAATTGGTGAAAACGAAAATGAAAATGGTAAACGTACAAAAAAACTGAAAAAAGTGAATGCGGAAAAAGGTAAAAGTACACAATACGATTTTAGAACTGAATACTAAATTCTGAAAAACAAAAACAAAATACAAAACACGGAAAAAAAAATTGGTAAGCGTATGGGCCCCAAAGCAACAAAATTTGCAAAATATTGACAATGTTCACGAGTTTACCACAATAAATGACTAGAAAGCCCTGAACACAAATTCATGGTGATTAATTGAAAGAATCGCGAATAACTCAAAAATATAACGCGATATTTCTCTGATTATGTTGCGAGTTAAAGTTCTTCCTTTTTTCTAGAAAAATGACAATAGCATGCCTTTTACAATAACTGTTAACGCAATATTGTGCCATCACACACCAAATGACTCTTGTTTAATTTTAGCAAAAGTAAATAGATATTGAATTAAGCTACATATAATTATATGATATTATCCGTACATTCTCGCTCAAGTTTTTTACCCATCACTTAAAAGAGTGGAAGAATTCTTAGATTTTTCTTATTTGAATTACGGAGTTTACGAATTTCATATACTTAAAACCATTGTAACCTAAATATTTAGTTATCGAATTATTCTCCATTTACACTACAAATTTTGTTATTCCACCAAATTATTTTGTATTCAATAATAAAGTTCTTTGAATAATTCCCAAATTTCATATTAATGCTCATGCCAAATAATTCCTGAATACCGAATTTTTTTTGTCACTATGCTGGAAATACCTATCAAAGACTCCACCACTACCACCGCTAGTTAGTGGTGACCATCTGCCTCCTGTCACCACCACGAACACCTTGACCTCCTCATTTCTCTTCACCATATGGATGAGTTAGCTCAGATATCTGTTTTTTTTTCTCTGTGTTTGAGTTGTGGTGTGGATATAACAATACAATACCTTGACCATGATTGGGCTCATTGATGGCAGTAGGTTTGTAAGTACGACTGAAGGTGATGGACGGTGCCAAAGTGGTGGTTCAGTAGGGATGAGAATAGCGGCCGTGGATAATTATTGAGATACACAGAGGGGACAATGTATCTCCATATAACGGCATTCCTAGAGATCCTTGCCTTAGTCGTTGAAAATCTCCAATAGAATCATTGCGACGATTCCACTTCTTTGTTGTAATTTGTTAAATATTGTGTCCGGTGGCATGGTTGACAAGCAGAGAGAGAGAGTTCAAAATTTGATATCAATCCAAAAGTGACCTTGTAATGTTGAATTGTTTGTTGGTGACAAGGGGTTAAAATACCTGATGTAGTTGATCGTAATATTACTTCTTTCTTTTGTTTAATAGTAAAAATATATATTATGAACAAGGATAACATCAAACTGATACACTCAGATTCTCCAAAATAAGGACATGATGAAAATTTAACTGGATGACAACTCCATCCAGCATGAGTAGATGACTAAAAGAAAAAGCTACAATAATGAAACACCACAGAGGAAATCATCAACAAAGAACCAATTCATGGAAGGAACACTGCAAGTGTACATGTTATATCAGAAGAAGCCAATGTTGATGAAAGCTGTAAGACGCGTTCCTTTCCCTGGGCATATGCGTCGAATGCAATTTATCGCATCTATATGTCATCTTATCCAAAATATCCGCTCCTGCTACCGAATGTAAAGCTCTACCGTTCCTCTAAGCCACAAAGTTGGCACAAGTAAGTAAGAAAATAATATGAAAGTAATTAGATTTGAACATCCAATCAATAGCAAATGCTATAACACTCAAAGGAGTGCAGCCATAATAACATCGATACTAGCGCCTATCATTTTTCGTACTGAGTTACGCAAAAAGAATCCTACCCCATATTGATCCCTCTATAATGACTCCTTGACAGTAGACGTACAGAACTTGTGCGACATAGGAATAGAACAGTCACAAGAGACAATAGTTGAAATGATAGAACGGAGTATGGAAATGATCAAAACTTGGAACTTGGACAGAGCAACGAGGAACTTCCACTTTCTGAAGCTTTTGATAACATAGTTGAGAGTGACTATTTGAAACAATGTTTGACCTAGCCTTAAGATGATATCGGTACAAGAACGTTCCCGCTTGAAGATCAATGCATTAAGGCAAAGCCAAATAGACGAGAGCATAACCACGCTTCAGAATACTCACATTGCTGCAAAATTAGCAAGCCTTCTCGCAACAGAGAAGGCTTTTCAATATGATTAACGGGATTGGGGTACTCAATATTAAGATCTGCCAAGCGATAGGTTCTCGCAATAGGGAAGACTTGCTCTCTAACTAACGACAAGAACCTAACATCTGTCTATCCATAAAAAAATGTATGACCTTAAAGTGAAGAGACTAAAAATAAGTCGGAGGTCACAAACTCATGTATTAAATAAAAACAAATTAATCACACGCTACTGCTCTTGCGCTGAATGCCAAAAAGCCTGCATCTAGATTGGGGGAATATTTGGTAACCACCAGTTCATCCATATAGAAATACTCCTCCCATCCCTACTATTCCATTAAAGTCCTTATTTTAAAGATCATTGCCCTCATTAAAAAACAAGGCCAAATCCACGATCCTTCTCTTGAATAAACAACGTCTAAAACCCTTTGGAGAAAGAAAAAAAAAGCGATCTTTCGACACACGAGCCATATGGGTGGTCAGGTTAGACCATACCATCCATGCTTGTTAGGTTAGCAAGGCTTGATTAAAATTCTAAAGTCCCAAAAACCCAAACCTCTTAAACTTTTAGGAAGGCATAAGGTAGGCCAGGCAATCTAGTAAATTGATTTATGAGTAGCCTCATCAAATCACCAAAAACAAGTAAGAATTTGATCCAGTAGCTTGCAAACATAAACGGGGAATTTATATACCGACATATAATAAACAAATAGAGACGATAAAACTAATTTAATGAGTGTCGCCCGGCCAACCTTATTTAACAACAAACCTAACCAGAGTGCACACCGATCTTGAACGGAAAGTACAAAACAACGAAAAAATGTCCTTTTTATGTACCGTCACATCTATATTTGTTAGTATTTTCAAAAATTTAGTGTCGAGTTTGGTTCATTTTCTTGGTCAAAATGATGAAAGGAATGTGAAGAGGCAAAGAGGGAGGAATCCCACATAGAAGAGAATTGAAAAGGTAAGTGGGTATATAATAAAGAACTCCACTTACGTTAATACTTATGTGGTATGCTAAGGTGTATGCATGTGCATATGGTGCGAAGCACCATACGAGGAACGATCGCACGAACGCGCGCGCGCGTGGCAGTGGGCTGTGAGGCGCAATAGGGCGCTTTGATGGCCCACTTTGCACTTCGCAAGTGTGATTAGATGCCTTTAAGTTTTCGCCACGAAAACTAGGCTGTTGGTGCAACGGATCGGGTCGGATCCGACCGTTAGCAGCTGAGTGGTTACACTTTCACTGGTTTGGGTTATGCCCGAATAGTTGCACCTGTTTGGCAACTGGCTGGTTTCAATTCGGGCAGACCCAACTATTGGGAGCTGGTTAGTTATCAGCCCAGATCTGGACCGTTAATCTTAACGGTTTCTGATCCAACGGTCCA